>JARYHS010008075.1:165114789-165145147 GCA_031002005.1 Vandiemenella viatica
AAAAATACTGGTCGGGTCTAGTTATTTGCGGAAGTTGGAATGTTTATCGTGATTTCAGAGTATGTGCAAGACCCTATTAACATTTTCTTTTCCCTCGTTGCCGATGTGTTAACTGCAGGTCGATAGGTTAAGACCCCACGGACAGCAGCGAGTAACTAATATTACGAGGGTGGATCAAATAAAAAGCGAATCTTTTAAATTGCGCGTCCATCAATGTCGTGAAGAGTCTGAAGCGGGTTGGACAGTAAGGGAGGGGGGAGGGGAGGCATTAATGACACTGGCGCTCCAAGCGCTTGTTAGGCACAGCAACAATGATGATGAGTAGGGTTCGGATCTTTAGGACAAGTCATATTTTTTTCCTGCCTTATTTTTGAGCTGAAATTAACTAAACACTGATTCAACGTTTCTGATTTTATTTAAATGTATTTTATATAGCATGTAATTGCATATTCAGACCATTTTCCTAGTTTTGGTCTTGTTTTGTAATATTTATGGTTATATGGTCATATTTTGAGGAAAAATCTGGTAATTGTTTAATAGTACGGGGAATTCACTAGACATAGATGAGAATAAATTAAGAACCCATAGAACTGTATTTCTGCTATACAGGTAGTTTCAAAGATCAAAAAATAATGTAAATACAAGACTACTAATTTTATGTACCATTCTAAATAGAGCTGGGTATTTCAGCCATCAAAGCAATGTACCTTTCTACAAAGTTAAATTTACTCTGCCTTTCTAAATTACGTACCATTTTGCGTTCCTTGCTTACTTTATGTTGAAACTTAGGAAATGTATCGTGAGTGAATAAATGGCTCTTGCCCTACGAAACGCTTGTCACACTGCAAGAGGATGCCTTACTTTCAGTTCTTTACCACTATCGCCATCCAAAATATACTCGTAGCTGAATTAGTTCTCTGTAGTTGTCTCCTCAAGAAGGATTTTTGATTCATCCAAACAGGAAATATAACAAACTACTCGATTTGTATGTCTTTGAAATGTTTTTTTTTCTGAGTGTTTATATTGATTTATGCCGTCATGCAAAAAGTAACAACTTTATTCTAACATTTGCTCCAAAAGTTCCCCGGCACCATTGAGGAGATCTATGTTAGATGAATCTGTGTAGCAGCTCATTATCTGCACTTTATCACTTAGGTCGCAGTTATTCAGAGCATTCAGAACAACTTCACCTTGGTCTTTATCACAAGAAGTTGTTCGCTATTACGAAATGTAATTATGAGATAGATTGGCAGTCGTTCTTCTTTGGAACTTTTTACGCCCATACCAGGCAACAACTTATCATCCCACTGGACGGTCACTACTAGGGGCAAGTCATTTAAAAATCAATTTGTCGGAGATTAAAAGTCTATGTTTTATCTGTGGACTAGTAGTTATGTATTATCTCTGGACTCTGTTTATATTAGTTACGTTGCTATTCAGAGAGATTAATAAAGCACGTTTTGTTTATGTGATTTTATATGATTTAATACACAAAATTTATGGTGCCGTGACCCGGGATCGAACCAGAAACCCTGTGCATACAATCTGTCAAGACTTGAAGAAGCGTTGAGAGACTTTGCAATCCTTGATGACAAAATTCATAACTATTTGTCCGACGATGAATACGAGGATGCGATACGTTGCGAAGAATACGTGGACCTTGGTAAGAGAGCGATCCTCAAGGCAAAATGAGTGATGGGAGAAAAAATAAACGAATCGCCTGTCCTATCTGCAATGCCTGTTCCATCCTTCCAAGTTCAACCATCAACCTCTTCAGTAACTCACACCATCAAGCTACCGGCCATTAGACTGGAACCATTCTCTGGTGATGTCGAGACGTGTTCAAGGTTCTGGGAACAATTTCAGTCCTCAATAGACACGAACCCGTCGGTCTCTGCAGTCGACAAACATGTCTTCATGCGTGTATACTTGGATGGAGAGCCTACGAACTTGGTTGAAGTCATTCCAGTAACTGCAGAGGCCTATGAGCAGACAAAGAGAATTCTTTTTTCACGCTATGGGGACAAGAATCGTATAATACAAGCCCATCTTAACTACTTAGAAGGGTGAAGCCTATATTAATTGCATCCCCTGAATCATTTAATACGACATATATTGAATTTACTCGTAGGATTCAAGCGTTGTGGGCCTTTTGGGAAAAGGTTGATGAGAATGTTAGCTCCAAAGATTTTAGGGGCCTTACTCGTGGATATCGTCAGACGCTGGATCATCTACTCCAGAACACGGGGGGTTCGCGAAGGCCACATCACGAAGCTGATGAAATTTTTAAATGAGGAGTTGGAGGGAGCCATGACGACACAGAAGATAAGAGGTGATCACGATTTAGGAATGCTTTCATCCACAGCTGCTGCCCTTCAAGTAGCCACGAAGCAGGAATGGAGAGGAACCAGGCCGAAGAAAGTACTGCCAGTTTGTGTCTTTCTGTTATACATCAATGACCTTCCTGGAAATTTATCCGACAAAGTTAAGAGTGTTTTATTTGCAGATGACACTAACCTGACTGTGCGTAAAACACCAAAACAGTACTATAGAATTTAATGTAAATGAAGTACTTAGAGTAGTAGCAAATTGGTTTAAGGCAAATTCATTAAAATTAAATTTTGAAAAAACACATTATATTAGATTTAAAACAAAAAACTATGCACAGCCAGATATATGTATAAACTATAAAAACAACACAATCTTAGAAACAGAGAGTATAAAATTTCTTGGCATTAAAATAGATCAAAAAACTCTGTTGGCATGATCATATCACTACACTACTGGCAAAGTTAAGTAGTGCCACCTTTGCAATACGAACACTTTCTCTAACAGCAGATTTAGAATTAATGAAACAGGTGTACTACTCATATTTTCATTCGGTAATGTCATATGGCATAATTTTTTGGGGAAACTCTTCACAAAGTAAAAAAGTTTTCATAGCACAGAAAAGAGCTATTAGGTTTCTGTGTAGGGTAAAACCAAGAACTTCTTGCAGACAACTCTTTAAGAAACTCAATATTCTTACAATGTATTCTCAGTATATATATTCTCTCATGAGCTTTGTCATAGAAAATTTTAACCTGTTTACACCTAATTCACAGGTACACAGTTTCAATACAAGAAACAGAAATAACTTGCATAAAACACAAACATCTCTGTCATTAGTACAAAGAGGAGTTAATTATTCTGGGATACATCTGTTTAATAAACTACCTAATCATATAAAACAGCTTTCAGATAATAAAGATGAATTCAAACAAAAACTTAGAGATTATCTTATTGGCAACTCCTTCTACTCCATTCAAGAATTTGAAGAAAATAATTAATTGTACTCATTATGACGTTTGCAAAACTCAGTTGCAAAAATGTATGTTTATTATTATTTCTTGTATTTGTAAAATATGTATATATTTACTATGATATGACTCATATTATGTGTATATGTATCAACAATGACATGTTTCACATCCCAGAGGTATTTCCTCAGCAGGGATCCATGGAACAAGATTGATAAATAAATAAATAAATAAATTAAGGACACTGGGTGCAAGATTGCAGAAAAATCTCTGACGTGAATGAACGATTAGAGAAACTGAAGTCTGCACACAGATGTTTCTTGTGTCTCAATCGAGGACACGGGATGAAGGTCTGCAGAAAAAGGAACAAAGTTACTTGTACCAAGTGCAAGAAGCCACATCACGTCTCAATCTGCAGTGACAGTCAGCAGGTAACAGTGGAAAAAATCGACGTCGAATCACCACAGTTCACGTATCTTCACACTGCTTCTGTTCATATAACCGGCCCAACAGGACTTTGTGCGCGTACCCGTTGTGTATTCAACGCTGGAAGTCAGTCGACTTTCGTCAGTATGAAACTGGTGGAGCAGCTCAAGTTAGATGTAATTGATCAGAAATAACTATCTGTTACTAGGTTTCAGTCAACGCAGGTAGTGCTAAGAAGTCGCAGACTTGTCCGCTTCAGCATTGGGTGGAAATGGACTAATGCGACCTTAAATATCATTGTGTTCGAAAGTAGAAATAAGTATTCATCAAATCCAGTAGCTCCTCAAGACGTTCAGTCTCTCACACAGGTAAGAAAACTGCAGCTTGCTGACCCAAAATAAGATGGAGAAGACCTGGATATCGAAATTCTAATAGGCGGAGAACACTATTGGAAGATAATGAAAGATGAGCCACTAATTCGTCTGTCACATTCCGTAGTGATTCTCCCATCGAAATTCTGCTGGGTTTTAAGTGGCAACAAATCTGGCAGCACTGTAAATAAAATCATGGTGAGCCACATACAGGTAAACGAGTCCGTCCTAATCGATAATGACATGAGAAATTTTTGGGAGTTAGACGTCGTAGGAATCACGCCGCACCAACAAAGATCGATGAGTGGAAGTGATTTGGCGATCCACCAGAACTTTCTCGACTCCTACCGTATCGAGGATGGTAAAAGTGTGGTCTGGCTCCCAAGAAAGACATACCGGACAATCGCCACAACCCTGAAAGACGGTTCCATTTAATGCAAAGGTGACTCGAGAAATACGAAGATCTAAAGGACGTGTAACACATACAGATGCTGAAGTAGATACGGAACGGTCACGTGGTAGAAGCAGAATCGGAGAAAGACGAATGTTACTACTTAGCCCATCATCTGGTGAAGATGGAAAAACGTATAAGCATCAAGTGGAGGATTGTCTTCGATGGGTCCTCACATGAAACCAACTCGCCTTCATTCAATGACGCTCTTTAGATGGGACCGAACCTTACGCCAGAAATGTTGTCTGTTCTGCTCCGATTCAGAACGTATCCCATAGCTGTTATTGGAGATGTCTGTAAAGCATTTCTGCACCTCGTTCTAGATGAGAAGGACAGGGACTTAACCAGATTCTTCTGGTATCGAGTAACTGATAGTGATGACCATCAAGAAACCAAACGTGATGTGATGACATACCGCTTCCGAAGACTTCCCTTTGGCCTGACTTGCAGTCCCTTCTTGCTTGCAGCTACACACCGCGAACTCGCTGAGCATAATAAGGATACATTTCCTCATGTTTCATCTCTTTTGGATAAGAGCACATATGTCGATGACTTCGCAATGACTAGAAGCAATATCTTTGTACTATGAGCTTACTTCCCTCATGAAAAAAATTCACTTGCCCATGGTTAAGTGGGCCTCTAACTCAACGTAGTTGCAAGGAATATGGATGGCTGAAGGACGAGAAATCGATGCAAAAACGCAAGTATTGGTCAAGACTTGAATACCACAACTGACACGTTCTTCATCAACCACGAGGTCCTACAGGAAAAGTAATGGAGGGTCCCACAACGAAGAGAAACCTGCTGCAGACTATAGCCACATTTGATGACCCGCTTTGTTTAGCATCTCCAGTCTACATTTCTGGAAAAATATTGTTTCAACATACTTGGTGCAGAGGAATAGGCTGGAATGACATCCTTCCTACAGACGTAGGACAACGGTGGCATACGTAGGTGACAGCACTTCCGTTACTATCACAAGTGTTTATTCCCCGCCACATTGTGACTAATTGTAATTCTCACGTCCACGTCTTCTGTGATGTATCGGAACGAGCATATGGAGCTGCACTGTACTCCAAGACGGAAATTAAAGACAGAGTTACGGTTCAGTTGATTTTTAGAAACAATAAACTTTCTCCCGTCAAGAAAGTGACATTGCCACGACTTGAACTGCTTGCAACTTTTGTGGGCACACACATTATGAAATAATTCTGCAACGAAAATGAATACGACATTAAGCACACTACGCTCTGGAGTGATTCTATGAATCCTTAGGCAAGATTGGTAGTGATTCAAATAGTTGGAAGACGTTTGTGGCCAATCGTGTAACAGAAATACAGGAGAGCATTACTCCTGCTCAGTGTCGGCACTGTCCCTTTGAGAGTAACCCAGCAGATCTACTATCACGTGGAGTTCCCGCTTCTGAACTAAAATCTTCATCCATATGGTGGAACGGACCGCAATGACTCGCTGAAGATCCTCGCACCTGCCCCCCCCCCCAGTATTTTCTCCAATGTCTCACTTCCAGAGAAACGAAAAGCAACCCAACAAGTCCTTGCAATTAGCTTCCTAGAGAGTCCGATAGACGCATGAAGATTCGGCTCATACGTAAAATTGCTACGAGTTACTGCTTGGATTCTCCGAATGAAATATATCCGTCTGCATCAGGATCACAGAAACGGAAAATTAACTGCATATGAAATAGTAGGGGCTCGTGATTGCTGGATAAAGGTAGTACAGGTGGAATGCTTCACTGCCGAAATAACTGCTCTGAACCAAAATTCCCCTCTACCAGACAGAACAAGAATCAAATGCTTCAATTCTTATCTGGATGATGGTCTTCTGCGCCTTGGTGGAAGATTACAGTTCGCTGATCTTCCCAGAGAACAACGCCATTCAATCATTGTAGATGGAAACCACCATTTACGCAGCTGCTGATCCAGCACACTCACATACGACTTCATCACATGGGAGTTCGAATTGTACTTTCGGAACTTCGATCGACGTACTGGATATTACGAGCACGCCCAGGCTATAAAGAAGGTATTGCATCACCGTCTACCCTGTAAAATGGCGAGAAACCGCAGTGGACAAGTGATTGAAGCTCCACTACCTGAGCAACTCGTGACACCTCAGAAATCGTTCGCGGTCACAGGAATTGACTTCGCAGGGCCACTATTCGTCAAGGCAGTTCACACTACGAGAAATTCCTACATCGTGCTCTTTACATGTGCGACAACAAGAGCTCTACATGTAGAATTATGTAGTGACATGACTACTCAAAAATTTCTTCATGCTTTGGAGAGATTTGTTGCTAGACGTGGCATACCACACACGATTTATAGTGACAATGCTCTAGCCTTTCACGCCGCTAATAGGGAACTGGCGGATGTATGGGAAGGACTGTCAGCAAAGAGACCTCATCAGCATCTCACCCAACAAGGAATCACTTGGAAATTTATTGCGCCACGTGCGTCTTGGTTGGGAGGATGGTGGGAACGAATGGTTCTTTGCACCAAACGTTGTCTGCGAAAGGTGCTTGGACGATCGATGATGGATACGGAAGGTCTGCAGACGGTACTCACTAGTATTGAAGCCGCACTTAACTCCAGACCACTGACTCAAGACGAGGATAATGGAGATTTACTCACTCCGTCTCACTTCCTGGTTGGAGGGCGGCTTACATCACTACCCACGGGACCAGAACCCACAATCAGTACGGCAGTAAAGGAGTTCAGGTTGCAGCAGCAGCTGGCAGAACACTTTTGGAAGCGGTGGAGTAAGGAGTACTTGTTGCTCCTTCAAAGCTTCCACAAGGTGGGAGAACCCAAGGGAAAATCAGCAGAATTAAAGGTAGGAGATATTGTCCTTCTTCAGGAAGATGTGCGTCCACGTCACATGTGGGAAAGGGCAAGAGTTCATCAGTTGAACACCGGAAGAGATGGCATCATACGAACTGTTGTTCTCTCCACGCCAGAAAGAAAACTAATCACCAGGCCACTCCAGCTGGTCATCCCTCTGGAGATTGATCACGGTGGGGAGACTCTGTTTATAGTAGTTACGTTGTTACTCAGAGAGAATAATAAAGCACGTTTTGTTTATGTGATTTATATGATTTAGTACACGAAACAGTTATTATAGCTTCAGCTCATTCCTTACTCGTTTGTGTCCTCATTCGTTGAATAGAAGACTTATTTAAGGAAAAATCGACAATGCTAAGTCTAAGTGCCTCCACGACAACTTGAAGAACGTAAACTTAATCTCTTACACTTAACTGACATCTATCCAACACAGATATTAATTTAGGAATAATGATATTTTTTCTTCTGCTCTTTGCAGCAGTTCTTGAGTGTATTATTTAGGGTTTGTTAAATGCTCTTCCTCATGTTCTCCGGAACTAAAAAATGTTTCGTTGTGTTGTTCAGATAGCGTCAACAAATCATAGGACGTTGAAGAGCTTTACTATTCGCTGGACAACATATATTGCAGTATTTTTCTCTTTACTTATCTGAATTAGTTTTACCCTTTCTTCTTTTTAAGCCAGTTTTCCATACACACCAAGCAGCCTGCTCTCCCTGGCTATTTCTGTCGCTGTAAAAAGATTTTATTTAGCCTCCTTTGTTTACATCCTTACGAGGGCGCAATCGTGTGCAATGCCATAAACATTATCCAGTTTACGTTTGAAATCCTCTTCCTTTAATTATAAACATCCATAGATTTACTTGCAATCTTTTTGAACTGTCTCCATAATATTCCCCAGAATATAATACACTCCTGTACAGCCACATTACGGCTTTCACTTAAGGTCAATTTGCCTTCGCATATATTAAAAGTAAAACTTATAGCACTCCTGAAAATTTGTTGTTTGCCTCTCCTAATAAAAATATGCTCTTTCTAGCACTTTGTAATGTTAAAACCATCTATTAGAAGAGAAAAGGTATGTGATACCTATTCAAGAACTGTAATGACAGTAACAATAACGTGGGCGCGCGCCACTACTCTTGCTTAGCTTATATGAAGATGAGTCGGTACAAATCGGCACGGGTTACAGTTCTCAGAATGGCGGAAAATTTTATTTGTGAGTGTTTTAGGGTAAAATAACAAAAAGTAGAACCTATGCGTTACAAAATTTTGTCTTTGAAAAATAAGGGACGCCCTATTGCCCACCCGCACCAGCATCACGCCGCAAAACACCGAAGCTGTTTGAGAATTCGTCGCAGGCCATCGGCACATAACTGTTCTTAAAATCTCTCAGGAACTTCAGATCGGCTGTGTAATGAGTTTGGGTACCCGAAACGTTACGGCTCGATAGTTTCCTCTTTTTTTATTATGGCTTTACGCCTCGTCAACGTCGAAGTCATTAGAGGTGGTATGGGACTGGGGACAAGGAATGGAAAGGAAGCATCCTGGGATTCGACTGGAGTGATTTGGGGAAACCATGGAAAACACAAATCTGGATTCCCGGACGGGGATTCGAACTGCCGTCCTCCCGAATGCGAGGCCAGAGCGTTAACCGCTCACCCACCACGCTCGGTGATTGATTCAAAAGTTATTGAAAAAACAAGAGAAAACAGTGCGCTTTGAAGTTTCTCGATGACTTCTAACAAGTTACGAGAGGGATGGTTAAGCTTTGTTTCTTTTTTTCTTTCGTTTTTTTTTTTTTTTTTTTTTTTTTTTTTTTTTTTTTTTTTTTTTTGAGAAAATTTTCATGTGCGATGTGTTTTGGGTCCATTATATCACCCCTGATTTGAAAAGGGCCCGTATAGAGTGGCGGAAGACCGGCGAAGGTGCACCGGTGAACGCGAAGATGATGTTATCTCTAGGGAAGGTTTTGACCACTGTCTTCTGCTTATCAACTTTCTTCAGGAATGTCGATCGATTAATGCTACCTGTTACTGTGATCGTCTTAGTCAAGTTTGGGTTCCCAGTCGGTCAAAAAGGCGCGGCATTCTGATCAGATGTGTGTTGCTTCTCCATAACCACGCTACACACCACAAGGCAGCAGAAACACATACATCAACACATACACGATAGAAAGGTCTACACGCAATGAGCTGTCCTACAACATCCACCCTACAACCCAGACCTGTCGCCATGCGAATTCCATATGTTTGGGCCACTCAACGAGGCCCTTGGTGAACAGCACTTCGTGACGACTGAGGATGTTCTTGTGTAATTGCTTCGACCCACGTCCCCAAACTTTTTATGGTACCAGATTTTTAAAAATTTACCTACTTTTTCAGTAAGTGCAAGGATAAAAAGGGGTACTATGTAGAAAAATAATAAAAATGTAAATTATAATCTATTTTGAATAATGTATATTTTTTATTTTCAAATAGCCTATGGCTAATATAGATGCAATACAATTCATACAAAACAGCTTAAAAAAGAGAAACAAAGGTGTTAATTTAATTGAATCCTTGATAAGAAAAAATTACAATCTTTCTCCTTTAGCCAGTTACCCAGTTTCTCTCTGAAATTTGAAACAGTTCTGGTCCTTTTTATTTCTTCTGGTAATTTCTTATATATTTTTTAATCCTTTGTGCAACACTGTTTTGTTTCTTACTTTACTACTTCTGTTATAAGTCGAATGGAAATGATTTGCCTGCCTTGTCTTATAATTATAGACGTCGTTATTATTTTGTACTTATCTAAACACATATCTTGGTAACAATCCACTTTCCAACCTATATACAAAAGTCTCTCCCAGATCACTCAATGCGAAAAAGCCATGGTCGAATTCCTTCGCGTTCCTTGTCCCCCAAACTTTCCCGCCTCTAATGACCAGGACGTCGACGAGGCGTAAAGCCATAAGCGAAAAAGTAAATCTCTAATTATTTCCTTTTCAATATACATATGTCCTAAGTTATTTAGCATTTTATTGACATTTTCAGTTGTCTTTTATTTAGGACAGTCCTCATTCTCTTATTAAAATTATTTTGCAACTTTATAATTTCTCTTTTATTCGCCATGATTAATTTTTCAAATAGGTTAGTTTAAACTTGATTCTCTCTCTTAGTAGTCCGTTTTTGATTAATTTAGTTTCTGATTTTTGACATTCCGAAATGGAAACCTCCAACTACGCAATCGGACTTAGAAATATCTTTTGATCAACTTAAAATTTCACTAATAAGCTCAGATTTAAAGTTTTTGCCGCTGTCTTTTACATTTGGCTTTTTAACCTCGTCGACGTCGAAGCATTAGAGACGCGGAAGTAATGAAGGCTACAAACTTGAAGGAATTTGGTCTTGGTTTTCAGAAGGAATCATCCTACCATTCGCGTAAAGTGATTTAGAGAAACCATTGAAGGCCGAAATCTGGGGATTTGATCCCGTGTCCTCGTGAATACAAGGCAAACAGGTTGAAGCTCACCCATCGAGCTCTGCGTCCGAATTGAGCGTCTGAAACATAGGTGCTCTCTTCAGAACACAGTTAATACAGGAGACAAAGGCGATTCATAAACACTGAGAATATGAATACGCTGTCGGTCGGCCTGAGACTTGATGAGTTTACTAAGGAAATCACCATTTTTGTTTGAACAATGCGCTGATTCGCTCAGCAGAGCACGCCGAATAAAATTAGCGGCAGATTTGCTTAAGACTGGAGATTACGCGTCAGCCACCTGAGTTACGGCGTAATTCTGTTAACCATGACGGATGGGCGCGGCGTTGGCTAATTCAACCAGCCGGAACACAATTAGCGGCGCCACGACTCTACCGTAGCGATTAAACAAAAGAGTCATCACGGCGTACTCGGGAGAACAAATATCCAAGATGAAGATAAATTAGTTTTCAAACGGACAAGCGCTGTAACATCTTCAATCAAGTAGACCCGTAAGATATATGATACATAGGAAGTGGTGTTTGGAGCGAAACATAGGTATCTCAAATAAAGCTCAAAAGCACCAAATTCTGTCGATAAATTATGACAGGAAACTTCGACGTAAAATTTCTTGAATATCTTTGACATTAATTAACGACATTGAAAGATTCTGCTCAAATGTATAATTCTAGCGGCCAATTGAACTACTCTAATAAGAGTTTCAATGTAATATATATATATTTTCGATTGAAATTTTTATATATATCAGGTCCTACAACAGAGTTACCATGCCGGCCTCGGTAGCGTAGGGGCTAGAGTGCCGAAGGTCGCCGGTTCGAGTCCGGCGAGGGCATGGTTGTTTAGTGTTGTGTCTGTGAATGTCTTGTCCGTGTTGTAGTGTCCTTGTGTCAATACTTGATAGCAAAAAATCACATTGAGCTGGCTGTATGGCCCAGTAGCCGAATGCCATAAAAAAAAAAGAACAGAGTTACCATACCTGAAGTCCTGTATGCCAGTGAAACTCTCTTTACACTCCGTTCTCGCCTCGCATTCGGGAGGACGGCGGTTCAAATCCCCGTCTGGGCATCCAGATTTGGGTTTTCCATGGTTTCCCAAATAAAATTAAGGTTTTATGGAATACACTGCCTCCCAGCATATAGACTCACCAGTGAAACAGTTGCCTACAACGAACGACGGAAGACTATGCCTAAGTCGTGCAAGTAAAGAAAAAAGTGCTAGAAAAAGCTCACATAAATTCATCAGAACAAAAACGCAAACAGACAAAATATTAACCATAATGGCCAAGTCATCAGATTTTTTTTTTATCCTAAATAAACGATCTATGACACCCAAGGAAACCATTCAGTTTCACAAAGTGAACTGAATACACACTGTAAAGTGTAAAGTTGGCTCAGAAGAAGATCTCATAACTTTTCGTCATTACATGAACATCTGACTTGGCCTATTTTTACAAGAATTGTTTTTGTGAGATTATTATTACTAACCATACTTTATTTCTAGCCGGTATACTTTACCCTATACATAAATTCTGCGGAAATAAAACATATTTAATAAAATGTAAAATTCTTGGAACGCAATATTCTCGTATGTAATTAATTTCCAAATGCCATATTAGTGCCTACGACAGAACGAAGTGAAACTAAGACACTTAAATCGATACTTTTTGAGGGAGACGGAAGTCAGTGATCCAAAAATGACTAGTACATTTGTTAATAAAACTAGATTTAGGATCTGGTAATAGTTACGCTTGACAGCAGGCTGACGTGGCGCGCCCACGTAGAAGACGCCAAGCTAGTTCGAGGCTACAGCAACTATACTCACTATCGGCTTGGACGTCAACGAACAGCACAGCCCGAGAAAAATATCTTTTCACTTTCTCGTTACTGGTTCATATTCCGATAGCTCTTGTCTAAAACAGAACAGAATTAAAATACACTGTGTTGGGCAGGAAAAAAATGTACTAACACCTTGTTCCAAAACAATGATTTGGAGTATTCAAACGACAAGTTAATCCTGAAGCATATTTTAAGCTTTCAACATACTATGTCACAGAGTATTTCAACTCCAGCTCATAACATTCTGAAACTCGTCTGAGATTTACAGGATGGATCAGTGAGATTGCCTGTAACATTACCAGATATATAGTGTTATAAGTCAACAGGTTTCAGAATCAGTAAAATTTGTTAAGAACGTAATTATGAACAGTGACTGCCAAATTATAACTGGATGCGAATTATGCATTACCTGGGATGTATATAACACCGATAAAAAACTAAAGCTGTTTATGATTATAGCGTGAGCTAGGAATTGCCTGTTCCACATCTGAAATGTAAATATCTTGTCATAACGTTTGATAGCAAAGTCAATTTGGCAGGTAAAATTCGAAAAGTGATAAGGTGACGTTTCAAAATCCTTTACATATTGGAAAGGGCAGTAAGACGTCTACCAGGGAAGTGAGGGAATTGTGTTGAGAAACTTTGGTTCACCGTTGTCTGATCGTAGTGCAGAAGTAAGGGTGCCAAACACAAGAGTCGGAGGGTGTGCGAAGCAGCGCAGCTAAACTGGTTGTGTTAATTGCCGTAGATCATTATCGGTAATTGAAATAATCGAAAAGTTGGGCTGGGAGCCATTCCAAGATCCGAAGTACGCGAATACTGTTTTAGGAATATTTAGAGTGTATATTGCCGATATGGCTTGGATTGTTATTAGTGGATGCATCAAGAGTAGTGTATCGAAGGAAGAAGTTGACCATAACCAAAATCTTGCACTTGATTTCAGGAATAAAGAGTCAGAAATTTGTATTTTTTTATTTATGGTATGGGATTCAGGAACTAGATTAAATTTCCATAGGAAATGGTGAGAAACAATTTAATACACTACATTGATATAATATAAAATTTTTAAAAGGAAAAATTAGCTGGCTCTTAAAATTGCATTCATAGGATTTGATATACTCGTATATGTATGTGTGTGTGGCTTTACGTCCTGTCGAAGAAATTAGATACGGGAAAGGACCGAGGTGCAAGGAACGGGTAGGAATTCGGCCATGGCCTTTTAAAGGAAGCATCCCAGCATTCGCCTGGAGTAATTTGGGGAAATTATGGAAAACCCAAATCTGGCTGACAGCAGAGAATTGGAAATAAAAACATCAATTAACGTTCTGACCTCGCATGAGGCAGGACGCTGGTTCGAATCCCCGTCCGGGCATGGAGATTTGGGTTTTCGATGGTTTCCCCTGAGCACTCCATGCGAATGTCGGCATGCTTCCTTCTAAAAGACCATGGCGGAATTTCTTTCCGCTCCTTGTCCCCAGTCCCGTCCCGCCTCTAATGACCTCTAATGTCGACGAATCGTAATGCCATAAGTAAAAAAATTAAAGTGATTAAAAATAAAATAAAAATCATTAAACGTGCGTAGAAAATCACCACCCGGGAATATTATTAATCGAAATTAAATTTCGCCTGAAAGAACAACTTTGCTCAGAAATTTTTTAATAAAATGTATCATTACCAGATGTAAAAGTGCAAGTTTCAAAATATTGCATCAAACTTGGTTTTTTATTCAAATTGTACTTTACAAGGAAAAGACTCTTAGATTACATGTGAACTTTAAACTAAGAATTGGAAACAGGTATTCACAGAGTAGACTGCGCGTTTTGAAAAAAGATTAATAATACATCCATGAAAAATAGACCTCAATAATTGTTTTACTGGTTGAATTCTGGTAAAATTGAAATGGTTTTTTTTATAGTATGTAACACTCGTATCACACACAGACGTGAGATAATTTCTCTTTTGATGGCTAAGTCAAAAATATTTTCTAACTTATAATCACTAAAAAGTAAATCACGTTGCGGTCGTTTATCTGTAGTTCAGCGTGGAATCAAAACCGCAGAAGCTTAATGTATCTAACGTTGGAATTTATAATATTTTTATTTTTTTTTTTAAACTTCACTTACGATCCAGGGGGAATCTAGGAGGCTCTACTGTTTTTATAAAGGCGGCAGTCAAGGTCGGAGTCAAGCCCTTTGTTTTTAATAATTGTTTAGCAAGAATACATAAGATTGCACCAGTTATTAGAGTTCAGTAACTGAGTGGTCTGAAAGGTAGATAATAAGAAAGGGGGAAGAAAAATTTATTCCAAAGCAGAAAATAAAGAGAAGTAGAGAACCTATGTACTATAATAGGGAAGTGAGGAGGTTAAAGAGGTTGGTAAGAAAAAGAACATAACAGAGTTAAGAGACAGCAGGGTAGTAGGGAATATTTAAAACAACTAAACAAGGACTTAATAACAGCAAAGAAATTTCTATGGCTATATCACGAGCTTAACAACATAATTAGAAATGACGATAGTAAAAAATTTGATATCCATCCTGAGGAAATCATGAAGGAAATAAGAAAGCTGAAAAAACATAAAGGGGCTGGTGAAGATATCTTAAAGATAGCCGGATGTGACATTGTACCTTATCTTGAAATATTGTTTAAATTGAGTCTGGACACTTGCTGCTTACCACAGGACTGGAAAAGTGCAATAGTAGTACCGGTACATAAGGGAGGGGTGAGAAATAGAGTTGAGAATTACAGGCCAATCAGTTTGACATCAGTGGTAGGTAAATTAATGGAAAGATTGATATGCAACCACATCAGAAATATATGTGAGGAACGTAAGTGGTTTTCAAGCAGGCAACATGGTTTCAGGCAAGGATATTCATGCGAATCTCAGTTGGTGGGATATATGCAAGATATTTCAGATGAAATGGACAAGGGAGGCCAAATTGATAGTGTAGCACTAGATCTGTCTAAGGCGTTTGACAGAGTAAGCCATAAAATGGTAGTAAATAAGGTAAAAACCATTGGAGTGGATAAGAAAGTCATTTGCTGGGTAGAAGAATTTTTGAAAGGTAGAAAACAGAAAGTTAGGGTAGGAAATGTAGTATCAAAAGAAGTTGAAGTAAAAATGGGTGTGCCACAGGGTAGCGTATTGGGACCATTGCTATTCATTATTCTAATGAATAATTGTGTTGATTGTTTACTATCTGAAATTAGATTGTTTGCAGATGACATAATGCTGTATAAAAGAATCAAAACGATAGAGGATTGTAAACAGTTGCAGGGTGATCTGGACAGGATATCTAATTGGGCTGGTAAACATGGAATGAAGATTAATGCAAAGAAGAGTCAGTTTATTAGATACACAAATAAAAACAAAAGGTTAATTATGAATATAAGGTGGGGAAAGAATTGCTTGCTGAAGACTTGAAATGTAAATATCTTGGAATTACTTTTGATAACAAACTTAACTGGGCAGGATACATAAGACAGGTGGTAGGAAAAGGTTTCAAAGTTCTGCACTTGTTGGAGAGAGTGATGAGGTGATGTACGAGAGAAGTCAAGGAATTGGGTTACAAAACTTTGGTCAGACCATTGCTCGAATATGGTAGTGTAGTATGGGACCGTCATTTTACGCATCAAATACAGGAGTTGGAGAGGGTGCAAACAAGGGCTGCTAGATTTGTTTCTGGAAATTATCGCAGAATGCAATCAGTGACGGATATGATAAAGGAGCTGGAATGGGATTCATTGCAAGACAGGAGGAGGATGAGGAGGGTCATGGGAGTGTACAGGGCATATACTGGCGATGAGGCATGGAAAGATATTGCAATAGGTATGAAAAGTAGTGCATGGAAGGGAAAAGATGAACATGACCACAAGCTGGCACTCGATTTCAGGCACAAGGGTGTGGGAAGATTCTCTTTTTTAGGTAAGGGTGTCAGGGATTGGAATGAGTTACCAAGAGAAATGATGAATAATTTACCGAAAACTTTGAAGGAATATAAAGATAAAATTTGTAGAGGGCAAATGTAGGTAGGTGCAGGATAGGAGGAAGATGGGTGTGTAGGGAAATTGCCACCGGAGCCTGTGCTCCATTGCAATTAAATTAAATTAAATTAAAAATTAAATATTTCAAGCAGTTTTAACTCACGTTAGTGAATTTTTTTAACAGTTTCTCCAACCATAAAAGGTGTCAACAAAACTTACACTCTGGCGTTCTTTCTTCTCGCAGTTTAAAGTGTTTAAGTTTTATGATATAAAGCAGGCTTCCCGTTTAAATAATATCTCCAGCAGCCCGCCTCCCAGCCTTCTGCTGGGAGGAATGAAATTGGCTAAAAAAAAAAAAAAAAGTTAAAAAAAAAAAAAAAAAAAAAAAAAAAAAATTAAATAATATCACAAAACTTACACTCTGGCGTTCTTCTTCTCGCAGTTTAAAGTGTTTAAGTTTTATGATATAAAGCAGGCTTCCCGTTTAAATAATATCACATGGACATCTAAAACATTTGCGCATCGTTGTTGATATTGTTGTGAGAATTTATTGTTTATTCGCTATTGTTGTGACACATTCGTAGTTGTCAGACTGTTATCTAGAACAATTAGTGAATTACGTATTGTGAGACGTCGCGGAAAAAGACTAGGTTTTCCGTAGTGTGTTTTACACATCTGAGGCAAAAGTTGCCTCCTGCCGGCCAACGGATTTCGCCTACTGGCGGACACCCCCTGCCCACGGACTCTGCCTGACCTCGGACTTCGCCTGACATCGGACTTCACCTGCCCTCGGGCTTTACGTGCCCTCGGCCTTCGCCTGCCCACTGACTTCGCGTGCCCACGGACTTCGCGTGCCCACGGACTTCGCCTGCTCACCGACTTCGCGTGCTCACCGACTTCGCCTGCTCACCGACTTCGCCTGCTCACGGACTTCGCCTGCTCACGGACTTCGCCTGCCAATTGGTAACGCCTGCTCCCCAACTGCTGCACATCCACCGGACACACCAATGTACGGTAACGCTATGGACCTTTCAGACACCAACCCTACCATCCTTCCACCCACTGTCACTACTAGCCCCCACTTCTACACCATGGCTACATGTTCAGTTATTACTACAACCACCATCAGCACCACCACCACCACCACCACCTCCTCATCAATCATCTGCCCCGCTGCATCTGAAGGCATTCATCAAAATCTTCCACAGATAGTTCAGAAACCACCACGTGGCACCAGCTATCTTCAAACTGCCAGAAATAATGCAAAACCCTACGAACAGATCAAAAGTGGCTCATTACCATCGCCACAAACCTCCTTATCCAATAGTGCAGCAACCGCATACGAAGTTATGGACACTTCATCATCACCTCCATCCATGTCACAGACTATTCATACATACCTACTAAAAGGGACCTTCCCTGAATATATGAACAGCAAAACCCTAAGCAAATTCATCAAACGACATATACCCAACATTTCTATCCATCAACTTATCCCCACTAAAAACGGTATGATCATCAAGAGTAATGAACCAGACTTCCCTAAATTACTTAAAAACAAAATTGGACTACCTTCATTTGGCGACAACGCCAACTTAACAACTGTCACCTCATCCCCACCAAAACAACCAACCCCACCTAGAAGACCTCCTACACTCACAGCAGTCATCCGAGGAGTAGACCCAACAATAACTGAAGAAGAGGTAGTCGCCGAACTCAACTCGAACGACGAATTACATGTTCGAAAAGCCCTCCGAATCAAGAACAGCTTAGGACCCACTTACATGATCAGAGTACTAACTGAAGACGCATCAACAATTGATCAACTGCTTAGAAATGGAGCCATTATCTACCATCAAAAACATAGAGTGGAACCATCAAAAACCCCTTCCCCCCAACCCACACTGTGTGCACGTTGTCTACAATACAATGACCACCTAACGGCAAACTGCAAGAACACCCCTATCTGTCCACACTGCAAAGAGAACCACTTCTTAAAAGCTTGCCCAAACCTTCAGAAAACTCCCACCTGCAATACTTGTGACCAAAACCATCCTACCTATTCCATTAAATGCAAATCAAAGCCAGCGCCTACCAAAGCAGAACTCACAGTACCCCTCCGACCCATTGATCCTCCCACACCACCCACCAACTCCATCCGTCCTCCACCGACCATAGAAGATATCCTAAGATTCATGACAATCACATTACAAAACCTAAATCCCTTCTCCCGTGAACACACCCTGGCGCAAATTTCAATTGCAGCAAAAGCAGTATTTGGAATACAAATAAACGCCACCTACTCTCACAATAACGCCCACTTCCAATTTCTGCCCCTAGAAACCCTTGTCTAAACCCACCAACTCCACAACTAGAACTATTCCTAATATGCCACTTTCCCACAATATACTTTTCAATAATATCCGATCACTCCCAACGAACAAAAACCTCCTCCTGCATACCCTCGCTACACACGACATCCATTGCTTTATGCTAAATGAAACCTTCCTCCAACCCCACCATCACATCCGTATGTCACCCTACCAGCTCACCCGAACCGACAACCCAGCGCCTATAGCACGCGGGGGAGTGGCCATTGGCTATAAGCATCATATCCCCATCAAAATACACCCACCACTCAACCATCCATCTGAACATATCATTGCCACAGTCTTTCTCAATCCCTCACAGTCACCCTTGTCACCATATACATTCGACCCGGTGTTCCCCTCCCTTTAAATTTTATATCATATATAGATAAACATTACAGCTCATACATCATCATGGCAGATATCAATATCCATAGCCGCACCCAGCAAGAACTTCATCAATTTCATAACATCCTAACCGCCATGAGAGGTGACATCATTAACATCCCATTACCCACACGTCCCGAATCAAACACAACCCCTGACGTAGTTATAGGTTCTCCCAATATACTAACCCGCTCCACCCTTCATGTCCTCGATCCAATTGGCAGTGATCACCTCCCCATTATGCTTTCCATCCAGTACAATGCCCCCCACACCCCGCACCCACCCAACCCCACACCCCATAAATATATTCAAAACTACAATAAAACCAACTGTAAAGACTACAGGAAATACATAGACGACCAGATAGCGACAGACAACCCAAATATCATAGACGCAGACAGCCTACTTAGAACCGCCGAATACCTCCAACGTACAATCACAGACGCTACTGCCACTCATATCCCCTTGACTCCTATCACCCCTCACAAACCATCACTATCCAGACGAGCCCTTCAACTTCTTCATATCTCACGTCGCCTCTTCCGCACCTACCTAAGAACCCATGACCGTCAGCTACTCACCCTCCACCGACAACTCCAGCGAACAGTCCGCAACTGTATCGCCGCTCAGAAAAGACGCACATGGAGGGACACCTGCAACCAACTAAGCCAAAAATATTCGCAAAACTCCTCCCAATACTGGTCCACCTTCCGCCGCTTAACTGGTCTCAAACCCGCCCCCAACTACCCCCTCCTCCACAACAACCTTCCTGTCTCCGACAACACTCAAAAAGCCAACCTCTTCGCCAACCTACTTGAAACCATCCACACTGTCCCAAACGACCCCAAATTCGACTACACAGACTCCCATATCATCGAACAGCGTGCCAACCCTATATCACCTCCCCTCCTACCCGACTTCAACTACATTCAAACCGTCAGCCGTACTGGACTTAACTACCCCTATCACAGCTAGTGACATCCTATCCGTCCTCAGCACGAAGAAAAATACTGCCCCGGGCCCAGATTCAATCACTTATCGCCACATTAAAGAAGCACCCCGCTCTTTCCATCAACTTCTAGCTCATCTATATACAAACGTACTATACTCTGGCATCTATCCCCCAAAATGGAAATCTTCAAAAATCCTTATGTTCCCCAAACCTAACAAACCCACATCAGATCCGAACTCATACCGCCCCATCAGCCTCACCTCCGTCTTCAGCAAAACATTTGAAACCATACTATCACGACGTATCCACAAACATCTATCACAACACTCTCTCCTATCCCCCGCCCAGTGTGGCTTCCGTCCAAACCTATCGACCCAAGATCTACTCCTCAGACTTATGCACCTTCTGACCACCCACATCAACACCCACAGATCAGCAATACTTATACTATTAGATATTGAAAAGGCTTTTGATCGAGTATGGCACGCTGGCCTCATTTTCAAATTGCAAACCTTCGCCCTTCCTATCACCTACATTCGCACAATAGCTTCCTTCCTCACCAACCGTACCTCTTTCGTTTCCATAAACAACATTCTCTCCCGCATCTTCACCATGACCGCAGGTGTCCCCCAAGGGTCTGTCCTGTCGCCCCTCTTATACATCATGTACATAACCGATATACCCATTCCCGCACCACCTACATATATCCTTAAGTACGCCGATGACACCGCCTACCTCGCCGTTCATAAAACCCTTCAACAGTCGGAGAAAGCCCTACAGATCACACTAGACTGCTTTGTCAAATGGTGCAACCGCTGGCGACTAATAATTAATCCCAATAAAACACAAGCCATTATTTTTGGAAAAACTAGTAAAAGATACAGGCTCGCTGATTTTAACATAACCATATACAATCATCCCATCAGGCTACAACCCACAGTTACATACCTAGGAATCACCCTCGACCGACATCTTACATGGACACCTCATCTTAGAACCATCAACTCCAAAGCCCAAACCCGCCTAAACCTTTTAAAATTACTTACTGGAACATCCTGGGGACTACATAGCCAGGTCATCATAAATACGTACAAAGCATTTCTTCGCCCCATCTTAACTTATGGTCACCTCTCATGGCTCTCCGCCCCTGATCACTTCTACAATAGACTCCAAATAATAGAACGCCACGCCCTCCGAATCGCCTACCGAATAAGACTACCTTCTCCTACCCAACAGCTTTATACCAGAATGCGTTTTCCTCACATACTGATCCACATAGAATCCCTCCGGCTAAAATATGCTATCAATAGCCTTCTAAACAAAAATCCTATAACCCACCGCCTACTTAAAGAACCACTTCATCTCCCCTCCTGTTACAAACAGATCCCACCAACACTGCACCTCCAAAATATCCTTTATATAACCCAGCACAGAGACCGACCACCTACAATACCTCAACAAGAGAAGAGAACAAAAATTTACCCCACTCTGTGAATGACATCAAAATCGCCTACTACTAGCCACAAATCTGCAAGATAAGCAAACAAAATATTGTACAAAACTACAACTTTGATCATGTAACAACTTAATGCATATCAACTGTATAATTTTTGTAAAAGTGTAAACATTCCTTTACGAAAATCTATTGTAAACTGTATTATCATTTGGCTGAAGAGCACGACATGTGTGCTGCCAGCCCGCTTCCCCAATTAAGGGGGATGAATGAAATGACAATAAATATATATATATATATTAAATAATATCACCGAGATGGGAGGAGGCCAATATTGGCCTCCTACCTATCATTCGGGAGGACCGGGGTTAAACTCGGTTCGGCCATCCTGTCTGAGGTTTTCCGTGGTTTCCCTCAGACACTTAGGCGAATGCTGGGATGGTTCCCTACAAGGCCACGGCCGACCTTCCATCCCCCTTCCCTCCCCGTAGTAGTAGATTGGCTGAATAGAGTCCCCTATGACTCTCCAGCAGCCCGCCTCCCAGCAGAAGGCTGGGAGGAAAAAAAAAAAAAAAAAAAAAAAAAAAATTAAATAATATACCTGAACTAATTTACGCAGTTAGTATTTTCCAACCATCCGTATAGCTTCATCTCGATGACTCCCATTCCTTTTACACTGTTATTCTCATCGATACTTCCCACTTCCATTAAAATAATTACAAAAAAATATTGTGATATTATTAATTGTCCACTACAGTTTCTTTCTTGTAATGCAGAAACGAGAATGTCATGCGATCATGAATAGTTTCGAAGTTTGTGGACATGTGGTGAAACTAAGAAGGGATTGTATTGATTACGTACGGACGAAGTTTTAATAATCCGGTATGCCACCATATTTTGTCTTTGCAGTGTACCAAGTACGGCTATGGAGCGATTTGGGTTTTTCACTGACATTCGTGAGAACACGGTTCAACCCACAATTTGGCATCCTGATTTCGGTTCACCACAGCTTTCTCCAAGCGATTCTTAGTGATCTAATCTGTTCCAGTGTTTCCAAATTGCGGAAAATTTTGTTCTGGAAATTTAATACTGTCGATATCAATGATATCTATGTAGGCGTTGGATATACTCGTATGTGGAAAAATAAGGAGTATAACCTAATAACCGAAGAGATGACGATTATCAAATAGTTGATTCCAGTTTTGAAGAAGTGTCTAACTATATCCTCATTTCAAGTAAAAGTGTTGCTTGATCTCGGGATGTTATCGTTTATTTTTCTACTTTCTATTGTTTTTCTTAGTGGGTATTAATGTTTCATCTTGCTGCTATTTCCATGCCAGTCAAACTTCTACCTGTTGATTATTTTCTTGTATTCTATTCATTCCATTTCTAAACATTAATGCTATCTTCGTTCTTCATTTAGGGTAGAACTTTTACTTTTCAGTTTTTCCTTTCCCCGTTCACCCAGACTCTAGGCCAGATTATTTGTTCAATCGCATAGATTTCTTAAAGCTGATAATAAATTATCGCTGTTAATCAACATTATTAAGTACTGTGCTATTTTTGACACAGCCGATCTAAATCAATGTTACAAAGATTTGTTTTCTGCGCAAAATAAAATGCAATATAAATTTCTGTTTTGCTAATTGTCTTATGAATATGTCCATGACGTATTTCCAGTTTTGTAGATAATATTCCGCAAATTTATACAAATAAATAGAAAACACGCCAATATCGACCACAGTACTGGAATATTTATGCCTTTACCAATACTGTCATTACAGAAAACCATCCCGACGTTCTGTCCCAAAAATTCGTTGTACTTACAACAAGTAAAGGCTCATTCCCTGTCACTGATTTTCCTTTTTTTTTTTTTTTTGTGGTTTAGCGTCTTTCCGATAACTCATGGATTTTTAGGAATGATAACATCCAAGAGACAGCTTATCCCACCAATATTCGGAACCTGGAAACTATTTAATAAATTGTGTTTTTTAAGGTGTGTTACCTATTAATTAGAAATTTCGAAAATGTCTCAAAATTTGATTACATGACTAAGGAAGCACCTGAAACCATAATCGGGATCGACTGAAATACAGTGGCGGAGTTTCAACGGGGGCAAAGCAAACTTCAACTGTGTTCAGTAGTCTTTTGACGTCTTCCCCACAACTGTCGGTTCTTTAACTAAGAACTGAATTTTGCATTATTGCTACTCTGCTTTGTTCAGTTTACGCCTTTGGCAGTAACAGCGCGCACGAAACTCACATATCAGAGCGGAATCGCAACCACAGCGATTCCAGAGTCCTTTACACACATTGCAAATAACATAATGTAATCCCCGTGATGACGATACGATAATCTGAGGGATGATAAAGAAGTTAAAATTTAATTAATTTAAGAAACCCTAATACGAAAATGATGAAACACAGCTGACACACTAAAATTTTGGGATATGTATGAATGTGGAATTAAAGACCTTACGAATTTTTCTTTGCTCCGCACGGGTTTCATGAACAGTGAATAGATGTGAATGTGTTGTTCAAAAAACGTCCCCTGGATTCGATTCTTCTTCTTCAACGAACGCCTTGTCTGTGTCCAGGGATAGCATGAAGCATGTTGTAACGTAATATTATATATATATATATATAGTTAATGTTCGTCGTTGCGATTGTACAGCTATATTGCTTTACGCAACGCTCAATGCTCCCTTTTACCACTCGTTATTTCTAGTTATACGATTCGATTGCCGTGCGGTCACCAGGCTGGTTAGCTTTGCTAATTAAATACATTAATTGAATAACATTCAAAAGAACATGTGAGAAGCTATTGAGAAATCACACTCACGAACTAGTTTCCACACTTCACTAAGATTTATTCTTTAGAACGTTACATAAACCAAAGCAAGCCACCAGACACAAGGAAAATTAGACTTCGTCACCAAAGAATGCAGTTTCGAGGATAAATAAGTTTGTGAATTAGTAAGTTCAACTTAAGTAATTAATTATTCAACCATCGATGTGGCACAACTCCGTCGCAGTTCAGCAAACAAAGTTTATAGCACATCATATCACTCCGGGCTATATACACAGTCTACCAAAAGTACTCCAGCACTGTTCACATAATATTCTGCCGGTTACGTAATAGTACACACGATACATACACGTGCAGCTACTCTCCGCTTTCCCCGTCCGTACTCTTCCGTAGACAATACCTGACTGACTCTCCAACGATATTCCATATCGATCTATAGAATATCACTTATTCGATACTCACTTATAAACCTTATACCGACTTCCTTTATATGCAAATACTCGCATCATCACTCTGTTGTGTTACAATGTTTAGCCCTCCCCTGAACTGACTGGAGTTGTTTCCTGTTCCCTTCGTGTTCGTAATTGTTGTAAATGTGGATGACTGCGATAATGTGTTTATTTAGTGTAGAGTGTTGTTTGTGTTGTAGGTGATTGATAAAAGATGGTTCTGGATGAAGACACGTAGGGATCGTCCGAAGAACAAATCACCATCGAATGCCATCACTCTATATGCAGTTATGGTTGAGGCAGTTACGATAGAGGTGAAATGCACAGCTATTAAAAATGCTGTCACCCGGCCATTACAACCCCATGAGCCATTTTCATTAATGAAGATTGTTTACCCAATCGTGTATGATGTACGGCACGTTACTCTAGTTGCCCAACATCAAGTAATTCTATCTGCAGCCTCCGAAACACCGCTCTGGCTTGTAACGAGTGACTGGGGAGTTTTAGGATCGCCACTCTTCATCTCAACCCGAGGCTGTTGGGTGAGCGATAACAATCGGGTCTGGCATCTGGAAGGACCCAGGTTCGAATCTCCGTCCGGCCACCCGCATTTCGGTTTTCCAAGGTTTGCCGAGATTATTCCAGGCAAATGCCAGTATGTTTCCTTAAAAAGTCCTTGGCCATATTCCTTCCTTTTTCTTGTTCCCATAGCCATCACTTAAAGGAGATGCTGCGTAAAGACCGGAATGAAAAAAATCTATTTGAAGTAAATAGGGGAAGACCGGGTATAGTGGCCAAGCAAAGGTTTGATTTTTTTTTAACTGCTTAACGTCTCTTAATTGCGAGATCTTTAGAGATGGGAAATGATGGGGATCAAGGAATGGGAACGAATTTGGCAATGGCCTTTTTGGGAAACCATGGAAAACCCAAATCTGGATGACCGGACGGGAATTCGAACCGCCGTCCTCCCGAATGCGAGGCTGGAAACCTAACCGTTACACCACCACTCTCGGTGCGAAGTTTTAAGGTAACTTACAAAATTCTCAAAGGAATCAAAATTAGAGGTCACAAACTTCAACTATCCTAGTACATATCAGAATTCTTTAGTCACCTTGGCATTACACTTAGTACCTAAAATAATTATTTTTTAAAAAAAGTTCCCAAATGGCCACTCTGCCCAACATGATCGGGTAAAGTGGCCACTTTGCATTAAAATCAGAAATGACTTTAAAAACACTCTAAATTTGTAAAATAGTGTATTGAATTTAAAATAAAGTTTACATAACCTGTAGCAGATAGAAACTATAACAGAAAAAAGAAGGAGTAACATTAATTGTAATGTCCGCAAACGAAAGAAAAGCTGTTTTCGTCAACTCCATCACAGATTTCATGAGCCAAAAATAAAACGCACCCAAGTGTATACTCCGCAAATTAGACAACCTGTAATACAAAGCCATAAGAATATGTTTAGGAACAATGAGATCCACGTCAACTAACGCATTACTGGTGCAGGCAAAGGAAACGCTTTTGGACATTCGGACGTCACGTTCTAGCATCGGTTTATTTAATCAGGCGAGCAGCCATCACAAACCATCCGGTAATGAAAAACGCCATAGACTACACAACAATAATGGAGAGATGAGATGTGTCCATCGTTTTAAGAACTCCCTTCTTGATCATAAGCTACGACAAAATAAAACTTATGGCACCTTTAATTATCCAAAACGAAATACTACCCCACTTTTCAAGGCATTATGAGGTTTTAAGAATCAAACCTAATATACACTATCTACCATATTGGATTATGAAGTCCTTTGCGGAGGGATTCCTATCTCAAACGTGACCGAATTACATCCATATTTACACCGACGGCTCGAAATCCTCTGACGGAGTCGGATTCGTCTACTTTTGTCCTGAATCGAAAGTTTCTAAGCAAGTGGATACAATAAAATCCTGACCCTAACTGACTCGAAAAGCATAGCCTTAAAACTAGAAAACTCGAATAGACATAGTGACCTATAAATGATTTTAGTAGACATTGTGCAACTGATGCATTCGGCCAAAGTAGAAGGAAAATATATACATCTAGTATGGATCAAAGGTCATTCTTCAGTTCAACACAATGAAACAGTCGATCTACTAGCAAAAGATAGCTTAACATACAGAGAGAGACAATACATTCAATTGCCGCACACAGACTTCATATCTATTATAAAGAAAGAATATTTTAAGGACTGGTCAGAATCACGGTCTACTACCCAATCGGCCAGAGGAAGACACTACAATTTCAATTAAACCCTATATTCCACTCAAACTCTGGTTTTCAACATTAAAAATTGAACAGAAGGTACATATCATCTATAGTCCGCATAAGACTGGGCCATGGAAGTTTCCCAAGCCATTTAAATAGGATAGGAGTGCACCAATCAACCTCCTGCCAGGAAGATTATCAAAATGTAGCGGACTTAAACCATATCATCCTTGCTTGCAAGCAGTGTAATAAAAATTAACCCATTCAAAAACCTAGTAAAACTCAATATACCACTTCCAACTTCCGTAACCTCCCTCTTGACTTCATGTATGAGACGCTAGCCCGATTTCTACATGAGGCCAACCTAAAATTTTAAGTGTCATACCTAAACAGGAGATATCATCTAATGACGGATATAGACAATCAGTAATCAGGAAAAAGTCTATAAAGGTATAAATCTAGCGTACTACAATAAAATAATACCCACAATGAAGGATAGACGTTTTTACACGCTTTATATTAGCTTGGCTTGTATGTATGTATGTATGAATGTAACGGAATTTTACAACTCCATTTTGACCCACTTCCAGATGTCCGAGCTGTTTGAAATTTGGCACACATATTAAGAACCGGTGACAATACAATAATTTCATAGCTATATCCTGCTATTCTCATTACTTTGACAGTAAAAACAGAAAAATGGTTGAATGTCGTGGAATTTTACAATTTAATTTTAACCCAATTCCAGATGTCCGAATTGTTTGAAATTTTGCTCATGTATTGATAACTGATTACAATAAAATAATTTCATAGCTATGTCTTGATATTCTGATTACGTAGACAGTAAAAACATAACAATTTTGCACACGTTTTAAGAACCGTTGACAATATAGTAGTCTCTTAGCAACGTCCTGCTATTCTCGTTACTCTGACGGTAACAATAGAAAAATGGTTGCATGTAATGGAATCTTTAATTTCAGTGTTTACCCGCTTCCTGACGTCCGAATCGTTTGAAATTTTGCACACTTATTAAGAACCAATAAAAAATCAATAATTTCACTCTCACCACGTTGTCAGAAATAACTTAAAAGTGGTTGAATGTAATTGAAAATTTCATTTCAATTTTCACCCACTTCAGAAAGTACGAATTGTATGAAATTTTGTACATGCATTAAGAACCGATGACAATCCAATAATTTCATATGCATGTCTTGGTAATCTCATTACTTTGACAGTAAAGACACTAAAGTGATTTAACCGTCTTATGAAAGATGTGGCTCATTTTCACACACTTTCCGAATCGTCTTTGTGGCCTGGTTGGTTAAGGCGCGTGACTGGCGAGCAGACATTCCCTGCTCGAATCCCGATTTCGGTTCGCATTTTTGCGGATATTATAAATGGAAAAGATTAGGATAAACCATGGTTAGGACTTCAAGTTAAACTGCAAGTATCCTATACTTGATAGGATTACTGAGTTAGGCAAATGCAGCCGCGACATTAGTGCACAGGTGCGATTCGAGAAATCTTCGTCATTTGGCGGCCACACCCTTCGGAGATTTCCCGCCCAATATAGCCATCGTCATCATCATCGTTCTCCAATTTCCCGGGTGTGATTTACGAGCCTTGGTTGCCGTAGACGATCGTCTTCCGCTGTCTCCTATTCATAAAGGTTTCTCTGTCTGCAGTCGCTTAACGTGATGTTGAATAGTAAGTATTCGAAATATTACTTCGTACTATTATAGAAAAGTAGCCTTCCTCGTTTACCCTGCTATTGGATCACTTGTTGAATTAACCATTTAATTGTATTTTACTCGTGGGAATAATAATTAAAAATGAAACTACAACTCAAAGAAAAAGATTGGCGAAGAAAATCCAACAGTAAGAAACATACTTTTTGAATTATCTGAACTAAAAAGTTAAAAATAAAATTGTAGTTTAAAAAACTAAAATCACACATTCGTAGTAAAGTGAACTAAGAGGTTAAAATATTATTTAAATATAAACATTTTGTTTAACAGTGATAGGACGTCCCAGAATTCAGGATAAATTAATTTTTTTGAATAAGCTTAAAGTATAAAGTCACTGATTACAAAATTAACTTTAATGTTAAAAAAGCGTGAGGTACGCTCTACATAACTTTTGACAATGACTCTGTCTTTACAAACAGCCAACGACAAAAAATATAAGACAACTGAAATAGCACCCCATGCTTTTTTACATTAAAGTTAATTTTATAATCAGTGACCTTATTCTTTAAGCTTGTTCAAAAAAATTAAATTATCCTGAATTATGGGACGTCCTATCACTGTTAAACAAAATGTTTATATTTAAATATTATTTTTAACCTTTTAGTTCACATTACTACGAAAGCGTGATTTTAGTTTTTTAAACTACAATTTTTAAATCATAAAATTAGATACGCAAAATTGCTCACATACATGTACTGTACTACCATGCTCATATTAATCGGAACGACCTGAATTGCACATCGCTACATTTCCTCCTGGGACTTATTCAACCCATTATACACGTCTACCAAGACAGTACTATACCCAGTAGGTGGTACATTCACGTTAGTATCCAAAATTGAGACTCAATCACCTCACAAAAGAACGTGAAATATTTTAACATATTCGTTATACAAACGAAAATATGGATTATATTTCATTAATAAAAGAGTTATGCAGACATTAAATGCACTTGTTTTAGGTTTTTTAAAACATTTAGGAGAAATTGGTGCCTCTAAAGAACATAAGAAGTTACTGTTTTCAAACAAAATGTTAATTTTGAACAAACGCTTGGATCAAAAAAAAGGAAGACCTTATACCGATCATATTTCACTTAAAATAATTAGATATTAATGACAAAGTCAATATTTGCGATGTATAACTATTCTGGGTAAAGGTAGTTTTAAGTGAGAACGTTGAAAAATAACCACAGATTTTTGAAGTTAGTTAATAATGCGGTGTGCTATTAAGACA
>JARYHS010008075.1:165146147-165163456 GCA_031002005.1 Vandiemenella viatica
ACTATTAATATTATTATTGTTTCTATGTCTGATGAAGTGGACCTCACAGCTGCCGCAAAAACTGTTATTCGAATTTTTATGAGATTTTAGACCACGTTTAAACCATTGTCTCGGAAATAAAATTCGGTATGTGTGAATTCGTGGAAAGCAGAGAACAAAGACAAATGTGTCACTAAGTTAGTGTCTTTTCTGTAAATGATTCACGAAAAATCTACTCGATGTATTATGATGGGATTTCAATCCATATAGATCCTGTGTAGGGGGTATAATCACATAGAGATTAGTACAGTAAATTCCTGTCTTCTGACTGAAATATTAAAAAATTTGGGAAAACCTGAAATAAAAGAATTAGTTCATGTGAGACGGAGATGTTTAACATAGTTAATAGTACTAAGTCACCAATTTTCCACTGCGTGTCAACGCTTTCAGAGCTATTATTACCACAGATGCAATAATGACTATAAGAAACATTGCTGGTATGTGGAGGTAGGTATTTGTGGATATATATGTAGACTGGAAGCGGAAAATAAAGTCCGAACATTTACGATATTTTTTAGAAACATGCGTTTACGGCATTGTTATTGACCTACAGAAATAAATTCGCTAATGAAATATAACCTTCTTGGGTGTTCAGCTGCATGGTGTATAAACACAAGGTTTCGACAGCTGGCTCTGCTATTAATGTTCATGAAGACGGCAGAGTCAGCTGTTGAAACGTTGTATTTATACACCATCCTGCTGAACACCCAAGAAGGTTAGATTTCATCAATACGCCGGGGAAGTCTCTACTCACAAAAAAAATACTGTTTTTAAAATTTATGTCTGTCTGTGTGTTTGGGTGAGCGGGATCGTGAATATTGCGCAGAGCCTGGTCCTGGGAGTAACATACAGTATGTTTCCTTTTGAATTCGGGAATTTAACATAAAACTGAAAACAAATTAGTATCCATTAGGCCTACTTTTTTCTGAACGCAATGACACAAGATCTACTGGTTGGATTTAGTCAATTCTCTTTTCTGTCCTTCAGCTTCTACTCCTCGTTGACGTCGAGGTCATTAAAGGTGTGAAATGAATTGGGACAAGAAACGGGACCGAGCGTGGTGGGTGAGCGGTAACGCTCTGGCCTCGCATTAGGGAGGACGCTGGTGCGAATCCCCGTGCGTGCATCCAGATTTGGGTTTTCCATGGTTTCCCCAAATCACTCGAGGTGAATGCCGCGATGCTTCCTTCGAAAGGCCATGGCTAAATTCCTTCCCTTTCCTTCCCAATACCATATCGCATCTAATGACTTCGAGGTCAATGAGGCGCAAAGCCATAAATAAAAAAAGGAGCGGGAAGGTATTCGGCCATGGCCTTTCGATGGAACCATCCCGGGATTTGCCCGAAGTGATTTGTGGAAACCATGGAAAACTCAAATATTCATGGACACACGGGGATACAAACTTGCGTCGTCACGAATACGAAGCCAGGGCTCACGCATCATACCGGCAGTCGAATTGTATGTTGTGAGTTCAACTTGCAAATGTCATTGCATTGAAGTTTTTTTTTTTTTTTCCTCGCATGGAATATATTATTTATGATATGATAGGTCTAATTCTTACATAAACAGTTTACGTAAACGAAGTCGCGGACTTCCACTTGTACTTAATAAGCTGGTACATTCCCTGTAGTTGCCTCATTTAAATGAGATCAGTCACTAAACCTTCCAATCACTATTTACACTACACTAGTAACAATTAACTTTAGTCATATTTTTGTGAATAATGTGTTGCTTGTATAATTGTTTCGGTTGTTGAAGTGTATTAAGGCTGCACTTTTATTGAGAATGTGTATTCGAAAATGATTTGTGCCTCTCATTTATCTCAGTTTCGACATGGACTCTACATGATGCTATTTTCTTGGATTTTCAGAAAGCTCTTGACTCTGTACCACACAACCGACTCTTAGCGAAGATCCGAGCGTACGGTATATCTGATCAGATTGCGAATGGATACGCGATTTTCTAAACTGGTCGGTCACAGTATGGTCGTTGTAGACGGGGAAGCCTCTTCTAAACTAGATGTTACTTCGGGCGTTCCTCAAGGAAGTGTAATAGGACCACTTCTTTTCTTAATTTTTATAAACGATCTCGGTGACAACGTTAATTGCAGGATGCGATTTTTTGCTGATGATGCACTTATTTATAGGGAAGTGAGGTGCTCCGACGATTGCTTAGAAATTCAGCGCAATCTGGATGTTATTTCGGAATGGTGCCGTGAATGGCAGCTTACACTTAACTGTAAAAAGTGCAAGGCAATGCACATAAGTAATAAAAATACCCCGCTTGCTCAGGAGTACAAAGTTAACAATTCAGTTGTTGACACTGTGGATTCCCTGAAGTATCTGGGCGTAGCGGTGCAGAGCAACATGAAATGGGACTTGCACATAACTTCCGTTGTAGGCAAAGCTAATTCCAAACTACGATTCATAGGACGTATTTTGAGAAGTTGTAATGCTCATACAAAGGAAATAGCGTACAAAACACTAGTGCGTCCGCATTTGGAATACTGTTGTGGAATTTGGGATCCGTATCGCAAGGGAATTATTGACACATTAGAGAAAGTACGGAGAAGAGCCGCTCGATTCGTGACTGCTAGTTACAGTCCTTGCGTAAGTGTCACAGAGCTGATTCGTGGGTTGGGCTGGGATTGTTTGGCGGACAGACGACGACATTTCGTCTGAATTTGCTGGAGAATATGCGAAAATCTTTAAGTTACGAGTGCAACGAAATACTTCTTCCACCAACCTATTTAGGTCGCAATGACAGGACGGATAAGATTAGAAAAATAAGATTCCGTGCTGATTAATTTATGTATTCCTTCTTTCCTCGATCTGTTCGGTATTGGAATGCGCAGAATTAAGATTGGTGCTTAGCACCCTCTGCCACCCACAGTATTTGTGATTTGCAGAGTATAGATGTAGATGTAGATGTAGACTTCTTTAAATAGACTACTCATCATATTTTTTTCTCTGGAACAGAACCCTACGATGATTAACCGGATAGTGCTATAATTATTGTCATTCGACCGAGGAGCAGATTCAGTCGTTGACGATTTTTCCTGGAAGTAATTAATGAAATGTTACGTGAAACGCGCACATTTTTCAATAGTTGCAAGTTATGCGAGATCCAACAAAAATTAACGAGTTCCTGGACTCTAATTAAATTCAATGGACGGCTAAATTAACGGGAAGTTGTTTTGAAAAGAGTACTTTCCCTTCTTTGAATATATTTGCTACATCTTAAAGGAATAATATCAAGCTCTTATATTTCATTGTGTTAGAGATTGTACTGCTCTTCGCTGTAATCGCGGGCCAGATCTATCATTATCTCTGGAAGCCAGCAATTAGAAAGATGGCTCTCACAGCGATTAAATTTATTTCAACTCTCTTTGAATCAAAGAAACGGAACTGATCACTCCTCAAAATATCGTGTTACAATATTTCTGAAGAGTTCAAAGCCGCATCATCCGGTATTTCTGGCGAATATCTTCTTTCTGTACTTCAAAAGATATCTGCTTCTCGCATTGCTCTTTAAGACGGCGCGGCTATGTGCCGATTTACTTTCCGTTCACTAACAGATATTAAACTGGATACCTCAGCTGACGGTCTTTCAGCTTTCATAGCATTTCTGAAAAGATGGATGCCTCTTTTTACTGATAACTTGAATCTCAATCACCAAAGAAACTTTTTCGCCACGATGGCGCTCTACAAGGTTCAAGAAAAAAAAAAAATACGAGTTTATCTAAAAACATCAAAACTTTAAGTGTTTTTGTGATGACCGCGCTCTGAAAATAATTGTTAGTTTCTAATAAAAAAAAATTTGTAAAATGGAAAAGTAAATGGGTGGGAGAATTTACACTCAAAGCATATAAAATTAATAATAATAATATGATATAACTGAACGCAATTTTTCTTGGTTTTGTATATTTATGAATGTTTCTCGGGAAGCCAACCGACTAATACTACTTATTATTTACTAGCAGTTACCCGCGACTTCGTCCGCGTGGAAGAGTGAGGTAATATAAGATTTTATTGAGAGGTCAGGACGCTCATTAGTTAGGGCGTCCAACTGGAGATGGAAAAGTCGCCAGCTTGAATCCCAGTCTCAGCGAGGATTTTCATAGATCCTCAGCTCGACCTTCACCTCTGCCACAGGTTGTTGTGTGATATGAAGTATGTCATAATGCTCTCGTGGTTCTGATTCCACGTTGAACTTTAGGTCCCCTAGGGCCGGTAGGAGTACTGCAATCTTGTTTCTCGTCGGTGCGTTGTAACATCTCTCTCGTTATCCACACGGTAGGGGTGGATCACTACCACGAGTGACAGTGTGGTGCGCTGTTGCAGATTTTGGTGCCTGGAGTCCCTGATTTTTCGAAGAAGATGGTCAAGTTGTAACCGTAACTTCTGCTCAGTGTTGTGACACGCTTGAAAATTTTTCAAAACCGAAATTGGATGAATTATTGTACGAGAATGACAATGACAATGACAATGACACATCGCGTCGTTCGACAGATATTCTGAGACAAATGTTTCCCGGTCATCTTATCTCCTAACGAGGTGGCATGCGATTTTTTCTCTGGGGTTACCCCAATGAATAGGTGTTCGGGCACCGTTCTCGAGCTATTGCTGAACTGAAAGCTGCCATCACCGAAGAAATCTATGCTATTCCTCTGAATACGATTCGCAGAGTCATGGACAACTTCCGGAGAGACTCCGTATTGTTTTGACAATGGAGGTAGACATTTACAAGATATCACTTTCAAAACCAAGCGAATTAAAACTGCATTCTTTGTTATTTCAAATAATAAAATATCTTTCATTGCATCTCACTTTGTGTTTATTACTCACCTCTTTCAAATTGGAAAGATTTTTATGACTTACCCTGTATCATTATTATATTATTAGAATATCTTATATACTTCCAGTGTGAATTTCTCCACCCACCTACTTTTACCATTTATGAACTTAAATTTTAAATTATTTCAGTTTTTCCGGTAAATTTTTCTCATTACCCTTGGGAATTTATTCCAGTCCCTTATTTCCTTACCTACAAAAGAAAATTTTCCTTTCCCCTTGTATATGGAATGTAGTGCCAGCTTGTGCTCATGTTCACTTTTCCCTCCACGCATTACTCCTAGTTCGTCGACCAATATCACTGCAAGCCCCATCAGCAACATACACCTTGTACACTTCCAGCACTCTCTTCACCCTCTTCCTACCTACCATTGATTACGAAATCCAACTCTTTCATTATATCAGTTACTAACTGGGCTCTGCGATAATTTCAACAAACGAAACTGGCAACACTCCTTTGCACGGCCTCCAGCTACTGTATTTGACACCGAAATGGGTCTCAAATCCGCCTTCATATTCAAACAATCGTCTGATCAAAGTTTTGCAATCCGATTCCCTCACCTCTCTGGAATATTCCCTCATCACTCGTGTTCTCTGTTGTTAGGGTATGGATTACGGGATTGTTTGCTCAGTTTCTCGGTGGTGTGGTGAGGCGCGGCTCGCCATGACAGCCCTTGGCTCCAAGTTCGCTTAGTCCGCTCACACGGCGGATAATCCAGCCAAGGCTTTCCTCCGCGCACACAGGGTTGAGCGCGCTGAATAGTTAACACGGTCGCCAGGTCAAAGTGGCAGCGCACGTCTCATCAGTCGTTTGCGTTTCACTCTCAAGGAATAGTAGATATGATTAATTAGGAACTCTCTGTCAGTTTATCTGAAAGAAATAACTCGTTCATAATCCAATAAAGAGTAAAAAATAGCAACTTCAACATGTTTAAAATCAAACGAATGTTAATGCTTTAGTATGACTTTGACTAAATTAAATTATCTGTCGCGAGCTGACTGGCAGCGCCTCGACTGGCTTGGCCACCCATCGAACCTGCTTTATACCTTCACCTGGAAGGCCCGTTTCCTCCGATTGGTCGAGAGAAATGAGTGGAATAAATGATGACAGCTACAGGATACTTGATGAAGATAGCAGATCAGGCTGTCGAAACGTCTTGCTTTTACAACACCATCCGGCTGGACACCCGAGAGGATTTTGTTTCGTCGATACGCCGGGAAAGTCTCCACTCACACTGTAGTATGAGAGTCATCCTCCAGTGAATATAGAGGCTGCGACCTGCTACATTCAGATTATTTACATTAATTATAACTATTCATTCAATGCAAATCGTATTAGGGTTATTCAGTTCATAGGTAGTTTATTTATGATAAGTCCGGGCGGCAAATTTTTATATAATTTTTGGTTAATGCAAGATTGCTGTTATAAAGGAATAAACGGTGAAAATGCTAGCGGTCAGTGGAAAGTTTTGTACATTCGAATAACCGGACAACGCTGTTCACTGATGACGCTCTGCCGGGCCGGACACAATAGCGGAGTCCGGGGAGAGACAATGTGCCGTTAGACGAGGCGAGGGCGTTGTACCCTCGGCCAAGACGCTAGAGGCTGGAAGGTCATCTGAGCTGGGCGCAAAACCAAACGGGCGCTTCTCAACTCACGTGATTGTGGCATACGTTAATTCACCAATGATGTATACCTACGGGGTCTACAAATATTAAAGCAAAGATTCTCTTTCATGTCACGCGGACGCTGTACTTGAGGAGGGAAGCTTGCTTTTTCGTGGCGGCAGGAAGGACACCATAACCGATACTGACTGGCCGGACGTGGCCGAGTACACACGATACTTGCTGTTCGGTGGACTTACTGACCGGACTCGCTGAGGCAGTCCCGTATACGCACCTGCACGGGCGAGCTATCCGTGATCGCTATCTGACGGTGCACATGGTGCCGCGATCTTCAAGCAGCTGCAGCAACACGGTAATGTGTTCCGACGCCAGGTCAACATTCTATAGGTTTAACGAGGATTTAAATACCCGTAAGCGACACCTGCGAATAGAAACTCAGCTTCAATTGTGGAATGCCCCTGAGCTAGCTAGCATTTCATTTTTACCCAAAATTGAACTTTAAAATCTTCTTGTTCATTGTAACATGGTTCACATAATGTTGTTTTCATTTTAATTGGCGCCCCTGGGAATTTTCTGTAATATGTCTTAATATCTATTTGTTGGCCTGCGACGCCACGATGTTTCATATTCATTTTTATAAATTTTGAGATATTTAAAATCCAGTTAATGTTTGCATTAATCCGGCAAATTGTAAGGTCTGGGTATTGCTTGCTTGCTTTGCATTGTCTTATGTTTAATATTAAATTTAAATATACCCAGCAATGTAAATGCCATAAGACCCAATGAACTTAATATTTTATTCACCTTTGATTTCACAGCATTCGAGATTCTGGCTAACCAGATTAACAAAATTAGTACTAATCTCGATATATCTAAAATTCGTAGTTGCCCCCCCCCCTCCCAATTAGCACCCGCTACAACACATATATTAAATTACATTAATCATTGGATTTTTAAATACTATTTTTCCAGTATTGTGAAAAACATAACGAAAATTACTTATCATCCTACATAAAAAGTATCAAACTAGATATTATTCCATAGGCATGCGTGGCTAAGAAACACATTACAAAACCATCAGTTTACATAACTTACAAATCCGGGGATAAGAATATCTTATCAGAAAAGAGATTGAAACAACAAGGCGAGGGATCATAAAGGTTTTATTGTTGGAACTTTCACTAAACGTACAAAGTGGAATGAATGATGTAATATGAAGGGAATAATGTTGATACACATTTACAATATTAGACGCCAGTATTTGATTTTATCTGCTCATTGTTATTTTAATTAATCGCGATGGAAAGCATGACCAGTGGCGACCTCCCATCACGCCTACACTATGCATGTACTTTTTAATGGAATCTGAATCGCACAAATTAACTGAAAATGGTCATGTGGCATGAAAGAATCCGAATGAACTAATATGTACGAAAACCGCTGAAACGAAAAATTCAATTAAATTACCATTCATAATTTATTAGATTCACGTAATTTACTACATGTTGTATAGGAAGATGACGCACATCATCCAATTATTAAACTGTTAGGCCTGTCTTATCATTAGAAATAGATGGAATTATTCTCATCACCATAACGTAAAACAACTATATAATTTATAATTTCCGTCATTCTTATAAAAGATTTCTAATAATCACTGGCTTTAAATTAAAATATAAATGATACTTCAGTTGTAGTTTTTACGTCTTGACCACCGCGGTATAAACGTAAGCGCATTTTATTTTAAAAAAAATTTAATCTATTAGGGCCCCTATTTTCATTTAGTTTTTGGTGTTTGCTAATGAAAAATTGGTGTACAAAAATCTAATTAATTACACTGACCAAACAGCAGTTAACGATGAAAACATAACATCTAATAATTGGAATATAGGGAATATAACATTCGTAACTTCAGTGTTCACTGACACTTAATAACGTTACTGAAGCGATCGCCAACCAATGAGGGTTTCCTATCGCGTGACCAAATGTTAGAAAAAATTAAAATTGATTTTTCTTTTTTATTAAAAATTATACACATTTCTCCTCAAAATTGTAAAAAAATAGCTTTTTTGATATATGCGGATGATAATATTTTGTATGTTATTTTAAATATAGCAGAATAGCTAGTTAAACTGGTTCTTTCTACGCACCGATTGTGGTGGGTGAGCGGTAACGATGTGACTTCGCATTCGGGGGGGGGGGGGGGGGGGAGGGGGGATGTGGGTTCATAAACTGGTCAGGCCATCCAGATTTCTCTTCTCCATGGCTTCCCAAAATCTCTCAAGGTGGATGCAAGGATGGTTCCTTCAAAAGTCGTTGCCGAATTCCTACCCGTTCCTGTCCAAACTGCTCTCCCTAATGTAATGACCCCGGCGTGGACGAGGCAAAAGGCGCGAACATAACTTTCTTCACTTTGTGCTACTGGGTAGAATTCAGCAGTTTACATCTACTGGATTCGCACTGCATCCGACTAACATAACTTGCAAGCCATTACAATTTTTTTTTTTTTTTTTTTATTTTTTTTTCCCTCGTGAAAGTTGTCAGGTGAAAATACAAACACATTCTCTCCCAATAGAAATTCCTCATTAACTGTGCGTATAGCCTCGTCCTTTTGTAGTGAGCCTCTCGTACACCTTACCTCTTACCTGATTGGCGTAACACGAGTACCTAACCCTGTCATCTGCCTCCAGTCGATGTCCTCTTCCACCCAAACCTTACTCTGAGACTTAAAAAAGGTCAGAAAAGATCTAAAAAAAAAAAAAAATACTATGAACTAGAGATAATTTTTCATCACTAGGCGTTTAATACACTGTTTCTTTTTATGTAGACTAGCCGATCGGTATCATATTTTTTTTTTCCAGAAGATTCCACTACAATAGATTTAACAGGTAAACTTCTAAAAACTACAGTTCTACTTTACTTTCTGTTACATTCACAAAATCTCCTTCTTCCTTGAATATTCCCTAAATGCCCGTTATATCTTCTTCTATTTTCATATTCGTTGTACAGTGATGGCTAACACATGCGTCCCGGTGCGGTTTCATGATTCATTGAATCTAGTTAGTGCCGTCTCATTATCTTGGTATATTCGCATCCCTAACTCATTGCTGAGCTCTCCGGTCTCCCTAACACGATAGGGCCTAGGCACTTGCCTCTACAAATTAACCTAACTTGGAGTGCCTACTAGAACGTCCTCCTAACATGGTAACAGTACTTTGCCTCGACGAGACACAACAACTCCACTCAAAAATTCACACATAGACGAACTTTTTTTTTTTTTACTTAAGGCTTTACGCCTCGTCGACGTCGAAGTCATTAGAGCCGGGATGGATTTGGGGACAAGGAATAGGAGGGGATTCGGCCATGGCCTTTATGAAGGAACAATCCCGGCATTTGCCTAGAATTATTTGGGGAAACGATGGAAAACCCTAATCTGGATGCCTGGACGGGGATTCGAATCCGCGTCCTCCAGAATACAAAGCCAGAGCGTTACCGCTCACCACCGAGCTCGGTTTAGGCAAATTCAGGAAACAGCAGTACACACATACTTCCCCTACTTTAAACAATTTAAATGAGCGAACGAATACGCCCTTTAAATGACTAGTAATGAAATAGCTCATACCCTCACGCACTGAAAGAATCCCTAAATACAGGCACGTACACTCTTGCACTGTGAAAGAATCCCCCTTTCATCTTGATCTTGTGTTTATTCTTTCTGCTGAATTCCACCTCCTGATGAAATTTATCGACGCAGTTCTACGAGGCGGTTCTTGCACGGAAAACCTTCCGGCACAATCTTTTCCCCTCGCTCAGATTTCCAATATTGCGCCTTTCGCTTACTGTAGTAAACTTGATGAAAGAAAGCTGAATAATTTTTTTATTTCACTTAATAAAATCCTAGAACTATCACAGAGTTATAGAATTTTTACACTACTGAGTAGCTGTACTACTGGTGTTTCTAATGTACTAGAACTTTCAGTGAAAGTCTTGGCACAACAGACGAAATTATTTGGTGATTGGTGAATGTATTGAGTGAGGAGCCGCGGCGCGGTATCGACTCGCAGATCAGCTGGTGGCGCCCCCGGGGGCCTAACAAACTTGACGCCAACTTGGAGAGATCTAATTAACCAGCCCGCACACAACGCGCTGAGAAACGCTGATAAAATCTCGCAACCTCTCCGGCCGGAAGCGCTCAAACAAAAATCAGGCAGTTTATCTTCCTGTGACAATTTGACATGAATCATAATGCCTTAAGATCTACATTCAAATTGGGGATGGAGATTTCATTTGAAATTTATTCGAGTAAAATCGCCAAGTTTATATGTACTTTAGGGAGTAAAGTCACAAGTATGATTTAAATGCGTTGAAGTCTTCGCGTGTGTACCGCCGGACTCTGTTTTGAAAACACGATATTTCGACGACTACCTCCGTCGTCTTCCTTAGGTGCTAAAACATCTGTACTGGTCACTTGACCGACAGATAATCTGTATCTGCTGTATCTGCCGACCAGTACAAATGTTCTAGCACCTAAGAAAGACGACGGAGCTTGTCGTCGAAATATCGTGTTTTCAAAACACAATCCGGTGGTACACCCGTGAAGACTTCATTGCAATAATACGCCGGGAAACTCTCCGTTCTTATATGATTTAAATGATTCAAGTCTCAAATGGTAACTGCTGTTGGTACAACACTGGAAAAAAAAACTGTAGCCCCACTACAGTAGAATGCAATCCTGCAGTAGTGTACAATGTTTGACTTTTATAATGCTGTCCTGAATGTAAAAAAATAGGTATTTTTATACTCTTTGCTTTGTACCATACCTGATATCAGGCGGTCTGTGTTAAAATGACGATATGAGGGTAACTATGTTAAGTGAGACTATGATCCACAATAGAGATTAAAGTATCTTCACGTCAATTTAAAAAAAATAGGTTTAACGCATTGTATTACGCACATACTGTATAATTATTGCAGATGTATTAATACCTAGAGTAAAATGTGTGTGGGTACCTTTCAACGTTCTTTGTTTTATCGATACTTTCCAGTAAACAGAATACACAATGACTAAAGCAGACTCGCAGTGACAAAATGAACATGGCTTCTCCGCCTGGTATCATTTTTTTTTTTTTAATCTTCACACTCTTTTTTTTTTATTATTACTTACAATTACTTTCACAAAGCCTCTAAAATGACGGAAATTTTCATTGTTATGAAAAAGTTTCTAATGAAAGCATAATTTCAATAATGATTAACGATTATTTACTTGTCTGATATATTTCGTGACTTCATACGATTCGTGGAAACTTTGAGATTTTAATAAACTTACCGTTTCTTATCTTCTGTCAAAAAGTTCTCAGGTTACGTTGTTACGCGGGTTTAGTAAATGCTGCAGAAAAATAGACCTTAAACATTAGGTGTTCTTCTCCTTATATGAATGCATGCATTTAATCATCGTAAATAAACAAATAGCAACATGTAAATTTAAATCAAAGTCCCATGTACGACAGCCAATTTGGCAGGCATCGCATTCACACTTCATTTTAACAATGTAAGTGTAAATAAACTCAAATGCATTTATTTATTTGAAATTTCCTTGTTAGTCAAACAGCTCTGTGGTGGTAGCCAGAGTAACCAACACTTCGGACGTCGTCTCTCGGAGGAAGCTCGCTGTGCTACTCAGTTCACGTCCAGTCTCCAGGCGTAGCGACATTTTAACTCACGCTGAAATATTATTTCGACGACTTACTAAGGAGACTTGGTGCTTAGCAGAGGACAGCGATAATGGTAATAGTCCTTATGGGAGGGACGACAGGGTTGGAAGGCAAAGTTGGTAGTGTAGCTCTAGTTCTTTATAAGCATTTTAAATTGTGAGTTATAAAATGGTGATATATAAGGTAAAAACCAGTGGCGTGATGGAAAGTTACTTATTGCGTAGAGGAATTCCTAAAAGGTGGAAATCAGAGAGGTGGGACAGGAAATGCAGTGTCAAACGGGTGGAAGTGAAAATGGGAGTACCACAGGGTAGTGTATTGGGACCATTGCTATTAATTATTCAACCGAATCACAGTGTTAAAGATGAACAGATGTTTATACAATAGGATACATACAGAAGAAGGTTGTGAGGAGATACAGGGTGACCTGGACTGAATGGTAGGTCAACATGGGAGAAAGATAAGTGTCAAGAAGTGTCAGCACAGAAAAAAAAGTTATTTTATCATCGAAGAATGGGGAGGAATTGCTTTTTGAAGACCCTAAGTGTAAGTATGTAGGAATAACATTCGATAAAAAAAAGTGGGTTGAGCAGAACACATTGGGTAGGTGACTTTCAAATCCTTCATTTAGTGTAAATACTACAGAGGGGGCATACCAGAGCTGTGAAGGAATTGGATCACAAATTATTGAACAGACCATTGCTTGAATATGAAAGTCTAGTAGGGGGATCCATATTTTAGGAATCAAATACAGACTTTGGAGAGGGTGCATAGGAGGGAAACTAGATTTGTTTGTCGATATTACCGCAGAATACAATCAATAACTGATATCATAAAGCAGGCGGGTTGAAAACCATTGGAAGGTTTGAGGTGGTTCAAGATAGTGCTGTGAGTGTGCAAAGCGTAAATTGGTGATATATTGGTGGAAGAATTAGGAGTAGTGCACGGAAGGGATGATCATGACCGCAAGCTGGCACTTGATTTCAGAACTAAATAAGTTAGAAAATTTTCTTTTGTAAGTAAGAGAGTAAGGAATTGAAATGAATTAATTAACAAAACACACAGAAAAAAATTAAAATAAAATTCGTAAAGGGCAAAACTAGGTGGGTTTTAAATTTGAGCTTACGGTATTTAGGATTAAAAAAAAGTCATGAAATGGGAAAGTGTGTATGGATATCTCCTTGTGGTCTGTATATTCCATTGCAATTAAATGAAATTAAACGATTATTCACCAATTTACCACTTGAGTGGAAGAATTACAACGCTCTTACAAAGGATATAGCTTATAAAACTCTCGTGCACCCACATTTAGATTACTGTTGTGGATTTTGGGATCCTTATCGCAAGGGATTGACTGACGCGTTAGAGAAAGTACAGAAGAGAGCCGCTCGATTCGTGGCTGCTTGCTGCAGCCCTTACGAAAGCGTCACAGAATTGATACATAAGTTGGGCTGGGATTGTCTGGCGGACAGACGACGTCGGTTTCGTCTGAATTTGTTGGTGAATTTGGGAAGTTCTTCTCTAATTATGAGTGCAATGAAATACTTTGTACACTAACCTATTTAGGTCGCAATGACAGGAGAGATAAGCTTAGAGAAATAAGTTGCCGTACTGATGATTATATGTATTCTTTCTTTCCTCAGGCTTTTCGAGTTTGGAATGCCCAGAGTTACTTTCGGTGAAAAGCACCCGCTGCCAATCACAATATTTGTGAATTACAGAGCATGAATGTAGATGTCTGCGTATAGAAACTGTTAGTCGTTGACATTAATCGCGTACGACTGTTAATATATACAGTATTTAAATATCAGCTTCCTTCTCTCTTGGTCTAAAGTGAACTTGCAATTTAAAATTGTTTAAGAGCTCGACTATAAGATAAGGACAGTCTGATCAATAAAAGAAAATAATTAGCTATACGTTTACTTTCATTAGAATATCTCTGCCACAAATGAATTATTAAGATGATTGTGAAAATTAAAGAAGAGATCATTAAATTATAAAATCCGAAAAGCGATCTGCAAAATGTTTTAACATGGCAACCTGTGACAGCAACGACACACTGGCTAACAAGCTCTGTTTTCACGTCCTTGACCTGCGTGAAACATGAAGAGTAATCTCTTTGTCATCAGAGTTGCATCATGGACGCCGTGTCATAGTTAAATTTCTGTCTCCGGAGCTATACGGTCCGCCTGTTCTGTAATTAATGCTGTGAATTATAATTAATTTAGAAGTGATCAGAATCTAATTTGTAACTGATTGGTTCATACTATTATCTGTTTTTAGGATGATATTATATATTGTTTCATATCCGCGTCTCTACTCTCACATGAGATAAACATCTGTAGCGGGCCGTTTCCAAGGGATTTCTTTGTACCCACATCATGTAAAAACTACCGAAAATGTTTTGTTGATGTAAGGAAACGCATGAATTTTACGTTTCCTGGCTCCGAGTGAGAATAATTATTTTAAGAGTATGTATTGGTTTGGCCAAAGTCCCTCAGCTGTCTGAGATAGCACTCAAGAAGGCGGGCGAAAACACACCACAGTGTCAACTTAGGTCAGCTGTGGGGATGGTCGGCCAACCCATGGACAGATTGGCAGTGCGGCCTCAGCCGTTTCGAAGAAAATTCGAAAATGGTTACTTGGTTATTAAATTGAAGAAAAGTACTAAAACTACAGAAGAGTTTGCTTAGCCGTTCATTGAACTTGGGTTAGCCAGTTAAGAAATCTGTGGCAAGTTAAGGCTTTTACGGAAATAAAGAAAGAAGAATAACAGGAACTACTACTTTTCCATGGTGCTGCCTTGCCAGAACAAACAACAAGACTAAGAATTATCTTAAATGGCGACCATTCGACAGGACTCATGAAAAGGTATGAGCCTGGACAAAGAATTATCCATTTCCCGATTTTAAAGCTTAGAATTTAACTTAAAATCTGAAATACATGACTGCGTGTCAGAGAAGAAAATGATAATCCGTTCTTAACACCACAATCCTCGCACAGAATATTCTTAATACAATCCGTAGGATCCACACTAACCTTTTGTTTAACACCCAAGAAACCTAAAAAATTCCTAAAAATGTTGTGAATATTTTTTAATGCAACTGTTTATTGATGTAGCATAGCAAAATTATTTTAAAAAAATTCAGTCGATTAAATTTTGATTTTTCGTCGTAATGGATTTTTGATTATGCTCTCTGCGTTCTGTAAATATTGTTGCTGACTTTTTTGCATACACTTTTTTTATTCCGTAAACCGACATATCACGGTTTCGACTTATGACAGCAGTGAACAGGTTAAACAAGGAACGAAAATGAATCAAACAGGTGATAGAGTAAATTTATATGTATGAAAATTACGACTGCAGTGTACAGGAAAAAATAATTCGCGAAACGCAGTCGATTAGGTGAGAGAGATAAATTGTGTGTACGATGATTCTTATAATTTCAGATTTTGAACGCAGTGTGCAAAAATGGCAAATCCGGTAATGGCGGGTTGAAAATTACCACCTCGAACTTACAAATTTGACCAATTGAAGAATAAAAAACATGTTAGCGAAAAATATGCACGGTTCGCGGACCGATGGCGAGCGCCATATCACGGAATTGTAGTGTTTCATCTATGTCTGCGAAATTTGTCACTTGACTAGATTTTGGACAGTGATTCGTGGCTGGTTGTATGAAGGAGATTCAAGCAGAAACAAATGGTCGGATTTTGATGGAGTTATGAATAATGTGCGGTCCCTGGTTCTTGGATTATGATAGGGTATGTTTTATTTCGATCTGAAGTCGTGAAGCTAAGAAATTTTGGATAAACTTTCCTACAAACCAATATCTATTTTTCACTGAACACGATTCACTCGGGAACGGCTGGTCGAATTGCTTACTTTTTGCAGTCGAAATGCTTATCGTGAGTTCAGCTTACAAATGACATCTTATTAATTGGAGGAACAAAGTTCAAATTTTTTTTCCCTTTCGCGATATGTCAACTGTGACATCATTAGTTTAATCCATACATTATTCCTTAGCTAGATGGGCTACATGTGAAGTTTCCCAGATGATTGTTTTTTCATCCTCTGCTTGAAATTTCTACTAGTTTTCCCCAGTTTTTTACATTAACATGTTCAGGAATCATATTAGGACGAAATAATAATAATAATAAAAAAAAATAATAGCTGTAGAAAGAGTGGGGAGAACTCGCAGCTTTTGACGGTTTTGAAGTTGTGTTTTCATCGTGCAAATAACTAATTTTTTTTAAAGAATATCTTCTGAACTTGAACCATACTTTAGGTTTGGAGAAATTCAGGATCACTTAATAGCTTACAAGAACATCATTTTAAAGTGCATAAAAAATGTGTGTGTGTGTTTTTTTTATTTTTATTTTTTATTTTTTTATGTTTTTAACAAAAACAGCGAACGATGAAAGGTTTATGAGAGTAGGCAGAAGCCAGATTGAACAGATCAGGTAGGTGAATTGTACTTGGGGAATGTTCCTAGGAGGGTAAAAGGCGACGAGGGTTGAAGAAGGGGTAGTTGGTTATTCACATGCATGTCAGCCTTAACCGTTAAAAATCTATGTAAACGAAGTTGCAGCCTACAGTTGGTTAATAATAAGAGAAACGAACCGACGGAAGACAGGCTAGCAGGAATATTGTGGCGCCCCCAGGGTTCCCCGCTGATTGCAGCCTACTCGCCGCCTCACGCCAGCCAGCACTCGGCTTTTGTCGGAGAACGAGGCGTGGCCACTCGTCTTTGTCCGCCTATTGAAGAGCCTTCTCCGCTGTAGAGCGCTCCCCACAAAGGCACAACTCGTCAAAACCCATTCGTCAGCGCCTCGACGTAAGTCGCACACGCTTGGGCCAGCTCTGTATTTCTCAACAACGAGTTCTTACTACTCCATTTTATGGGACTTTAGATACGATTTTGAACTCAAATACTTCCCAGATTGTCATTCGACTCGCTCGTAGAAAGGCAGTTCTCATTCAGTGGAGCTGTGTGGCAATGACACATTCTGTGCAGCAGTGATAGATGGATGAAGTACTTTTTTTAACTGCTTAACGTCTCTTAACAGCGAGGTCTTT
>JARYHS010008075.1:165164456-165181156 GCA_031002005.1 Vandiemenella viatica
TCCTCCAGAATACGAAGCCAGAGCGTTACCGCTCACCACCGAGCTCGGTTTAGGCAAATTCAGGAAACAGCAGTACACACATACTTCCCCTACTTTAAACAATTTAAATGAGCGAACGAATACGCCCTTTAAATGACTAGTAATGAAATAGCTCTACCCTCACGCACTGAAAGAATCCTAAATACAGGCACGTACACTCTTGCACTGTGAAAGAATCCCCCTTTCATCTTGATCTTGTGTTTATTCTTTCTGCTGAATTCCACCTCCTGATGAAATTTATCGACGCGGTTCTACAAGGCGGTTCTTGCACGGAAAACCTTCCGGCACAATCTTTTCCCCTCGCTCAGATTTCCAATGTTGCGCCTTTCGCTTACTGTAGTAACTTGATGAAAGAAAGCTGAATAATTTTTTTATTTCATTTAATAAAATCCTAGAACTATCACAGAGTTATAGAATTTTACACTACTGAGTAGCTGTACTACTGTGTTTCTAATGTACTAGAACTTTCAGTGAAAGTCTTGGCACAACAGACGAAATTATTTGGTGATTGGTGAATGTATTGAGTGAGGAGCCGCGGCGCGGTATCGACTCGCAGATCAGCTGGTGGCGCCCCCGGGGGCCTAACAAACTTGACGCCAACTTGCAGAGATCTAATTAACCAGCCCGCACACAACGCGCTGAGAAACGCTGATAAAATCTCGCAACCTCTCCGGCCGGAAGCGCTCAAACAAAAATCAGGCAATTTATCTTCCTGTGACAATTTGACATGAATCATAATGCCTTAAGATCTACATTCAAATTGGGGTTGGAGATTTCATTTGAAATTTATTCGAGTAAAATCGCCAAGTTTATATGTACTTTAGAGATGTATTAATATACAATTTGGGTGCTCAGAAAAAAGGGAGGGGGGAATTATTAAAGTATAATATAATTCCTGAAAAAATGAAAAACATTTAATATGATGCTATAGGGGATCTAATAGGTTACTAACTAGAACCATGAATTTCAGACACAAAATAAAACCTCATTTATTGAGTCTTATGGCCTTACAAGGTCGGGTAGTAATTAACGTTACGTTAAACACAATTAGATCAGCAAAAACAAGCAATACCCGACGTTTACAATTCGCCGGAGTAAGCAAACAAAACTGAATGAAATATCTCAAACAAGTAATAAAAACAGCAAAGTTAACATTGAAATAACATGGCAACACAGGCCATCAAATTGAAGCTAACATTTTACTGTACAAAGGAAAATCCCAGGGGGCGCCGTATAAAGTGAATGAAAAGCATCAAAATTGAATTAACAAACAGCAAGATGCTTAAGAAAAAAATTGAATCGAAATATAAATTCTGAGCTAGCTGAATTTAAGTGAGGAGCAGAGTCTTAACCCAGGCGTCGCTTAAGGGCTCATAAGTCTGTTAAAATCCACTGAATAGTGACCGTCGTTTCTGGTACATTACCATAGAATCATCGCCGTGATGGTGAGCGACAAACACAATGCCACTGCAGCAATGGAAGCTAAATAAGCGGCTACGACCGCGTTATTAGCATAACTTCCAAATAATGGCAAGCATGCCACTCAACATCTCGCTTTCCCAAAGCAAGAAATGATCAACCACAATGATCATCAGAGAGCGTGCCGGCTGACACGTCTGTTCACCAGCTCGTCTTGGACCCAAGTGATGTCTAAAGATGGCTCCTTCCTCTTCCTCGGCTAGTTGCACTCCACATGTAAAAGAACTCCACGGAATTAGTATTGTAGCCCCCAATAAATGTTCAGGATTGGCTAGCTACACATTTCCGTCGTCACGTGTTTAATATCACGCGTCACATTCGCTGACTCCTTCGCGCGTTTCCTACTTGGCCTTCGGGGTAGCGGCAAGGTGGGGTAGGTCGTTGTCCGATTTCGAACGGGACTCAAGCCGGGCTGGCCCGGCGCCACCGAGTCGCCTCGCCTGCTCCATTGTTCCACCCCAACGGCCGAAATGGCAGTCTCTAGCCTTCAATATTTAAGCGTTCTGAGCCATGCGTTTACAGAAAAATTAATTTATAATAAACTATACCTTCGGCCGCCCTGGTTTAAACATACATTTAACCTACTCAGACAAACCTCATTATTTATAATTTATTTACACGTTCCAAGATTAAATAATTAATAAACTTGAATATAATAAAAAGGAAAAAAAGAAATATGAATATAATTAATAATGATTTGATTATATCATTGTGGGGTGACGCTGTCAACCACAATATACCTGCCACCCATCAAATAAAAAATATGCAATAATTTTATTTGAACTATTGTAACCCTACAGTTGCATCAAAATCATTGCCTACATTATAGTTTCATGGTTCCAGCTCACTCAAACTATCGCATACATGTGACCTCTTTAAATATGTAAATACGACACGTGACTCTGGTTAACATAAATCATAATGAAATGTCTTATTCTAATATGCAAAAGTAAAACGTCATAAAACATTGACAGGTACATAGATGTAAATGAACAACAAAATAGATCTGTTCAATCAATAACAACAAAAAAAATGACGTAAGCACAACATAATCATTAAAACTAGACAACTCAATTAATTATTTACAACAGACTATGCAAATCTAGCACATGTGTTGAAGTTAGATTTATCAACAACAAAATAAATAATGCACCGAATGTCCGTTATCAAAGGTTGACATAAGCATGTCGAAACCACGTAACATGAAAAACGAATGGAAAAGAAAAAAAATCTCCGCGAATTTACATAATTTAGTCTCTCCGTGAATTTACATAACTACCCATACAATTTAAAAGAAAGACAGTTCTCGCAAAATGAACGACATTATGCTTTCCAAATTTCTACACTCGTAGCAAAGACATCATAGCGGTGAAATTAAGCAATCAGCTGTTTCCACTTTGTCCGCTCTGTTGTTGTCAGTAGGCGCTGTCCCGTTAAGCTTGCGGCTCAGGCTACCTGCTTTCGTTTAACCCTGATTGCAATCTTTCCAGGAAAACTGGCGGTCGGCACAGCTGCTATTCCATACAGCTGAGTGTCGCTACCGGTTCTCGCTGCGTTAGCGCTAAACTTGTTAGGCAATTACGTGTCTCAAGACTGACACTCTTACTAAATTCCAAACACATGTTCTATGCTATTACTTAACTACATTCATAGATCATCAAAGTTATGCCTATGCTCTTAAATTATTTATACATATTTATTTACAGACGACGTCAGTCGCTGCCGTAAATTGTTCGTTATTCAGCGTGTGTCCGTTGATAAATTTTATACACCCCGTTGCTTCATGTTGCGCGTCTTGTTAGATTGTCAGGACCGCTAATGTTGTGCAAGTCATTATAGTATCATTATCACAGGTAAACTATTTATACCTCGCGTGGCATCACGGAATTTACGGCTCTACTTAGTGCTTAAGAAATCCCTACTCATTTGATCAGTAAATTTTCTCACGTTTCAACGAAGAACTGGTACTCAACAAGAAACTGCCGAACGATGTGGATCAATCCCACAGTCGAACACATTTGCCTCGGCAAACATATGCATAAAACCCTTGGACTCATTCATTAACACCGCCGAAGGAAGCATCGCAACCTATTTCATGGAACACGACCTTTATAAAACCTTGGACTCACGTATCAAGACGACCAAATGGGTAAGAATATAGCAGTCAGCTCATTGTTTGGACCAAAGTATTCTCCTTGATTAGGATGAGTTTTTTCTTTTTTTTACAAACCAAACTCTGAAGGTTTCTTCGCTCTTAATAATCGTATGCCGTATTGATTCGCTTGAAGATTGCGCGACATGCATACCATATCTTTTATTATCTGATAATGACTGAAAGAAAACGGTCATCTTCTACGTTCATTAGACGCCTATGTTGACAAATTTCTCAAATTTTGCGGTGTCCATCAAATCCTTTTCGTTGCTCATGAAGGCAATAAAATTCTTCTACACGGCTGTAAGGGTGAATCTGCGGAATCAGCGATTCAACGCTGAATGAACGTTTCCTTTTTACGACTCCAAAATTCGATATGTCCAAGACCTCGCCCGTTTGTCGATCCTTTTTCGGCATGCTTATAACTCTAATGATGAACAATGCCTATACAGTGACCTTGAGGCGTCCATGGACCTTCTTGTGGAAAATGAGCCTGTTTGCGGAATATGCGTCTTTGCCGCATTCGACAGAATCTCGGGTGGCTCGAAACTTTTGACTTACAAGGTCCCAAGCTTCTCTTTGCATCGACCTGCCAGCCAACGGAATTTCTCGAAACACCGTTTTGTAAAGCTGCAGGTGTTTGGTAGCGGATTCGGCAGATGGTTTGGTGTTTCCGGCACATGTACAGTTACTCAGGTCACCGACACGGCTGACCACGAGGTTTTGCGTACTCAGTGCCACGTCACAAACCATCTCACTCCGACCAATTCAATAAACCACTCAGAAAAACATTTCAAACCCCGCATTTGTAAGCGTGAATTCCCTGAGGGCAAGGAGTGAACAAATTGATTCCCGTTGCACTCGAATTGCGGACGGAAAATTTCCACCCGATGTTTAGAGATCGCGAACTCGGTGGACCGTTTCGCTTTTCTTCAAGCAATGAAACTTTTACGGACACTTCTCTGGCTTGAAGGAAGCATGTGTACTGCGAATCTTTCGCCTCGTGTCCTAGGAATGCCTTGTATTTTCCCGACTGACGTTCCTTTCTTTCGGCCCATGATCATACAAACAATTGAAATTCCTGAGCTTAGAAATTTTTGCCTTTAAGCAGCAAATTTCCTTTATCAGACGCTGAGTGTTGAGTTCATCAAACGTCTCATTCGCAATCTGCAATTCTTCCTCAGATTGATTGTAGTGGGGATGCTCTAATTCTACAGCGGTTTGCCCGTGATTTTCAAGGTTAACAGCGGTAGAGTTACTCATTTCTGTCACACTGGTGTTCAGCTCTACCGTGACTCCTCCGTTCGCATTCTCCAATGAATTACAAACTACTCGAACGTCATCAGCAGGCTTTTCCACTGCTTGGACGCTCCTTCGCACTTCATCTCTCCATTCTCTAATAAATTTTCCTTGTTCATCTAATTTACTATTTATTTGCCTACTAATTCCGCCAGCATGTAAAGTATTAGGTTTTGTTCTTGAGGTTGTGCGGTCGCCGGTGGCAATTCTGCCGTTATTTGCGACGCACGTGTTTCAATTCTGCCCGCATGGGTGGATTTTGAACGGTTTCATTGTCTGGGGTTGGAAAAATTCCTAACTGTTCCCCATCTAATGATGCATTTGAATGAATGCTGCGCGTACTAGGAGTATCATTGCACTCTTCGTCGCCAACGGCATTTCGTGTACTTCCGGTGCTTGATCCATCGCGTTAGTTTGCTCGGAAATGTTATGAACAATAGATTGATCTGCCCTATTAATGGTGCGCGATCTCAACTTCATAGATTTGATCGTAAGATACAAACTTCAACTCCGAACAATTACAACGATCGACAACAAACAAAATACAACCGGCACGAGTTTACTCAAAATACAGCATTAAACAAATTTCGCGCATAAATCCCTTCAACATGAAATAAAACCCATCCAAAATAAACAACAAGGAAAAACAACGATGTTTCATGCGACACAATACCTCAACACATGAGCAAAATCAGCATAAAGAAAAATCTTAATTTACCATGCATTAAAATTTCAAAAGCACTGACTCTATCTTTAATTTTAAACTAACCATGCTTGATGCAAGTGAACGAAAATATACTTGAACAACTGATTGAAATAAATCACACATTTAGATTTAAATCAAGCATGGCAAACAAAGCAAACAAATTTCAACAAAACTTATTCTAAAATAATAAAATGAATCAACACAGGTCACATCCATGGATTTTAAGACTTGTATAATTTCTCAAAATAATTTCGACTTGGGAAATTAATTTGTTGGAACCCCAGGTTGGCAGCGCTAATTGTATTAAATATACAATTTGGGGCTGGCTAAATGGCCTAAAAGGGGATCCACAAAAGCCCGAAACGTTGGTGCCAATTGTATTAAATATAATTTGGGGTAAACCAGAAAAAAAAAGGGGGGAATTATTAAAGTATAATATAATTCCTGAAAAATGAAAAACATTTAATATAATGATGCCATAAGGGGATCTAATAGGTTACTAACTAGAACCATGAATTTCAGACAAAAATAAAACCTCATTTATTGAGTCTTATGGCCTTACAAGGTCGGGTAGTAATTAACGTTACGTTAAACACAATTAGATCAGCAAAACAAGCAATACCGACGTTTACAATTCGCCGGAGAGGAGTAGCAAACAGAACTGAATGAAATATCTCAAACAAGTAATAAAACAAAAAAACAGCAAAGTTAACATTGAAATAACATGGCAACACAGGCCATCAAATTGAAGCTAACATTTTACTGTACAAAGGAAATCCCAGGGGGCGCCGTATAAAGTAGAATGAAAAGCATCAAAATTGAATTAACAAACAGCAAGATGCTTAAGAAAAAAATTGAATCGAAATATAAATTCAGCTAGCTCAGAATTTAAGTGGCAGGAGCAGAGTCTTAACCCAGGCGTCGCTTAGGGCTCATAAGTCTGTTAAAATCCACTGAATAGTGACCGTCGTTTCTGGTACATTACCATAGAATCATCGCCGTGATGGTGAGCGACAAACACAATGCCACTGCAGCAATGGAAGCTAAATAAGCGGCTACGACCGCGTTATTAGCATAACTTCCAAATAATGGCAAGCATGCCACTCAACATCTCGCTTTCCCAAAGCAAGAAATGATCAACCACAATGATCATCAGAGAGCGTGCCGGCTGACACGTCTGTTCACCAGCTCGTCTTGGACCCAAGTGATGTCTAAGATGGCTCCTTCCTCTTCCTCGGCTAGTTGCACTACACATGTAAAAGAACTCCACGGAATTAGTATTGTAGCCCCCAATAAATGTTCAGGATTGGCTAGCTACACATTTCCGTCGTCACGTGTTTAATATCATGCGTCACATTCGCTGACTCCTTCGCGCGTTTCCCACTTGGCCTTCGGGGTAGCGGCAAGGTGGGGTAGGTCGTTGTCCGATTTCGAACGGGACTCAAGCCGGGCTGGCCCGGCGCCACCGAGTCGCCTCGCCTGCTCCATTGTTCCACCCTCAACGGCCGAAATGGCAGTCTCTAGCCTTCAATATTTAAGCGTTCTGAGCCATGCGTTTACAGAAAAATTAATTTATAATAAACTATACCTTCGGCCGCCCTGGTTTTAAACATACATTTAACCTACTCAGACAAACCTCATTATTTATAATTATTTACACGTTCCAAGATTAAATAATTAATAAACTTGAATATAATAAAAAGGAAAAAAGAAATATGAATATAATTAATAATGATTTGATTATATTCATTGTGGGTGACGCTGTCACACCACAGAGAGTAAAGTCGCAAATAGACATATGATTTAAATGCGTTGAAGTCTTCGCGTGTGTACCGCCGGACTCTGTTTTGAAAACACGATATTTCGACGATTACCTCCGTCGTCTTCCTTAGGTGCTAAACATCTGTACTGGTCACTTGACCGACAGATAATCGGTATCTGCTGTATCTCCCGACCAGTACAAATGTTCTAGCACCTAAGAAAGACGACGGAGCTAGTCGTCGAAATATCGTGTTTTCAAAACACATCCGGTGGTACACCCGTGAAGACTTCATTGCAATAATACGCCGGAAAGTCTCCGTCCTTATATGATTTAAATGATTCAAGTCTCAAATGGTAACTGCTGCTGGTACAACACTGGGGGGAAAAAAACTGTAGCCCCACTACAGTAGAATGCAATCCTGCAGTAGTGTACATGTTTGACTTTTATAATGCTGTCCTGAATGTAAAAAAATAGGTACTTTTATACTCTTTGCTTTGTACCATACCTGATATCAGGCGGTCTGTGTTAAAATGACGATATGAGGGTAACTATGTTAAGTGAGACTATGATCCACAATAGGGATTAAAGTATCTTCACATCAATTTAAAAAAATAGGTTTAACGCATTGTATTACGCACATACTGTATAATTATTGCAGATGTATTAATACCTAGAGTAAAATGTGTGTGGCTACCTTTCAACGTTCTTTGTTTTATCGATACTTTCCAGTTCAGGCAATGAAAGGTAAACAGAATACACAATGACTAAAGCAGACTCGCAGTGACAAAATGAACATGGCTTCTCCGCCTGGTATCTTTTTTTTTTTTTTTTTTTTTTATCTTCACACTCGTTTTTTTATTATTATTACTTACAATTACTTTCAAAGCCTCTAAATGACGGAAATTTTCATTGTTATGAAAAAGTTTCTAATGAAAGCATAATTTCAATAATGATTAACGATTATTTACTTGTCTGATATATTTCGTGACTTCTTACGATTCGTGGAAACGTTGAGATTTTAATAAACTTACCGTTTCTTCTTCTGTCAAAAAGTTCTCAGGTTACGTTGTTACGCGGTTTTAGTAAATGCTGCAGAAAAATAGACCTTAAGCATTAGGTGTTCTTCTCCTTATATGAATGTATGCATTTAATCATCGTAAATAAACAAATAGCAACATGTAAATTTAAATCAAAGTCCCATGTACGACAGCCAATTTGGCAGGCATCGCATTCACACTTCATTTTAACAATGTAAGTGTAAATAAACTCAAATGCATTTATTTATTTGAAATTTCCTTGTTAGTCAAACAGCTCTGTGGTGGTAGCCAGAGTAACCAACACTTCGGACGTCGTCTCTCGGAGGAAGCTCGCTGTGCTACTCAGTTCACGTCCAGTCTCCAGGCGTAGCGACATTTTAACTCACGCTGAATATTATTTAGACGACTTACTAAGGAGACTTGGTGCTTAGCAGGACAGCGATAATGGTAATAGTCCTTATGGGAGGGACGACACGGTTGGAAGGCAAAGTTGGTAGTGTAGCTCTAGTTCTTTATTAGCATTTTAAATTGTGAGTTATAAAATGGTGATAAATAAGGTAAAAACCAGTGGCGTGATGGAAAGTTACTTATTGCTTAGAGGAATTCCTAAAAGGTGGAAATCAGAGGGTGGGACAGGAAATGCAGTGTCAAAGAGGTGGAAGTGAAAATGGGAGTACCACAGGGTAGTGTATTGGGACCATTGCTATTAATTATTCAACCGAATCACAGTGTTAAAGATGAACAGATGTTTATACAATAGGATACATACAGAAGAAGGTTGTGAGGAGATACAGGGTGACCTGGACTGAATGGTAGGTCAACATGGGAGAAAGATAAGTGTCAAGAAGTGTCAGCACAGAAAAAAAGTTATTTTATCATCGAAGAATGGGGAGGAATTGCTTTTGAAGACCCTAAGTGTAAGTATGTAGGAATAACATTCGATAAAAAAAAGTGGGTGAGCAGAACACATTGGGTAGGTGACTTTCAAATCCTTCATTTAGTGTAAATACTACAGAGGGGGCATACCAGAGCTGTGAAGGAATTGGATCACAAATTATTGATCAGACCATTGCTTGAATATGAAAGTCTAGTAGGGGGATCCATATTTTAGGAATCAAATACAGACTTTGGAGAGGGTGCATAGGAGGGAAACTAGATTTGTTTGTCGATATTACCGCAGAATACAATCAATAACTGATATAAAGCAGGCGGGTTGAAAACCATTGGAAGGTTTGAGGTGGTTCAAGATAGTGCTGTGAGTGTCAAAGCGTAAATTGGTGATATATTGGTGGAAGAATTAGGAGTAGTGCACGAAGGGATGATCATGACCGCAAGCTGGCACTTGATTTCAGAACTAAATAAGTTAGAAAATTTTCTTTTGTAAGTAAGAGAGTAAGGAATTGAAATGAATTAATTAACAAAACACACAGAAAAAAATTAAAATAAAATTCGTAAAGGGCAAAACTAGGTGGGTTTTAAATTTGAGCTTACGGTATTTAAGATTAAAAAAAAAAAATCGTATAGGGCAAAAACTAGGTGGGTTTTAATTTGAGCTTACGGTATTTAGGATTAAAAAAAAAGTCATGAAATGGGAAAGTGTGTATGGATATCTCCTTGTGGTCTGTATATTCCATTGCAATTAAATGAAATTAAACGATTATTCACCAATTTACCACTTGAGTTGAAGAATTACAACGCTCTTACAAAGGATATAGCTTATAAAACTCTCGTGCACCCACATTTAGATTACTGTTGTGGATTTTGGGATCCTTATCGCAAGGGATTGACTGACGCGTTAGAGAAAGTACAGAAGAGAGCCGCTCGATTCGTGGCTGCTTGCTGCAGCCCTTACGAAAGCGTCACAGAATTGATACATAAGTTGGGCTGGCATTGTCTGGCGACGTCGGTTTCGTCTGAATTTGTTGGTGAATTTGGGAAGTTCTTCTCTAATTACGAGTGCAATGAAATACTTTGTACACTAACCTATTTAGGTCGCAATGACAGGAGAGATAAGCTTAGAGAAATAAGTTGCCGTACTGATGATTATATGTATTCTTTCTTTCCTCGGGCTTTTCGAGTTTGGAATGCCCAGAGTTACTTTCGGTGAAAAGCACCCGCTGCCAATCATAATATTTGTGAATCACAGAGCATGAATGTAGATGTCTGCGTATAGAAACTGTTAGTCGTTGACATTAATCGCGTACGACTGTTAATATATACAGTATTTAAATATCAGCTTCCTTCGTCTTGGTCTAGTGTGAACTTGCAATTTAAAATTGTTTAAGAACTCGACTATAAAATAATGACAGTCTGATCAATAAAAGAAAATAATAAGCTATACGTTAATTGTCATTAGAATATCTCTGCCACAAATGAATTATTAAGATGATTGTGAAAATTAAAGAAGAGATCATTAAATTATAAATCCGAAAAGCGATCTGCAAAATGTTTTAACATGGCAACCTGTGGCAGCAACGACACACTGGCTACAAGCTCTGTTTTCACGTCCTTGACCTGCGTGAAACATGAAGAGTAATCTCTCTGTCATCAGAGTTGCATCATGGACGCCGTGTCATAGTTAAATTTCTGCCTCCGGAGCTATACGGTCCGCCTGTTCTGTAATTAATGCTGTGAATTATAATTAATTTAGAAGTGATCAGAATCTAATTTGTAACTGATTGGTTCATACTATTATCTGTTTTTTAGGATGATATTATATATTGTTTCATATCCGCGTCTCTACTCTCACATGAGATATACATCTGTAGCGGGCCGTTTCCAAGGGATTTCATTGTAACCACATCATGTAAAAACTACCGAAAATGTTTTTTTGATGTAAGGAAACGCATGAATTTTACGTTTCCTGGCTCCGAGTGAGAATAATTATTTTAAGAGTATGTATTGGTTTGGCCAAAGTCCCTCAGCTGTCTGAGATAGCACTCAAGAAGGCGGGCGAAAACACACCACAGTGTCAACTTAGGTCAGCTGTGGGATGGTCGGCCAACCCATGGACAGACTGGCAGTGCGGCCTCAGCCGTTTCGAAGAAAAATTCGAAAATGGTTACTTGGTTATTAAATTGAAGAAAGTACTAAAACTACAGAAGAGTTTGCTTAGCCGTTCATTGGGTGAACTTGGGTTAGCCAGTTAAGAAATCTGTGGCAAGTTAAGGACTTTTACGGAAATAAAGAAAGAAGATAACAGGAAACTACTACTTTTCCATGGTGCTGCCTTGCCCGAACAAACAACAAGACTAAGAATTATCTTACATGGCGACCATTCGACAGGACTCATGAAAAGGTATGAGCCTGGACAAAGAATTATCCATTTCCCGATTTTAAAGCTTAGAATTTAACTTAAAATCTGAATACATGAGCGTGTCAGAGAAGAAAATGATAATCCGTTCTTAACACCACAATCCTCGCACAGAATATTCTTAATACAATCCGTAGGATCCACACTAACCTTTGTTTAACACCCAAGAAACCTAAAAAATTCCTAAAAATGTTGTGAATATTTTTTAATGCAACTGTTTATTGATGTAGCATAGCAAAATTATTTAAAAAAAAATTCAGTCGATTAAATTTTGATTTTTCGTCGTAATGGATTTTTGATTATGCTCTCTGCGTTCTGTAAATATTGTTGCTGACTTTTTTGCATACACTTTTTTTATTCCGTAAACCGACATATCACGGTTTCGACTTATGACAGCAGTGAACAGGTTAAACAAGGAACGAAAATGAATCAAACAGGTGATAGAGTAAATTTATATGTATGAAAATTACGACTGCAGTGTACAGGAAAAAATAATTCGCGAAACGCAGTCGATTAGGTGAGAGAGATAAATTGTGTGTACGATGATTCTTATAATTTCAGATTTTGAACGCAGTGTGCAAAAATGGCAAATCCGGTAATGGCGGGTGAAAATTACCACCTCGAACTTACAAATTTGACCAATTGAAGAATAAAAAAATGTTAGCGAAAAATATGCACGGTTCGCTGACCGATGGCGAGCGCCATATCACGGAATTGTAGTGTTTCATCTATGTCTGCGAAATTTGTCACTTGACTAGATTTTGGACAGTGATTCGTGGCTGGTTGTATGAAGGAGATTCAAGCAGAAACCAATGGTCGGATTTTGATGGAGTTATGAATAATGTGCGGTCCCTGGTTCTTGGATTATGATAGGGTATGTTTTATTTCGATCTGAAGTCGTGAAGCTAAGAAATTTTGGATAAACTTTCCTACAAACCAATATCTATTTTTCACTGAACACAATTCACTCGGGAACGGCTGGTCGAATTGCTTACTTTTTGCAGTCGAAATGCTTATCGTGAGTTCAGCTTACAAATGACATCTTATTAATTGGAGGAACAAAGTTCAAATTTTTTTTCCCTTTCGCGATATGTCAACTGTGACATCATTAGTTTAATCCATACATTATTCCTTAGCTAGATGGGCTACATGTGAAGTTTCCCAGATGATTGTTTTTTCATCCTCTGCTTGAAATTTCTACTAGTTTTCCCCAGTTTTTTACATTAACATGTTCAGGAATCATATTAGGACGAAATAATAATAATAATAATAAAAAAAAATAGCTGTAGAAAGAGTGGGGAGAAATCGCAGCTTTTGACGGATTTGAAGGTGTTTTTCATCGTGCAAATAACTAATTTTTTTTAAGAATATCTTCTGAACTTGAACCATACTTAGGTTTGGAGAAATTCAGGATCACTTAATAGCTTACAAGAACATAATTTTAAAGTGCATAAAAAATGTGTGTTTTTTTATTTTTTATTTTTTTATGTTTTTTAACAAAAACAGCGAACGATGAAAGGTTTATGAGAGTAGGCAGAAGCCAGATTGAACAGATCAGCTAGGTGAATTGTACTTGGGGAATGTTCCTAGGAGGGTAAAAGGCGGAGGGTTGAAGAAGGGGTAGTCGGTTATTCACATGCATGTCAGCCTTAATCGTTAAAAATCTATGTAAACGAAGTTGCAGCCTACAGTTAGTTAATAAGAGAAACGAACCGACGGAAGACAGGCTAGCAGGTATTTTGCGGTGCCCCCAGGGTTCCCCGCTGATTGCAGCCTACTCGCCGCCTCACGCCAGCCAGCACTCGGCTTTTGTCGGAGAACGAGGCGTGGCCACTCGTCTTTGTCCGCCTATTGAAGAGCCTTCTCCACTGCAGAGCGCTCCCCACAAAGGCACAACTCGTCAAAACCCATTCGTCAGCGCCTCGACGTAACTAGCACACGCTTGGGCCAGCTCTGTATTTCTCAACAACGAGTTCTTACTACTCCATTTTATGGGACTTTAGATACGATTTTGAACTCAAATACTTCCCAGATTGTCGTTCGACTCGCTCGTAGAAAGGCAGTTCTCATTCAGTGGAGCTGTGTGGCAATGACACATTCTGTGCAGCAGTGATAGATGGATGAAGTACTTTTTTAACTGCTTAACTTCTCTTAACAGCGATGTCTTTAGAGACGGGAAAAGATGGAGGGCAAGGAATGGGAAGGAATTCGGCCATGGCCTTTTGAAGGAAGCATTCCGGCATTTGCCTGGAGTGATTTGGGAAACCATGGAAAATCCAAATCTGGATGCCCGGATGGGGATTAGAACCGCCGTCCTCCCGAATGCGAGGACAGAACGCTAACCGTTACACCACTATAGGTGAAGTACTTTTGTAATACTAATACTTAGCTACCGTGAGTTAGAGTTCTATCAAAAGACTTCGAAAACCGACTAGAACAATAAACACCCGAGCTGATTTGTCAATCCCAAGCGGCGATTAGGAAAGGACGTTCGTGTGCCGAGCAGATATGAATCTGAAGATGATTCTGATGATGCGCAGATCCAATAACGATAGTCGCTTTCGTGGATGTAAACAAAGATTATGACTTTGTACAGACAGACCTTGTCCGATACGCTAGAAAAACATTGGGTGGACAGGAAGATTAGCGAACTGATCCGTCATACCCTCCCGTCTAAAATGAAATTTCTTGGAGAAATTTCTGTATCTTCTAAGTACATGTGGGTGGTTGTCTGTTCAACTTATTATAGATAAGTCATCAGCGAACTGGAAAAAGATATTAGAGGTATAAAGATCAGGACTTCTGGTAATAAAATCAAGATTAAATGCATATCTGTTGCAGACGACCTAGCAATCATCAATAGGAATAAGATGTAAATTAAATATGGTGTAGAGAGATAACTCAGAACAGACACACCCCCATATATCTTTCGAGAAATCAAATAGGCCTACATAGAGAATTTTCTGAAAATGTGAAAGAACGATAACATCGAAAAGGTATATGGGCCGATCTCACAGGTATCCTCTTTCAAATACCTTCGAGAAATAATTCTATCTTCAGAACTGGACAATTTGGTTAATACCGAAAGATTGTCGAAGCTCGAAAAGACATTTAGAATAACGTGGAATTAGTACTATAAAGATTGATGTCGCGTAGTGAAAAAAATGAAACATTACAAAAACGTTGTCCTGCCACAAGCTGTATATGCATCGGAGACTTTAACTTTAGGAGGCCATTCTAAAATTTCTTGGGTTGAGAAGCAAGAGCACAAAATTATCAGCAAAATATTCAGCCCAAAAAAAATTTAATTAGGAGGAAGAGGCTACTCTACAATGTCACAGGACGGTTTCACCAACATTATCTGCAGGAGTCGTTTGAAATCTTTGGACTTATTTTTTATGGTGGATAACAACAGTCTATCAAAAATATTATTCAATATAATAAATTCCAAAATTACGAGGGTAGATTGGCTGGAGAAAAATAGAGAGGATCTCAGACAGTTGAACATCGGGAGGACACCATGAAAAGCTTTTCGGGAAGCAATTGAACTGATGAAAAATAAGTAGTACCGAATAATTCTCAGTAATTTCACATTCAAAATAGTCTCTCCGGGGCCACTGAACACAATTAATGGCAACTTCACGTAATCTAAGAGTTTCGAAGTGATTTGCTGTGTATTAGCGGAATGCCCGGCGTTGCTCGCAGGCTAGATGTAAAGGTTCTGATGTTTTATTCCGATGATCGAACTGTCGCACTCATTATCCGTAACATGGATGCAGTTTTTGTGACGAAATGTAAACATTATTTTTTCACTGTTTTAAAGTATACGTGCGCAAGGTTTTCTTCGAGAGGATAAGAACTGTAGATTTCGTCAAGTAGTTCAAGGGAGCGTGCACAAACTACGTGGCTCGGTCCGGGGTGGGGTGGATTGGCTGGAAGGCTAAGCTGGGCTACGTGGGCGGAGGGGGAGTTTCAAGCCAGGTCACGTAGCTTTCCTTTCATAACATTTTTCATAGTTAAAATAAGGAACAGAACTCACAACAGCATGTGAATATTTATTTCCCTCTGTTAATTATGTCAGTATGAAATTTACAATAGTCTGACAAGAGTGAAAACGGTACAAAATGTCTTCTGGAATCAAAAGGGAAAAATGCTACGTGCTACATGGTGGGTGGGTGGGTGGGGGGGGGGGGGGGAGGATAGGCAAAATCCACGTAAGTAGGGCTACGGGGGGGGGGGGGTTCACAGGAGGCCAAAAAGAGCTACCGTGGTTTATGCACGCCTCCCAATTAAAAACTGCGAGTTTGTGTGTCATCATACCAACTTTAAAACAATTTTTAAGCTTCAAACCGAGCGTTGTGGGTGAACGGTTAGCGTTCTGACCTCGCATTCGGGAGTACACAGGTTCAAATCCCCATCCGGGCATCCGGATTTGGATTTCCCAGGGTTTCCCCAAATCACTTCAGGCGAATGCCGGGACTCTTCTTTAAAAAGTCCATGGCCGAATTCCTTTCCGTTCCTTGAACCCAGTCCTTTCCCGCCTCTGATGACTTCTACGTCGACGAGGCGTAATGCCAGAAGCATAAATTTACCTTAAGGTTGGGGGCGGGGATGATGTGGGAGAGGGTGTGGGTTATTTCTAAGCCTAATATAGATAGTTTGTTTTAAGGTACACGTGTGCAAAATGTCAGCAAGATCGGATAAAAACTGTGATTTGTATAAGGATTATTCAAATATATACTTTACGGATATAAATTTTATACATATTGAGGTAGATTGAAGCTAGCTGTTTGACGATTTATTCAATATGAGTTCGTGATTTAGTACTGGACGTATATTTTGTTTATTTTAACTTAATTTAAAAGGATCTTGTAGATCGATCACAATTTCTCTACAATCATAATTTTTGCATC
>JARYHS010008075.1:165182156-165212751 GCA_031002005.1 Vandiemenella viatica
AAAAATACACAATTGCTATAAAAATTACGAAAAAAGCTGTATCTTTGCTCTATAATCAATGAGTTTTCATTACTTCAATAATTATTACGACTAAAATGGTGATTCTTGTGATTATTTTTACTGTATAACTCCGAACTTTGCCTCAGAGCGTTTGCGAGTCTCTCGCGCGCAGGCTCATTATTTTAGTCTTGGGTAAAGTGCTGGGTATGAGAGGTCTATTTTATCATGAATTTAGTGTACCACCTACCAGTTATTCTGTCCGATGAGGTAGTCGTGTCTAGAACGAAGCATAATCGAAAGGCGAGGGGACTCGCGAATTCTGTCCCCGACTGTACCATGAACATCATCTAGCTCAGCTTTGATCTCTTTCGGTTTTAAGCCTTTTAAATGAAAGTGTTTATTCACCACACGAAACTCTGATTTTTTCCATTTTTCTCAATGAACAACAGTTGTCTGCTTCAATCGACTATAACAGGAGTGGACAACCCGCGACCCGCCTTGTTCATTTTTTCCGGCCGGCGAGATTCATCACTAGAGACCGGATTATATACAACAAAAAAAGCTATAAATTTTCATGAAAAATGTTTAAAATACGCATAAAAAGTGCCAAAAAGTACCAAAATTATATAATATAAAAACAGTAACTTTTAGATTTTTTATTTAAAAATCAGTACGCAGTTAGTAAGTTCTAAATTCAATAATTTTACTTTTTTTTTTTTTTTACTTTTGAGAATGTAACAAATTTGATACTGTCCAAATATTCAATAGTAAGATTGTTTCTCCGATCTATCAAAATATTTTGATAAGTTTATATGGAACGTACCACATTCACTGATGCAACTGGGTAGTATTTGAAATTGGGTACTGTGTTAGCAGTCATTGTTTCTGGAAAAACTTCACCTGGTCCATTAATAAAACTACCAATTTGACAAAATGTTCAAAACGTGGGTTATTCTTCAAGATATTTTCAAACTTCACTTTAACGTTACACAGGAATACCTCTGGCAATGCGGATTTTATTCATTAGCTGTATGGATTCAGTCAACATCAAACCTTGAGTTTCAAGCTTTTTACTACTCGCAGATATGTAGGAAAAATGAGTGTTAATCACAGCTATGGTTTTAATACTAGAATTGTTAAATGCTTCCTTGTACCGACAGTCATTGCCTCTCCACTATCAAAGTCGTTTACTACAGCTTTAATGAACTCGAAATGTTCATTGTAGAACAGTACAGCTTCAACCCACGTCGCCCATCGAATTTCCACTGGTTCCTGAGGTAAAGGCAGATTTGGAATTTTTTTGTAGGCATTATTACGAAAACTTGCCTAAAAAAAAAAAAAAAAAAAAAAATAAAAAAAAATAAAACCGCTTTCTTTGTTGAATCAGTTTATTTACATTCCCAAACGTGGGTTGTTGTTATTCAGCGAGTCGTCGTAGACCAGGAACTGTGATGCTAGTAGGTTTCGCCGGCTACAACGTAAGATTTTATTTATTAACTACGTACAGTACCGAAAAATATTGTAAATATAGCGAAAATATGCATCATCACTTTGTTTTAGCTAAAATATGCAACAACCGGTGAAAATGGACTTAATATGCAAATGCATATGCAAACATGCAAATGCATATAATCCGGTCTCTATTCATCACACTTTTACAAAATATATTTGTTTTATAATTTTATAATGTGAAAACCAATGTATTAAAAATTACATTATTTGTGGATCCATATATTCAAAAATTAACTGTCTAAATCATGAGAAAAAATTAACTTTGATTTTAAACTAATATTCATGCGAACAGATAATTTTATATGCGGCCCGCGGGGTTATGATGCATTTCCTAAGTGGCCCGCAAGAACTTTTGGGTTGGCCACCCCTGGACTATAACAATGAAACCACGTGATAGAGGTAGCTGAGATTTTATCTGCCACCTAGTGAGTAATAATGCTTAGTAATAAAAATATTTTCCGACACTGCGCGTGCCATCTCTTGCATTTTCTAAGGACCTTCGTAACTTCTGAAACAATTAGATATTTACATACACATTATTATTTTTATGTTTTGGATTACATAAATTGGATTCAATTTCGCATGTATACAAAGAAATATGTTAATTTTCCTACGCAGTAGGGTATAGCATAAAACGTATCCATCCAATAATTGTCTCATTTCCAAAAGCCAATAATATTATAGCAAAATATACTGCAGAAGGATCGCTTTGTAATTTAAAACGCATAGCGTACACACATACAAAAATTCTTTTTCGTAAATATAATGATGAAATCAATTTCGTCTATTTAATTTTACTTTCTTTCTACAAAGTCTGTTCGACGATTTCAATAGCTTTAAACCAACTCCTTACAACGCTGACCATTTTACAAAAAATCGCCCGTAAATCGGTGCAATAGGTTTTTAGTCTATAGAGGACTCGCATACAATCTTTGCCTTTTATATCATATATATATAGATAATGACAGGCCGTGCAAGAGAAGTTTTCGCTCCCTCTGGATTGAAGTCAGAGCCAAGGCTCTCCGAGTGAAATCAGAACCCGGGAGCGGTGTGACCCATCCAATGCATCTCACTCGCCGCATAATTAAGATTTCATTTAATCCGCGGTTCAAGTGTCGCGGCTAATTAATTTGGCTGCTCTCCAAGCACTCGACCACACCCAGCAGCACACAATCGGCGGCCATGTTGAACATAACCTCACTCTCTCAAATACGACGTAAATCAACAGCTGCTCCGCGCGACCACCTCGCCAAGTCGATTCCTTAGCCAATCAGATAACACCCCGTCATTTCCCCTTACATAAGGCTAATTTGGCGGTGTGATGGCGCGACACTGCCAATTAAGTCACCGCTATACCACTAACGCGAAACTTTGAGAATTTTCAAAATAGTTTGATTCGCATAGAACACATTTTAATTTCGGTAGTATACGCCATGGAGCAATCACTCAAAACAAAGAAAGCGTTAACAGAGCATCATGGAGATGCTGCTTCAATGTATGTTCGGAAAACACAAAAAAATATTGCCTCACATAATTCAAGCAAAAAAAACAAAAAAAAACGCCAGTGTGGCTCAATACGCAGAGGAGCAGCACACTGGAAAGGCGATCCCAGGGCCATGCGGACAAGCCAGCCTCATTTTAGCGGTTCCCTGAAATAATCTAGGCGCGTGCTGCGACGGTCCTCAATCTCCGTCTCATACACTACACATTTCACACGCACAAAACACTCGTCATATAGAACAAACAATGTTAAGGCAGGTACAAATCAGAACGATGCAATGCACGAAGGGGGCGGAGGCGAGGCAGGACGGATGTCTTGTAATACACTTCTTCCCGAGGCATCCAACGTGAAAAGTAGGCCTATCCGTCCATTTGTTTGTTATGGCGAGTTAGCTGTGTACTGAAGTTAGAGCGCGGATATGGAATCTTGTTCATAAACACTAAACTATTTTTTTTACAATATATTTACATAGCTCATACAATATTACTTTTACAATGCATGAATCATACAGACGATTGCCCATCGACAGTGTCGTATGCCCTCACTCCTTAAGGAAACCGGGTGGTGTGGACAAGCCAAAGATTCAACGTTTCATTATTAGGTAACCATGACAACTAAAGATTTCAAACGGAGCGCGGTGGGTGAACGGTTAACGTTCTGGCCTCGCATTCGGGAGGACGCGGGTTCGAATCCCCGTCCGGGCATCCAGATTTGGGTTTTCAATGGTTTCCCCAAATCACTCCAAGCGAAAGCCAGGATGCTTCCTTAAAAAGGCCATGGCCGAATTCCTTCCCGTTCCTTCTCCCCAGTTCCATCCCGCCTCTAATGACCTTAGCCGTCGACGAGGCGTAAAGCTGTAAGAAAAAAAATTTAAATTGTCAGAAATTATTTGTATAATCTTTTGCGGTACGACTGTGCAATATCATTAAAATATGTAGTATATTTTCATTAATATTCACATGTGAACAAGCAAAATTAAAAAAACATTCTGTAGTTTTATTTCTGATGTTACTATAGATAATTTCATAAAATTTATAATCTGCGATCTAATGTTAATGAAACAACTTGTGAAGCAAACTTATTGTTGACAAAAAAATGGCAAAAATTTAAAAATTGGAGATTATGTAACTATTTTTAGCAGATATTTCAGATACGTAGTACATTATAACTTACTAGCTATTGCTTTGATTATTTTCATTTTTCTTTACAGATCATGATATATGAGCTTCTGTATTTGTGCAAAATTTCAAGTGCATTGAACATTTCGTTTCTGAGAAGAAGGTACACATCACAGAAATTTTCAGGTTCTGAGAAAAATCATACTAAAATTTCAGTTAACATTTATTAATACGTGGAATATAGGCATGGCGTCTGGGTATAGGGTTAATGAAAACCATCAATAACACACCGAAGAAATGTATATCGTTGTATTCAGCAAAGTTTGTAGATTATTTTTCACTCAAAAACAAAAATGTCCAATTTTGACATTTTACAGTAGCTGGTTCCCATAAGAACAGCGAAGTTTTGCATTTAATCCAGGACGTTGGCCTACAATCTAGTGATGTGAAATTCTGCTCGACTACCTGTCCTACCCTGTCGGCAGAATCCTGATGAGAAAAATTTCTTTCACCACTGGGATCCGAACCCGCTAACCCTGCGACAAGCGGCGGACGCCATCACGCTGCCGGTAGCAAACGGAGCGGACTGAAGTTATCAAATACTATGTGGATAGGTAGTCATTTGTTCCAACACACAATCGTGTCACCAATATATATCCCCCTTTTATTACGGTGCGTTGAGCTGAAATTTTTTATGTTGTGGCACGATAAGTGCCGTTAATATTAACTGATGATCTTTATCTACTCCACACCAGTGACGCAGATTCTTGCGAAAGTTCAGCTTGGTGGGAGCCCACACTACTGAAATCCATTAGCTCTGGTGACAATCCCCAGCGATGACACAATCGAACTGAAACAACTTCCGAGGATTGCTCCGTGTGACGGTGTGATGGCCGCTGTGAAGGGGAACAAGGTTTCCGTTTTTAGTGTGAGATATCGCGGTGTCCATTACGGCTGTGGCCTGCGGACAGCGCCCAGTTAGCGAGTTAATTAGTCGCCGGGCCGGGGGCTGTTCCGGCTGAGAACTTCCTCCATCGCGCCCACCCCGGCAGCTAGCGCACTGTCCTTGCAAGCAAGATGAAATGGGGTTCCCAGCTGCCTTCTCCTGTCCGACACTGTTCGTAAATGTTATTATAAATGTCGATGACTGTTACAGTGTTTGTGTTTTGACTGTAGTGTTTTGTGAATCAGAAGGGAGAGGGTGAAATCTGGTACCAGCCAATTCAGGCCTACGCTTCCTAAAAAAAATCAAGTGCGACCATGCTTATCGTTCCCATCTGATAGATGAGCCACCATCAGTTTGTCCTCACTCCATGCCCACTGCGGAGCTGTTTGCGATTTAATCTAGGACCATGATGCGGTGACTAGGAACTGTGCATCAAACCTCTCCTACTCCGCCAGCCAAATTCTGATGCTGAAAATTCGAACCAGCTAAGGCCGTGTCAAGCGCCGGACGCTATCGCGGTGCCGCAGCCAACTGAGCCAACGATGTGGTCATTTCAATGATTAGATTATCAAATTAAATGGATACTGGAGGTACCAGGATGGATACACTTCTAGTACCATTTAAACAATATGGAGCCTTCATAAACGCGATGATTTTCTCGTGTAGTAGTTACACCGTCTTTGCGGAAAATCAAACCAGAACGGTAGTAACTGACCATCGAAATCTTGCAGATTGTCAGTGGGTTGTATTTGACCCAGTCGTGTTGGATTATTGACAGATTGGCGAGTTGGCCTTGCTGCGGGAGGACTTTTCACACGGTACGGACAGTACTGTACATAGACACACGCACGCCGTGTGCAGCTGTGGAGAAGCATTTTCCTGTTGAAAATCAGAACCATGGTTCTGTCTCAGGAGAGATAAGACATGCAGACGCACTATATCACAAATATAGTGCTGTGTTGTGATAGTGTCTGGAATAACTGTTAAGGCGCATTCCCACGATCCCTTGTAAACGAAGGCGAGACGAGACGGGACCTCATTAGCCAAAGTGTAGGGACGACCGCGGCCGCAGGTTAGTCATAGCTTACCTTGCCGCCACCTCCGCACCACGTTGCCTAGTGTCGTTTGGCACAGAGCACTTTACAGCAACAGAAGGGGTGCGCACAACTGCTGCAAACCGATGGCAACAGCGCCTGTGATGTTTACCGACTCATTGTGTGTAGCTGCGTCTCGTCTCCGCTAGCAGAGGCGGCCCTGTTCCCATGGCGTCCCGTCCCGTCTCGCCTTTGTTTACAAGGCATCGTGGGAACGGGCCTTTAGAGGGGACCTGGATTTATAAGTCATAAGCACACAGTGACAAAAGCACACAACCCACGTATGGTGGGTGGGGACTGTTATACCTGCCCCCCACTACCTACACCGATTCCGATATCATGGTGGGCTTCCTTCACAGCGTCAAACGCCAGCGGCTGACTCGCAAGAGTCTGACTCAGGGCGTCAGTCACCCAGAGGTCCTGGTACTGGAAGGTCATTACTCATTAGTGAGCGCTGTTTGAAATTTTATTTAATGTTAGAAGATCAGTATAAAGTCACAAACATCCGATCATTTGGTTATTGTTGCTTGCTGTTTGCATTATTATTATTTTTATTATTATTATTATTATTATTACTCCGCGATTCACTAAAAGTGTGTGGTGGAGGGCGCATTGCACCTATCGAAAAGGGTTATGGTTTGGAAGGATATAAGGGATTTGGCAGGAGGCGCCCATGGACTATTGTGAGGAACCATCCCTGCATTCGCGTGGAGTGATCTGGGAAAACCATGGGAAACCCAGATCAGGATGGCTGGAGTGCTTTATCGAAAGCTACTCCTGTCGGATTTTAAGTTTACTCGCCCGGTAAATCCTTTCTATTCCATTCCCTAATCGCTCGTGGCAAAAATGAGTACAGAAATGAATCGGTTGGCCCTGATTTCTCTTATCTTATTTTCGCGGTCATTCCGAGATATGAATGTTTTTGGTAGCAATATTTGCTGGCTGTCATTCCGAAATACGTCTGTCGTGAATTTTTCAATTAGCTTCCGTTGAGAGCAACGCCTTCGGTGTTCCAGGTCTTCCCAACCTAACTCCTTCAACATAGCACTTACGCTTTCCCTCCAACTATATATACCTGTCACGAATCGGGCGGCTCTTCTTTGGACCTTCTCTAAAGCCTCCATTTACCCCTTTTGATGGAGACCCCATACAGAACAACAATACTCTAAGTGAGGACGTACTAGTGACTTGTATACAATCGATTTAACTTCCTGAGTGCATTGATTGAAATTACGACATAGAACTCGGAGCATACGATTTGCTTTTCCCATTTCATTCTCGATATGCTCATTCCACGACAAATTATTACGAATTGTTACCCCTAGGTATTTAGCGGAATCTACCGTTCTAAGGAGAGTGCCATTAATTGTATATTCATAGTTAATTGTTGTCACCTTTTTACTTACACGCATGACTTGGCACTTTTTAGCGTTTAACTCCAACTGTCAATCTTTACACAATTTTCATAATATCGTCTTGCAACAAAGCGCAGTCGTCCTGGGTTTTGATTTCGCGATAAATAATAGCATCATCGGCAAATAATCTTTTCATCCCCCCTATTACGTCGCATAGATCATTAATGTATATGAGAAACAACAGAGGCCCTAACACGCTCCCTGGGGAACACCAGACCTCACTTCAGTAAGTGATGAACGCTCACCGTCGAGAACTACACACTGTGTTCTGCCCGTCAGGAAGTCTGCAACCCAGTCGCATATTTGTCTAGATATGCCGTAACCGCGAAGTTTCCTAAGTAACCTAGTGTGAGGCACAGTGTCGAAAGCTTTTTTAAAGTCTAATAGAACCAAATCAACATGGGATTGCTCATCTATAATTCGGCACAAGTCGTAAATTAGAAGTGCAAGTTGTGTTTCACAGCATCGGCCTTTTCTGAATCCATGTTGATTTGGATTTAAAAGCTCACCTTCATCCAAGAACCGCATGACATTTTAATAGATGATATGTTCTAAAATCCTGCAAAATATTGAAGTTAACGAGATCGGCCTATAATTCTGAGGATCATTAACATTCCCATTTTTAAACAGTGGAGTTACGATGGCGGTCTTCCATTCGGCTGGTATTTTTCCTTGATCCAAAGAGACGGTACACAATTTCATGAAATACGGTGCAATTTCCTTTGCGTATCTTGAGTAGAATCTTGTAGGAATACCGTCTGGTCCGGGAGCCTTATTGGTTTTTACATTCATAAGCAGTTTAGTTATTCCATCTACATCAAGAGCGAGATTATTCATAATTTTGTCGGTACATTTGTTAAATATCGGTATCTCCTCTGAGTTTTCTATCGTGAAAGCCTTTTTAAATATATCATTCAAAATTTCTGTTTTCTCTACGCTTGTTTCTGATAATTCACCATTTTCTTTAATCAGCGACGGCATAACCTTACGAGAGCCTCTTATTACTTTGATATACGACCAGAACTTTTTTGGATTAGTAATCAGTTCTTCGGATAAATTCCTGGCTTGGAATTCTTTAAACGCATCGCGCATTGCCTTACACACTTCCGCACGCAACGTGACTAATTTAGCACGATTAGATGACTCCCCCGATTTTTTCACCGCGGCATGTAAACGCCTTTGCCTCCTGAGCAAACGTTTCACTTCCCTATTGAACCAAGGGAAGTTATTACTGACCTTAATACACTTCTTAGGAACAAACTGGTTTAAACCGGTCCATATTAGTTCTTTTAAATTAAACCAAAGTTCCTCAACATTTGTATTTAGCGTGTACGTTTCAAAATTCTTCGCAAAGTGATCAACCATACCCGCATCGTTTGCCTTATCGAAGCAAAAAACGAGTTTCTCTTTGTCATGCTTCAGACTCAGACTAGAGTTTAACGTTACCACAACCGCCTTGTGATCACTTATACCGTCTTCTATACAAACTTTATCTACAATATCAGGATTGCCAATTAGAAAAAGATCCAGAATGGACGAGGAATCTTTGTCGCACCGCGTTGGCTCTTCGACCATCTGTTCAAGAGATCATTCTGCAAATTATTTACTTAGAGCTGAATTCCTCGAAAAAATTACGCTGCTGATTATAAAATAAACAGAAATGAACAACTGCTAATCAAAAATCGTGGACCATTAGAAGGGGGCGACGGTTACGCACATGCTGATGGGTTTTCTGTGAGAGACTCATTCACAGGATACGAGTACTTAAACCGCCGCGCAGGTATAGTGTTAACATCCTGCAAGGCAATCACGTTGAAAGAACTCATTATCGCTACTTTCTAATTGTATTATCTTAAAAACAGGTACGTACACACTTTATCATTATTCTTGCCCGCCGCTGAAAAATTCTATTACTCTTACCTTGCACAATCCTACATCAATGTCATCCCAGGAAACAGTAACGCAATACTGGCTCGTCAGTATTGCGTTACTGTTTCCTGGGATGACATTGATGTAGGATTGTGCAAGAGAAGAGTCACAGAATTTTTCAGCGGCGGCCAAGAATAATGATAAAGTGTGTACATATATTATTAAAAATTTACATTTGTATTTATATAAATGTATAATATAAATTTTGAGTACTGTTTATTGATTTGTGTTATACAATAAAATAATTATAAAATTGTTAGTATTGAATTTAATAACTATACGCATAAAGATCATATAGATGAGTCAATAAAGAATATTTTTATGAAGAGTTCGGCTTGAGCAAAGTTCGAGTTCTATTTGAAATCCATTTTATGATTAACCAAAAATTGAGTCTCTATACAGATACAACAGTTAAAGTTTTATGGAAGTAAAAATAGTACGGATAGTGGGAACTGTCAGAATTTTTACGTTTTGCTGTATCCGTTAGATTCAGTAATGCAATATAACTACTAAATGAAGCTTTAATTACAAATAACCAAGTGGTGCATTGCAATTACACCGCGCCAAGTAGGTTGTATTTTTTGAAGGCTTGTGAAGCGGTTCTGTTGTTTTCAGTCTTCAGCGACTGTCGCAGGCGTCCGACGCGCACCTTGTCAGGGCTCGAACGTGCGTTTTTTCTGGCTACTCCGACCTTGTGCGCTTTTGTCAGCTGTGTGATTTTAGTCGGTCACCGGATTTTTTGTCGTTTGTTGTTGATTTTGTGGCTTTAGGGCGCGTCGACAGCGAGATCATTAGCGCCCTAGGTCACCGGATTTATACCCTTCTGCTCTCCGATCTGTGATAGTAGGCATTACGATGATATGCCTCTCCCTATGAATACGGTGATTATCCGTGCTCACTGAATGTGATGCGCCATCACTTCCGGGTCCAGTACCAGCCCAAAGGAAACCGCCCGCACTTAGGCGTTAAAGCTAACAATGGCAGATGACGAAGACGACGGTTTACCCACCATCCAACCGATACACGCTGCGGGATAACAATGAGTGTTGTAGAGTGTCTAACAGGACGGAATATACAGACACCATGGTTTCCGTAATGCATAACACATGATCTCTATTTGCAGTTAGAGATTTAACCCAGGACTTCGGTGCACGATCTGATGATTCGGAATTGTTCATCGCTACCTTTCTATTGCGCCGGCAAAGTTCTGGACTCGAACCAGCTATGTCGAGTCAGTCGCCAGGCACCATCACGGAGCCGCAACCAACTGGTACGTATTTTATTCAGCACACAAGAAATGAACTCAAGAGGTATAAAACTGTTCTTATTTCTGCATAGTTCACATACGAATTTATGCCTGTATAAATAGTGATACAAAAGTTAATCCCACTGCCTCTTTCAGAAATCTTTAGTGGCGAGTCATAGCTCACAGAAAACAGCCGCTTTCAGATGAAGTCGATTAACCTTAACTGAAGATGCAGAGGCCTGGACGAACGGAGGACATTGCTGGGTGTCGGCTCCTTTGCATACACTCTACCGTAAGTGTTGAAGTTTCCGACACAATTTGATTTATTTGCACAAGTGATGTTTTCTTCACAATGAGTCATAAGATTATAATTGCGCTATAATAATAAGGCTTAGCCGAACGTGAATCAGGTGAATAAACAAATTTACGCATCCTTTACAGACGCCGTTGAAATGGATAGGAGCTCAATACCTGTCGTATGGCGCCCTTTGTGTGTCAGATGAGTGACTATAACCTTCATTTGATACAGTTCTGCTATATCTACAACACGGGTTCCCAAAATTTTTTGTCATTTCAGGGCGCATTAACGTTTTTAGTATTTGATCACGGCGTTTAATAAGGCACAAAATATAAAACAACATTCTTCAAAAGAATTTTGTAATATAATAATCGGATAGAAAAATATGGATATACAAATGGTGAAAACATTCAATGAGAAATTAGTCAATGCGACGTGTGGGCTTGCTGATCTCAACACCTTTAAAAAAAAATCACGGTGACTCGATACTGCTACTCTCATTTCTTGCTTCACGTTGATTTATGAGTGATATTTACTCTTTATTACAGCTACAGTTGATAATCCGGCTTCACATAAATACGATGATGCTAAAGGAATGAGAATTATTAATGCTTTTGAACTTAGAGAGTTGGATATTCGTTTGTGACCATTAACCAAAACTCCAACAAATTGCTACAGACAGTGGTACAAGAGGGTTCAATGAAATTTTCTTCTTCTTGCGAAGAAAATTGTAAGAGAGATTGAGCATGGGAGGCTCCTGGATCCACCCAAATTTTTCTATATCTTCTGCAAAGTATTTCGCGAACCATTCAGTCAGCTTTGAAAAGTGTTCTTTGAAAAGAGACAATAAGTCTTTCGAGACAACGATAGATTTAGAGACCGCGTATTTGTGCAGTAGGGAAACAATGCTTAAGACTATCATCATTAATTTTTCTTTTCCACAACTGCAGCTTTTCTTAAACACCACAAAGTTCTCTAAACGGTTCAAGATGAACATGTTATTGCCTTGCAGAGACAGATTTAAAGCATTTAGTTTGTCAAATATATAGCACAAATATGATAGTTTTAGTAAAAATTCTGGTTACCTTGAGTTTTCACGATCTTCCCTTACAGAAAAGTGTAAATTTCTTGACATAACTCCAATACACCTTTCCATTTGAAAGCTGTCGTGTTCTGCAACAATATAGTTTCAAGATCCACAGGATATTTCAATCCACGAAGTGCTAAATGACCTACTGCCCACTCGCCTTAAATCCGGAAATCCAGTGTGGTATGACGTATTCGACTTCGATGCCAAATTTATCTGTGAAACATCCAGATATCGAAGATCCTACAGTTGGACTTCAGGAATTCAATCTGAATAGAGACCAGTGGGTCAAATTAACCACCTAACAACAGGCCACGCCAAATGTAACACCATGCTATATAAGCGGGGACTTCTGGATTCTCCTGTTGGTAAGTGCGGGGTTCCTTCCCAGAGTGTGGAGCGCATCATCAAGGAATACCCTGTAAGGATGTAGAATGGACTATTTCAAAATGTTTTCAGTGCCGCAACTTCCTTCATAGAATAGCAGCAACAACTGCACATCAGTTTGTGAATGCTGCCAATGTTCTTGTAGTTGTATTTATTGTATTAATACGTATTAAATTAGTTGCTTAGCCATACGACAAATAATTAAATAAATAAATAGTATTAAGGCCCTGTGTTCAGCTGCCATGTCAAGACATAATTTTTTGAAAAACCTGGCTCTCAGTAACCTGATTTTTATGTGGTTAACTACGTCTATGTCACTTTCTAATACCAAATTCAGTTGAGAAGTTATGGAGTTTCAGACAGGTGCTTCCCATTGGATGATACCTTGCACAGTCCCTGTTTATTCCTTAAGGCGCACTGTGGAGCAGCGGCGCACACTTTGGGAACCCCTGGACAATAAACTGAACAGTTAGGGGGCGTCCATTAACTATGTAAACAGGTTTTTGGTAAATGTGGACCATCTCTCATTTAGTGAACATTGGTGAGGTCTGGTGCGACTCCTCCCCCCTTTCCCTTGGTGAGCATTGGTTACCATTGGTAGCATTGGTGACTATTGGTTAGTATTGTAGCACATTGATGAGCATTGGAGCATTGGTGAGCATTGGTGAGCATTGGTAGAATTGGTAGCATTGGTGAGAATTGGTGAGCATTGGTTAGCATTGGTGAGCATTGGTGAAAATTGGTTAGCATTGGTAAGTACTGTAGCATATTGGTGAGCATTGGAGCATTGGTGGGCATTCGTGATCGTTGTGAGCATTGGTGGGCATTCCTGATCGTTGTGAGCATTGGTGAGAATTGGTGAGCATTGGTAGCATTCGTGAGAATTGGTGAGCATTGGTTGCATTGGTGAGAATTGGTGAGCATTGGTTAGCACTGGTGAGCATTGGTGAGAATTGGTGAGCATTGGTGAGTATTGTAGCACATTGATGAATATTGGAGCATAGGTGAGCATTGTTGGGCATTCGTGATCATTGTGACCATTGGTAATCATTGGAGCACATTGGTAAGCATTGGAGCATTGGTGAGCATTGGTGAGTATTGTAGCACATTGGTGAGCATTGGAGCATTGGTGAGCATTGGTGGGCATTCGTGATCATTGTAAGCATTGGTGATCATTGGAGCACATTGGTAAGAATTGGAGCATTGGTGAGCATTGGAGAGAATTGGTGAGAACTGGTGAGCATTGGTTGCATTGGTGAGAATTGGTGAGCATTGGTTAGCATTGGTGAGGATTGGTGAGAATTGGTGAGCATTGGTGAGCATTGGTGAGTATTGTAGCACATTGGTGAGCAATGGAGCATTGGTGAGCATTAGTGATCATTGGAGCACATTGGTAAGCATTGGAGCATTGGTGAGCATTGGTGTGAATTGGTGAGCATTGGTGAGCATTGGTGTGCATTGGTGAGTATTGTAGCACAATGGTGAGCTTTGGAGCATTGGTGAACATTGGTGGGCATTCCTATCATTGGTGAGCATTGGTGATCATTGGAGCACATTGGTAAGCATTGGAGGATTGGTGAGCATTGGTTAGCATTGGTCAGAATTTTCAAGCATTGGTCAGAATTGGCAAGTATTGGTGAGCTTTGGTGACTATTGGTGAGTGAGATCTGCTGGGAACCCCCCCCCCCCCTTTTTCTTGGTGAGAGATCTGGTGGGGAACCCCCTCCTCCTCGAGATCGACCTCGTAATTGTAATTTGTTTTTAGCTCCACTGTTCTTGAATACTGACCGAGCGTGGTGGGTTAACGCTTTCGGGAGGACGCGTGTTCGGATCCCCGTCCGGGCATCCAGATTTGGATTTTCCATGGTGTCCCCAAATCACCCCAGGCGAATGCCAGGATGCTTCCTTCAAAAAGGCCATGGCCGAATTCCTTCCACTTCCTTGTCTCCAGTCCTATCCCGCCTCTAATGACCTTAGCCGTCGACGAGGCGCAAGCAATAAGTAAAAAAAGAAAAGAAAAGAAAAAATTAATACTAAATGATGACGTTAACTTTCTGCAGACCCGCTCACCCCTTGTTGAGATTTCCTCTGAACCCCCCCCCCCCATCCGCCATCTATGCTTACGTAATTAAGAGACGCCCGTTTAACATTTCTCAGTTCTATAAGTAACCGCAGCACTATAAGTGAACCTGGCTATTTTGACCTTGTGATGACCGAGTCACGCGGAGAGCCAAATCGCTCTCCTGTCTCGCATTCTGCATGACGGGTGTTCAAATCCTTATCCGACCAAACTGAATACGATTCTCCATAGTCGCTCCAGGTAAATGCCGGTATGGTTCCTTCGCATTACCTCACCTTAGGCTAGCTTGTCTGTGCTATACGATGCGCACTGGGACACTCCAGCCCCTTCTTCACCGAGGTTAACGTGCAGTGACGACGAGCGCGTCGGTGCGTTATTCACCGATTACAGCCAGCAGTTCCACTTCGCCATTTTTTCTCATCTCTCTTTTTTTTTCAGCCGCTGCAAATCACAAATAAAACGATTCTGGAATTGTCGCGGCGCGCGGCCCGTTTCCGCCCGCTAACTGACGCGAAACGGCCCTTTTATATCGCGCGGCCGCTGGCAAATGCGCCAAACCGTCCGCGCCGAGTTACGTTCGGTTAAAAGCAAAAAACGATTGCGTGACTGCTTCGCTCGCGGGGACTGGAGGGATATTCCGGGCGGCTGCAGCCAGGTGGTGGAGGTAGCACGCTCAAGACACACACACCCAGCACGGCCCGCCCGGGTCAGGTCGCCTACCACTGCATGTCTCAACCTTTCTCCCTCCAAGGACCAATAAATTGGTGAAAATAAATTACGGACCTAATTTTTTAATCTATATGAAAATTATCAACCAATTTTTTTTATGAATAATTGTCACGCCGATGCAATTGAATTTGTTCTTTTATTTCCCGAACGCGTTTCACTTCATTCTCTGAGGCATCTTCAGCGGTTCTGTATTTTTCATTAGTCACATCTGCTTGTAATTGTACAGTGCTCCAGCATCGGTTATGTTTGTAGCAGGAATTTGCATTACAGGTGTTGGTTGAATCTTTATGAATACACAAATGTAAGCCATCAGAAATCAATATATCACAGTGCAGTGAAATTACTACGAAATTATTCATAAAGATGCAGCCATCACTTGTAATGCAAACTGCTGCTACAAACATAACAGGTGCTGAAACAATGTACAATTACAAGCATATGTGACCAATCAAAAATACAGATCCGCTGAAGATGCTTCAGAGAATGAAGTGAAACGTGGTCGGGAAATAAAATAACAAATTCAATTGCATCGCCGTGACAATTATTCATAAAAATAATTGATACTATCGCAGTTGAGGAATTGGCCCACTATATCCAGATTATCAACGAACTCTTCAAATTGTCCCGTAAGGCCTACACCGACAATAAGGCCCTCATACAACGGTAGGGTAGTAGCAAACCGTATGTATTCGTTACTGAGTAACAAATACATCTCCTGACTCGAAGTACCGAAACGTTACAAATTTATTTCTTACTCGCATTTGTCGTATGGATGTCAGTATGGTCCGATAAAAGAACAAATACAAGGCATCAATCGTGAACTGGAACGGTTCGCCCAGCGACTAAATGAATCTGAATGGAGAATAAACATTTGAACATCGTGCGTCGCGTAATCCTGGGAATTTTAATTTGAATTCGTTTCGATACAAAGGAAAATCTGTAAGTACAAACATATTGCACGAACATTATTTTAATATAATTAATATTATTTACTGTTAAGTATTGATATATTTAACGAGATAAGTACAAGTAATTTAGATTTTTATTGATCGTATATTAGTGAAATTTTAGAAATTTCAATAATTTATGAAATGCGTCTATTCAAAAATGCTCTATTTTATCTTCGATTTTATCTCACAGTGCAAGTTTCACCTAAACTTACTTTACTAAATTAATAATTTACTTAAACTGTACACAGTACGAATGAATTCACCCCGTAACGCGGACACAACGTGACTTGACGCTATGCTTCACACTAGTGCTCGATTGTGTCAAAAGTAACGAGTAAGGAGTAACGATACGATAGTAAGGGAGCGTGCATAAACCACGTAGCTCCATTTTGGCCTCCTGTGAACCCCCCCTACCCCCCACGTAGCATGTAGCTTTTTTCCCTTTTGATTTCTGAAGACATTTTTACTGTTTTCTCGTGTCAAAATATTGTGAATTATATATGGAAATAATTAACTGAGGGAAATAAATATTCACACGCTGTTGTGAGTTCTGTTCCTCATTTTAACTGTGAAAAATGTAATTAAAGGAAAGCTACGTGGCCTGGCTCGGAACCCCCCCCCCCCCCCGAACAGAGCCACTTAGTTTGTGCACGCTCCCTAACGAAGACGTCCCGTACGCAGCGCGACTCGATACAATGTTTCATGCCAACGCGCGATTGTACCAAAAGTAACAAGTAACGATTCGACAGTAACGTGTACCGATTGGTTTAGTAACGAATACATACGGGTACACAACTTGATCCTCAAAAAACCCCGCTCTCTTTAACGCTGACTGAAAATTTATTTAGTGAACAGACTGCTGCACGATTTCTAGGTCAATATGTTATTTGATTAAAGTAATTGTTTTGTATAATTATTAGTAGCAGAATAAGATTCTGAACTGTTGCCTATCAAAATGTAGCTGAAACTATTTTTATTTAAGTTTGAAAAAAAAAATTCTTTAACTTTTATTTTTTAAATAAATCATAACTAATTTTAAGGAGAGATATGTAAAGAACATAAAAAATTTTGGTTGCATATGTTAAAGTGGCAGCAAGTATGGATTGCCAACTGTTAAAGATACGTAGTAGCGCGTGAGAGTTGGGATGGAACGCTAACTTCAACAACTGGCAATCACTACTTGCTGCCACTCTCACATAGCCAACCCAAACGTTTTATGTTCTTTATATATCTCTCTTTGAAAAGAATTATAATTAATACATTTTGGGGAATGATATGCATAGTTAATGCACATAATAAATTACGGTAACAGATATCGTTATCAATGATGCTAGATAGATAGATAGATAGATAGATATGTTCACTTTGATCCCATGTGAGAATAATCTCGGGGATGTGGAACAGTACATTCACTTATTAGTAATGTCAATATTACTATATAATTGATAATATTATATATTGACAAGAAGTTAGTTATGACCCATTAGTATAACCAATATTTCCTGTAATCTACAAATACAATCCCGAGTTAGTTAATACTTATTATGTGGAACAGTGTATAAACTTGTTACCAGCATCTAACAATCAGTTATTTTCTTACCAATCAGTTACCACAACTCATAAGCAGTCAGTTACTTAAAAACCTGTTAGTATCATAATTTTTTACAGCAGTTTTTGAGTGCATGCTATCCCATGTTCGTTACTATATATGAGTGAAATTTTGTAAACAGTGTAATTACTTCATTTGTGAAAAGTTTCAACAGAAAGAAAAACCATATATCATTTTAGTAATTGTGGACAACTTTGTCACCTTTCCCTTCCATACACCATATATACTATTTTATCAGTCATTCTTAGTTACCAAATTCCAAGAAGAAAATTCTTTCACAGAGTAAAATGGGTTCTGTAGCAGAAACTCTTTCAGTTTGGACTTAAAGTAGTTGGGTTTTTGTAGATAACATTTAATTTCTGTTGGTAAGACATTGAATAAGGAAGCTCCAGTAAATGTTAACCCTTTCTGTACAATTGACAGTGATTTGTAATCCTTGTGAATATTATATTTATTCCTAGTATTATGGCTATGTATGTCAGCATTAAGATTGAAGTGTTCAGGATTTTCCACTACAAATGATAGTACAGAGTATACATATTGTGCTGGCATTGTTAGAACACCCAGGTTTTTAAATAGATTTCTGCACGACGTCTGTGGGCTTGCTCCAAAAATAGTTCTTATAGCACGTTTTTGCAATTTAAATACCCTCTGTGCTTGTGACGAGTTTCCCCAGAATAGTGTCTTTAAACAATTAAACTTTCATTTTGTTTGTTCTTCTCAACCGCTAATTGTACCCCTAGGCGTTGCATTGTTATTATGTGCAATCGTGAATTCAAGTTAAAGATATATTCGCCGGACAAGTAATTGCCATTTGAATTTTAAATAAACGTCTTATTGTGGCAATTTTCCTGCACGTCCAGTAGTGTCGAGATTCTTGCTAATTTTAGTTTTGCAGTACCTCTTCCCTCTAAGATCCGGAATAAATAATTTTATTATTAATACTATAAACTACAAAATTCTTTCCCCACGGGATTCCTTTTTACAAGCTAAGGTGTTCATGCTGTGTAGTTGCTCAGTACCGAAAAAAAACAGTTGTCCAGTGGAAACAAAATCTTCTCGGGTGTCCAGCCGGATGGTATTGTACAAACAAGACGTTTCGATAGCTGGATCTGCTGTCTTCATCAGGTATCTTGTAGCTGTCGCAAGCTGACTGTAAGTTTGCGACAGCTACAAGAAACCTGATGAAGACAGTAGAGTCAGCTGTCGAAACGTCGTGGTTTTACAATACCATCCGGCTGGACACCCGAGAAGATTTTGTTTGATCGATACGCATGGAAAGTCTCCACACACACACACACACATCAGTTGTACAGTTGTGGCTGGCCTAATGGCAGAAATTGCAGAATGATAATTTTAAATTACAGGCCTTATATTTACAACTTAATAGACTCGTCGATTCTATCAACATGATGTAATGAAATTTTTTAATTGGTAATTGGATTACTGTCAGCAGCTATTGAAGCTCTGTTGGTAATTTTTTTTTTTAATGATTGTGACTAATTCCCAGTTCTGCAGCGTCAGCCAGGTAATGAGCTTGATAGTTACTGGAGGTAAATAAGCACTGGCAGATTAACGAGATGATTAAAGTCACAGCAGAATATTGCAGTGTCAAGAAACTTCAAATGCTCAGAAATTTTCTTAGTTTCCATGCGATTATTATAGGCAATTCCTCCTATAGTTGCTTCTTGAAATAAAGATTACTAGATGACCCATGCGAAAATTTCACGAAATCGATGAATAGTGAAATTGGTGGTTTGTAATAGGACGAAAGAAGAACCGGCTCATTCGTATCGATTGTTTACTTGTCTAGTGTAATAGGTACGTAAGAAATGTAGACGCCAGTGAAGCAGTTTATCAATATCTCTGTGATGTGTGCTGCTATCTAGCGGATTGCCTCCCAACTGTCTCATACGCGCGACTCTCTCAGTTATTACTTTTGTTCTTCAAGAGTCAAATTCCGAAGAAATTATATGACCAAAGCAAAGGACCTTAATCTTTAATACGATCGCTCATTTATCTATTTCGGTTATATATCAAGGGAGATAAATGGCTCATGACAAAAAAAATACATTACGGAAATAATGATAATTTTGTCCTGTGAAGATCGAATTTAGAAAAATTCCTTTCTTGAAATATGATTTGTTCAAACCGGAAACCTTAGTCTCTAAAATAATACCTCATTTCACAATTTTGGTTGGATATCAAGGATGATAAATATCTCGTGACGAAAAAATACATTATGGAAATAATAATAATTTTGCCCTTTAAGTGAAAAATTCGTTTCATACAATACGATGTGTCCACGGCGAAGACCTTAATCTTTAACATGATACCTTATTTATTTATATATGCAAGATATTGTAACGAACGCGTCTTGTGACCGCTAGTTACATTAATAAACTTTATTATTTAAAATTTGGAATATTTTAAATAAGAAACATATAGTTTATTAATGTAACTAGCGGTCACAAGACGTGTTGTATTCAGTGACCTGCACAAACCTACCCACAATCAGGGATGCAAGTAAGAAAAGTCTATGTTCAAAGTAGCCAAGGGACATATGTTCTGTTAAATATTCACGTTGGTGGAACTTGTGATGGAATAGGTTGGAATATAGGATATCAGATTTATAATTATTTTTAGATTAATAGACGAGGAAGGCAAATTTATATATTTCTTATTGTGAAAATTTTAAATAAAACTAGATTATTTAAATTTGCCGAACTAGGGGGAATATGTAACGAACGCGTCTTGTGACCGCTAGTTACATTAATAAACTATATGTTTATTATTTAAAATGTGGAATATTTTAGTGGGCATTTGGGCGCAGTGTACAAGTGTGGAGCGGCATATCTGAGAAATGATAGCAGGCCGGTTCCTCGAATTAGCGAGGGAAGTGTGTCCCTGAGAGGGGAGGATTGTGCTAGCCAGGTAGATTTACAGTGTGGCGGACGGGAATTTCTGTGCTGGTCGGCATTCACGATCGGTCGATGTGGACTGTCTGTGCGTTAATGAGAATGTGCTGCCTGGAACTGGACATCAGCTATTTTGTTTGAGCAGATGTGCTCATGCAAAGGACGTCCTGAGGAACTTCGCCGCACTGGTCCATAGCAGGGCAGAAAACTTCAACCAGTATGTGTGTCTGACATCAAAATTCGGTAATTATATATTGCCATATGAAGGACATTGTGCTAGCTACAAGTGCAACTTCATAGCATTGCCCAGCTACGACTCTGCAGATAATAACTCTCATAGCACGGAGCAAACATTTCTTTCAGAAGTGAAAAGTCGAAATGTTGAATTTGTTTACTGTTTAATTTTGTGTATTTTATATAAAATACCCTGACGCCCACAGAAGGACAACTGATTAATTTTAACTAATTTGTTGTATATGTCATGTCAGTTATTGAAATAAAACCATTTGTGATTTCTCATATAAAGTATTCACGCAAGTTCTACCTTTCATGATCATTCAATAAAATAATAACATTAATTACGATTTTAATTCAGGTAATGAGGTCAGAACGTTACAATATCAATGGAGATAAATGGCTCGTGACACAAAAACACGTTGCAGAAATACTGATACTTTTGCCCTTTAAGGTTCGAATTCCGAAAAACTCCTTTTTAATATATGATTTCACTAAAGTGGAGATCTCAATCTTTAAGACGATAATTCATTTATCAATTTCGGTTAGGAATGCAGGGAGATAAATGGTTCGTGGTACAAAACATTGCATTTTAGAAATATTGACTTATTGCCTTTTAAGGGTTGAATTATAAACAGTTCCTTTCTTAAAATATGATGCGATCAAAGTGTAGACCATAAGCTTTAAAATGACACCTCATTCATTGATTTCGGTTAAGTCTGAAGAGAAATAATGGCTTGTGACAAAAAAAAAAACCTTATAGAAATAATATATTTGATTATTTAATAATAACGCTAGTGGAACTGTTATAGGGTTTATTTATTTCCGGACACTTTTCACCTCTCGTCGAGGTATATTCATCGATCGGCTTTTAGTTACTCACGTTTGGTATCAGCTCCTCTCCCCCGTCTTAAAATCTACATAGGGGAACTTCGGGTAGCGCCGGACGGCGGGTGACCACGGACATTTACAGTTCTAACAAACCAAATGCATCTGAGCTGTGGCCTGGGCGCCCAGTGAATTCCACCCTTTTGTGTGTTTTGTTCCTGACAGTAGTTTTTCGTCGCTCCTGTCAAAATTCGTTGGAGATTATTGAATACGATGCGTCAAATAAACGCATAGTAACGGGGGCTCGCAAAGTCCAAAAGGGTGAGACTTTAACATCTTCACCATATAAAAAATGCGGATATGACAGGCAAAAAAGTAAATACAAAGTGAAAAAATAATAAGATAAAGGCGCTACAAAAACGTTGAATTCAAAGACAAATATTCATAGTCTATCCGAAGCAAATCAAGTAAAAGAGACAAAATGCATCATACTTGGGGAAATTTCTGAAGAAGACTGAATTCAGTGCTATGAAGCAATGACAGAGCCCATAATGATAGTGTTCATAAAGATTCTTCAGGTATCCATTACTATTGTGATTTTTGGAAGGCCAAAACAGGATTAGGCCGCCATTTATTACTGTGTCCGGGGCTAAACTGCCACTCTTTATGTTATGCACTAAGGTCGATGATCACAAACTATTTCACTTTGCTGTACTGTTTATATAGAGATGCTCGTCTTTCCTCAACATAATCCGGCAGTGGAGGCATGGATTTTACATTTAAACACTTATTGAATTCGCGGGCTGTTCATCCTGTTTTGTGAGTTGTCTCTTGGCCGTGCATCACGTGTGTAATAAGTGGGAGATTTTCTGGGTGGGCGGCTTAACTTTCGAGTGCATCCACCATGCACCAGCTGCTATTAATAATGGCTAACAATATTACACCACTTAATCAACGTTTCCTCTTACATTACTACATACTTGAGATATAGCTTAATGCGGTCGTACCTTAATTATAAATATAATTTATTTATTTATTTGTATGACGGATTGTGAATGTATAATATTTGTCCTATTTTATGAGTATCTCTGAAGGCAAAGAGTAATTAGTTGGTTTAGAGTCCAGTAAAAAGGGTAATTATGAAGAATGAAGAAGCCTAGAAAGAGATGCCGTAAGAACACGTCAGCAGCCGGACGAGTAGTTAGCTGGACTGTAAATTGAACTGTATGAAGTTTATAACGGTGGCACACAAATAAGTGGAAGTTGTAATCATATTGTGGTTAAGTATAATACATTTTGTTCCGTTTAACTTAAAATTTATTAATATAAGCGTTCTCGAGGAGTATTTGGAAACAGAAGAGTGGAAAACAGGACAAGTTAGTATAATGATTAGATCTGAGGCAAAGCAGTAACGAATACATCGCCTGACCCGAAGTACCGAAATGTTACTTACAAATTCATTACGTTACTGCCATTGGTCGTATGGACGTCAGTTTGATTCGATAAACATCAAATACGACGCATCATGGGGGAACTGCAAGGGTTCGCCCAGCGACTAAATGAATGTGAATGAGAGAATGAGGTTTTGAACATCGTGTGTCGGGTATTTCTGGGAACTTTGATTTGAATTAGTTTCGTTGAAAACGAAAGATGTAAGTACAAACATGTTGCGCGTACTTTATTTTAATACAATTAATATTATTTACTGTTAACGAGGTGACTAATTTTGATAACATAAAGAGTTCGTTTGTTGTGTTGCTTCTGTTTAAAATTTACAGACTATAATTTGTTAAAAGAATATTTGGATAGATAATTTGACATTGTTATTGTTTTTGTATTGATTAGTGAGATTTTAGTGATTTAAAAGATTTATGAAGTTCATTTATTTTAAAATACGATATTCTAACTTATATTTTATTTCGCAGTGCATATTTTAGCTAAACTGAATTTATTAAATGAACAATTTACTTAAACTTTACAAAGTACGAACCAAGTCACCCCGTAACCCACACGCGGCGCGACTCGATACAATGCTTCATACTAGTGCTCGATTGTACCAAAAGTAACGAGTAACGACGATAGTAACGACTACAGATTGGTTTAGTAACGAATACATACGGGTACACACTTTCTCGTAACTTTTAGAGCTCGAATAATGGTTTCCTTTCAGGTATTATCAGAGGAAAAAATTAGGAGTTTTTGGAAATTGTGATCACAGAGCTAACATCATAAGCCAATTAAGTTTAAAAGAAAAAGTGAGATGGTCTCATGCTGACTGGAAACGACAAAAAAGATATGCCAGGGTAAAAGCAGAATAGCACTAGCAAAAATTACTTTCATGTAAAAGAGAAGTCTTTTAGTATCAAATATTAATTAATCTAGGACTCAGAAAGAACTGTTTATAACTCTTCGTGTTGAGCACAGCAGCATATGGCAGTGAAGCCTGGTCTTTAGGAATACCAAAAAGAAGAAAAATTGAAGCATTTTAAATGTGGTACTATAGAAGGATGCTGAAAATAAGGTGGACAGATAAAATACGAAATGAACGAGTTTTGGAAATGATGGGTGAGGAAAGAGGTTTGTGGAAGAGTCACACAGGAAGAGGAGACAGGATGGTAGATCATATTTTGAGACATGCAGGATTGGTTAATTTGCTGGTGGAGGGAACAGTAGAAGGCAAGAACCGCAGAGGAAGAGAGAGATTAGAATATATGAAGCAGATAATTGAGGTCGTAGGGTCTAAGGGGTATGTTGAAATGAAAAGAGGTTAGCACAAAGATAAGAAGGGATGGAGGATTGCATTAAACCTGTCGAGAGACTGATGACAGCCCCCCCCCCCCCCACCCAAAAAAAAAGGGCGTAAAAGTGAGGTAATAATATCTAGTTTACGACAAGGTCATCGTAATTTAACGCTTGATAGTGCATATAAAATTAGACGAGTGGTTTCTGTCGTGATAGCTTTGCCGAGTCCTGTCCCGTGTTTAGTTCTGTGTAGTGGGTTACAAACGCTTGCGTTGATTTTCGTGAGTGCAGCACGTCTATTGATGCTTTAGCCCTTTCATTTTGAATAGGCAGCTCAAATTCACTCTCCTCGTGAGCGGCAGAGATAAAGCACGCCGACCCAATCACGCATACGCAGATACTTTCAATCGCGCTAGCGTAAACCTTGTAAGCATTAAGCTGTGAGGGGTAGGAATCGGGTGCGAGATATGAGGTAAGGCGCGGGGTGGGGGGAATGTGGCCTTGATCCGCCGATCGGCAGTGAACACACTATAGCGCCGTCAGTATCGGCTGCTTCACTGTCCAGCGGGGATCACCACCCGTTCAGTCTTGGGACAGCTATCGGTTAACGGACCGCACATAACTCGCAGCCCTCGTGTAGCTCGCCCGCGTACAGGACGGGCAGTTAATTAAAATACTGAATCACGCAGCTAGCGGACACGACCGCAGCAGCTGCGGTCGCCGAACCAACTGCGACAAAATCGGCTCATTCTGACAAAACAATCAAACACGACCAGCTGTCCAGCTTATTATCGGCACTCTGCGGGGACGAGTGCGAATAATTTAACAGCCGGTCTGCCACTACGGCGACATTATTCATTACCAGCCACCATCAAACCCCCATGAAATTTTAATTAGCGTGGTATGTGCGTTCACGATAACCATCGTTAATGCCAATTGAAACATCACCAAAGACATTGCTACACAACAAACCTCATTTAAAGTTTCTAACCTAAATAATTCAATCCCGAACTTTATTTCTAATCCCTGGATTTTGGGATTGTACACAGAGAACCCTGGAATCCCAGGATAATCCCGAGATTTTGGATAACAATTAAAAACATAAAAAGAATCTCAGAATAAGTTTTTTTCATTGTAATTTTACTGACATATGTCCCTACACAACAGTCATTTATTAGTAATCAGGCTTGAACTCATACAGTTAAGATAGTTTTTCAAAACAAAAATTCTCTATAAATTTTAGCTGTCCTCTCAGAGCGGGCGTAAACCTTGACACTAGAACATCTGGGGGTAGCATTGCCCCCAGAGTGTGGGAAGTTCTTGCAACCGTGGTCGAATTTCCTTCAAGATCATAATCGGTTGTCATTACCTTGTGTGGCATTTTTGGGCGTGTCGTCCCCCGATGTGGTGCATAATTCGTTTGACTTCCGTCAGTAAAGTGGTTGCTGATTTAGTTGCTGCATGATAATGCTTAAGCTTAAGCATTCGGTGTGGGTGCAGTCCGCCTGTTGGCGTTGATGGTGAGTAGCAGACTGCTCCGCCGTCGCGAGTCGCTCTGGACCAGTCGCTGCTGGCTGTTGACCGATACTGCTGTCGATGTTTTTATTTGTTTATTTATTACTCTTTTAGGAGAAGACATAGCTATGGTTCGACAGAGACTACGTTATGTGAAAAACCCCTACAGTTTTCTTATGATCATATAAATTCCATTCTAACCTGATATATAATACTTGGTGGCACTTCATAGGCGAGCCAGTGCGTTGGCATTGTTGGGCCAAGGGTATGGACTTAATTTGTCTGAACTTATCTATCCTGTCATAAAATTTTTCTGTCTGTTTGAAAATTTCCACATTTAATGGTTTGATGCCTGTTGTGTCGTGAAGGAAGTCATTTGGTGTGAATCTAACTGCTCTTAATATGACTCGTAGGTATCAATTTTGAAGTCGAAGTTGGATTTAGCTGCTGTTCCGACACTTCGCATCCGTGTAGTATGAAGGGGAGGGATAACTGTCTTGTGGATCATAAGTTTTGTTGTTATTGCTAGTTCGGAGCTATAAAGGATTCTGTTAAAATTTGTTACCGAAAGAGAAACTTTTTATCAATTGTGGCTCCAAGGCATTTACTTTCAGATGGCCATTCTATTTCTTGCCCCATGACGGTAAGTTTCTTGTCTATTATTGGTCTCTTTCTTGTGAAATATATTGCTGCACATTGGATGGGTTGATTTTCACTTGTTGTACGGCACCACTTCTCAAGTTGAGTGAGGCCGTGTTGAAGGTGGTTGACGTTTAGGTCATGTCTCCTGCCCGATGCATATACAGTTGCATCGTCTGCAAACTGTGAAATTTTGACATGGGGCGACAGGTGTATGTCGTTGACGTTAATTTTGAAAAGGACTGGTGCCAGGACCAAATCTTAGGGGATACCAGCCGGATGGGATGCGCTGATGAGTTTTGACCTTCAATTGAAACGAAGAATTTTCTATTTTCTAGGAAGCTTCCAATTTGTTGGACATAGCAGTGACGAATTGTTGTCTGTGTTCCTAGTTTGAATATGAGGTTTGCATGCCATACTTTATCTTAAGCTTTTTCTACATCTAGAATACAGCCGCTGTTGAGTTCCTGAGGTTGAATCCCTTCAATACATCTTTGGCGAATCTGATAAGTTGGCTAGTGCTGCCTACTCTATTTTCGAAACAAACTGTTCTTTACTGATTGCTTTGTCTGTATCTAAGGACTTGTTAATACGTTTTAGGATTACCCGCTCCAGCACTTTGGATGCGGAGGGTAGTAAGCTGATTGGTCTGTAATTTGATGGAGACGCTGGTCTTTCCCGCGTTTTGGTATGGCCGTGACTTTTGCAGTTTTACCTGATTCTGGGAAGTACTTTTGTAACAAACATGGATTGCAAATTCTAGTGAGCAGCACTATTTCCTTTCTGGGTAGGTGTTTAAGGTACTTGTTTGAAATTTTTTCGGCTCCTGGAGCTTTATTGTTAGCCAATTTTTTAATAATATTTATAATTTTGCCGGGTTTTGTAAGTTCAGGTTCGTCCTCCGATGGTATATACATAATATTTCTCGCCATATTAGTTATATTGTCAGCTATTTGTGCTTCCGCTTCAGTCAGGTCGTATGCTACTTCGGTATATTGACTGGCAAGTATTCTTCTAGTACTCCGCCTTAGCTATTGGCTGGAAGCACGCTCCAGTTGGCCCAGTGATAGCTATATTTGGTTCTCTTGGAGTCTTGACTGAGCGCACTAGCTGCAGGTATCTCGGTTAATTAGTGTAAGATCTGACATCTTGGTTTCCCACTTCGTTGTCCTATGTTCCGACATGCGCCTTCTCAGCTCTCTCCCAAGTTGTTTGTACCTCCGTTTGTCTTGAGGATCGCGGAACCGTTGCCACGGTTTTCGGCTAGTTTTTTTTTTTTTTTTTTTTTTTTTTTTTTTTTTTTTTTTAATTTCCGAAGATTTTCTATGTCGGGTGGTAGGTGTTCGGTGGTTATTTGCGGTGTTATAATTGTTGATTCTCTTTTGTTTGCATACAGTATTACGCTGTTAAGGTGATTTATTGCTTGCTCGATTCTGTTGGTTGTAGTTAGGTTATATGTGGTTCTAATTTTGTTACGAATTAATCTGCCAAAAACGTTCCAGTCAACGTCTTTGGTCTTCTTCGCTTTGATGTAAGGTAGCGCCAGTTTCTTATTTGGATCAGGACTGGTTCATGGTCTGACGTTAGATCATTAATGGTTTCTAGCTAATCCGAAGTGTAATATCCTTGATTACAACCACATCGAAAACATCAAGTTGGAGTCTTCTGTTGTTCACTATACATGGGGTGACATTAGGCCCAAGACTTGGATATTTGGCCTTTCTGCTATCTCCAAGACATTGTTCTTTCTTGAATTCCATGCGTGATGCTTGGAATCTAAGTCACCACAGATTAGTACCCTTCTGCCTGTTGTTAGCAGGGCATCCAGGTCATGTTCATGCAGAGCCCGGTTTGGGGCTAGGTATGTAGATACCAGTACAATATGTCCCTCAGTAGTGTGAATTTGGATTTCTGTGGCTTCCATCTCAGATAATTGTGGTGTCTGACTGGTATTATGACTATCGCCGTTCCCCCACCTGCTTGTCCCATCCTGTCGTTCCTATATACAGTATGTCCTGCAATTTTAAAATTGTCCTTCGATTTTAGGTAGGTTTCAGACAGTAGGATTATTTCTAACTCATGTCGTAGAATAAAGTCCTGAAGGTCCATTCCTGAGCAATCTAAACCATTATTTCAGTAACGCTATAAGTCCTTCTATTAGGACAAAGAGTTTGGTGGAGTCATCCTTTGCTCTTTTGATCTTGTCTAGTGTTCTTAACATTGTTTCCATGAATGATTTCCCGCTGAATAGGTTTTCGTTACAGTGGGATTCATCTGGATGACTGCAGTTGCAACTGCGTTTTTTTCTGTTTTATTTCTTCTTGTCAGTAACTTCATCGCTTGTATTGGTTTGGTTGTCTCGTTTGTTTGCCGCAGTAGTTGCGTAAGTTTTCGTTTGGTCTCTGAGGTTGGCCTCTCGTTTGATGATTTGCTGTTTATTCCTATTTTCTTTGTTGTTTGGTGTCTTGTCAGGTTGGTGAGGCTTTTCTTTTCCTGTCTGGTCTTCCCGTTTGTTTCCATGATTTTGTTGCTTTGGAGGTTTTAGTGCTTTTTGGAAGGTAGGGCACCCACGCCATGAGGCCTGATGTTCGCCATCGGAATTGATGCATTCGCCTTTTCTATTGATGGTGGGCTGCAACTCTTGCTATCATGCATCCCTGCGCACTTTACACAGTGAATAGCCAAATAGATTTTTTTTTTTTATTGTAGTATGACCAAGCTTTTGGTATCTAACGCACTGTGGAGGTCCATCCCTATCCTTATATTGTTCTACACGAATTCTGGTATACAATAATGATTTCTCATTATATATTCAGTCTGAGTCTGTTCTGGGGTTGAATGATACTGAGAACGTGGGCATCGGAATAAGGTCCCGCGTTTCTGTGTTTCTTTTCTTAAACTGACGGACTTTTTGCACTTTGTATCCTCTTGACGTCAGTTCGTCATGGATTTCCTCTTCTGTTATAGATGTTGCTAGAGCCTTTATTACCACTTGGAGGAGTCTCAAGTCTGGAAATTGGTGAATGCAGTGTGGTATGTTCTGGTTTTGGAAGTACTTTACTACTAGACCATAGTCCTTCTTGTTTTCTGCGTAGAATCTTGAGGTGTCGGCGTTATTGTTGACGATGTTTAGAGTTCCAGTCATTTGACTTTGCTGTTTGGGTAAAGTCTTTAGGTATTTTCACCACCGCTGGAGGGATTTTCTTTCATCTTTGGTGGTGGGCCTGACTCTTTTGTTTATTGCTATGGTTGTTCCAGATTGTTTGCTGGTTCTGTATCTGTCTCCTATGCGAGAGGAGTAAAGCCGTTCTGTGTTGGTACACCAGTGGTTTTTTAACCTCTCCTAGGTGGTGCTTCCGGGCTGGCTGATTTGCGCTGCCGCCTTTTGATTGATGGGTAGTTTTGATGATAGTCAGGCTGTGAAACATGAACGGTGAAGTCCATTTGGTCATCTTCTCCGTATTGTTCGTCATCTTTGAGGTATTCAGGTATTTGATTCGTCACTGGGTGCATACTGTTTCTCTTCTTCACTTTCTGATGAACATTCCACATCAGCGTTCCTTTTGCCGGTGTCCCTTGGTTGACTCGGGGAGTGCGGACTATTACTTGTCATTTGCGTTTCTCGAATTGCCACTGGCCGTCCATTATTTGGAGATGACGTTTTTGCGGCACGACTTTTATGTTTGCGACCCATACTTGCGGAAACCTAAAGAGAGTGTTGCTCTCACCTTAGTTATTACCGCTGGGTATACAGCGAGAAACAACCCTAAAGCGCTCACTCGGGGGGCCCACTCCAATCTGGGCAGTGACAGCCAGCT
>JARYHS010008075.1:165213751-165324581 GCA_031002005.1 Vandiemenella viatica
AACGCATAGTAACGGGGGCTCGCAAAGTCCAAAAGGGTGAGACTTTAACATCTTCACCATATAAAAAATGTAGATATGACAGGCAAAAAAGTAAATACAAAGTGAAAAATAAAAAGATAAAGGCGCTACAAAAACGTTGAATTCAAAGACAAATATTCATAGTCTATCTGAAGCAAATCAAGTAAAAGAGACAAAATGCATCGTACTTGGGGAAATTTCTGAAGAAGACTGAATTTAGTGCTATGAAGCAATGACAGGGCCCATAAAGATAGTGTTCATAAAGATTCTTCAAGTATCCATTACTATTGTGATTTTTGTAAGGCCAAAACAGGATTAGGCAGCCATTTATTACTGTGTCCCGGGCTAACCTGCCACTCTTTATGTTATACACCAAGGTCGATGATCACAAACTATTTCACTTTGCTGTACTGTTTATATAGAGATGCTCGTCTTTCCTCAACATAATCCAGCAGTGGAGACATGGATTTTACATTTAAACACTTTTTGAATTCGCGGGCTGTTCATCCTGTTTTGTGAGTTGTCTCTTGGCCGTGCATCACGTGTGTAATAAGTGGGAGATTTTTTGGGTGGGCGGCCTAACTTTCGAGCGCATCCACCATGCACCAGCTGCTATTAATAATGGCTATCAATATTACACCACCTAATCAAGGTTTCCTCTTACATTACTACATACTTGAGATATAGCTTAATGCGGTCGTACCTTAATTATAAATATAATTTATTTATTTATTTTTATGACGGATTCTGTCCTATTTTATGAGTATCTCTGAAGGCAAAGAGTAATTAGTCGGTTTATAGTCCAGGAAAAAAGATAATTATGAAGAATGAAGAAGATAAGAAAGAGATGCCGTAAGAACACGTCTGCAGCCTGCATGAAGTAGTTAGCTGGACTGTAAATGGAAAAACCAACTGAACTGTATGAAGTTTATCCCGGTGGCACACAAATAAGTGGAAGTTGTAATCATATTGTGTTTAGGTATAATATATTTTGTTCCGTTAAACTTACAAATTTATTGATATATGCGTTCTCGAGGAGTATTTGGAAATAGAAAAGAAGAAAACAGGACAAGTTAGTATAATGATTAGATCTGTAGCAAAACCTGACCCGAAGTACCGAAATGTTACTTACAAATTCATTTCGTTACTCACATTTGTCGTATGAATGTCAGTTTGATTCGATAAACAACAAATACGACGCATCATGGGGGAACTGGAACGGTTCACCCAGCGACTAAATGAATGTGAATGAGACAATGAGGTTTTGAATATCGTGTGTCGGGTATTTCTGGGAACTTTGATTTGAATTCGTTTCGTTGAAAACGTAAGATGTAAGTACAAACATGTTGCGCGTACTTTATTTTAATACAATTAATATTATTTACTGTTAACGAGGTAACTAATTTTGATGACATAAAGAGTTCGTTTGTTGTGTTGCTTCTGTTTAAAATTTACAGACTATAATTTGTTAAAAGAATATTTGGATAGATAATTTGACATTGTTATTGTTTTTGTATTGATTAGTGAGATTTTAGTGATTTCAAAGATTTATGAAGTTCATTTATTTTAAAATGCGATATTCTAACTTATATTTTATTTCGCAGTGCATATTTTAGATAAACTGAATTTATTAAATGAACAATTTACTTAAACTTTACAAAGTACGAACCAAGTCACCCCGTAACCCACACGCGGCGCGACTCGATACAATGCTTCATACCAGTGCTCGATTGTACCAAAAGTAACGAGTGACGACGATAGTAACGAATACTGATTGGTTTAGTAACGAATACATGCGGGTACACACTTTCTCGTAACTTTTAGAGCTCGAATAATGGTTTCCTTTCAGGTATTATCAGAGGAAAAAATGAGGAGTTTTTGGAAATTGTAATCACAGAGCTAACATCATAAGCCAATTAAGTTTAAAAGAAAACATGAGATGGTCTCATGCTGACTGGAAACGACAAAAAAAAGATGTGCCAGGGTAAAAGTAGAATGGCACTAGCTAAAATTACTTTCATGAAAAAGAGAAGTCTTTTAGTATCAAATATTAATTAATCTAGGACTCAGAAAGAACTGTTTATAACTCTTCGTGTTGAGCACAGCAGCATATGGCAGTGAAGCCTGGTCTTTAGGAATACCAAAAAGAAGAAAAATTGAAGCATTTGAAATGTGGTTCTATAGAAGGATGCTGAAAATAAGGTGGACAGATAAAATACGAAATGAACGAGTTTTGGAAATGATGGGTGAAGAAAGAGGTTTGTGGAAGAGTCACACAGGAAGAGGAGACAGGATGGTAAATCATATTTTGAGACATGCAGGATTGGTTAATTTGCTGGTGGAGGGAACAGTAGAAGGCAAGAACAGCAGAGGAAGAGAGAGATTAGAATATATGAAGCAGATAATTGAGTTCGTAGGGTCTAAGGGGTATGTTGAAATGAAAAGAGGTTAGCACAAAGATAAGAAGGGATGGAGGATTGCATTAAACCTGTCGAGAGACTGATGACAGCCCCCCCCCCCAAAAAAACAAAAAAAACAACAAAATGGGCGTAAAAGTGAGGTAATAATATCTAGTTTACGACAAGGTTATCGTAATTTAACGCTTTATAGTTGCATATAAAATTAGACGAGTGGTTTCTGTCGTGATAGCTTTGCCGAGTCCTGTCCCGTGTTTAGTTCTGTGTAGTGGGTTACAAACGCTTGCGTTGATTTTAGTGAGTGCAGCACGTCTATTGATGCTTTAGCCCTTTCATTTTGAATAGGCGGCTCAAATTCACTTTCCTCGTGAGCGGCAGAGATAAAGCACGCCGATACAATCAATCGCGCTAGCGTAAACCTTGTAAGCAGTAAGCTGTGAGGGGTAGGATTCGGGTGCGAGATATGAGGTAAGGCGCGGGGTGGGGGGAATGTGGCCTTGATCCGCCGATCGGCAGTGAACACACTATAGCGCCGTCAGTATCGGCTGCTTCACTGTCCAGCGGGGATCACCACCCGTTCAGTCTTGGGACAGCTATCGGTTAACGGACCGCACATAACTCGCAGCCCTCGTGTAGCTCGCCCGCGTACAGGACGGGCAGTTAATTAAAATACTGAATCACGCAGCTAGCAGACACGACCGCAGCAGCTGCGGTCGCCGAACCAACTGCGACAAAATCGGCTCATTCTGACAAAACAATCAAACACGACCAGCTGTCCGGCTTATTATCGGCACTCTGCGGGGACGAGTGCGAATAATTTAACAGCCGGTCTGCCACTACGGCGACATTATTCATTACCAGCCACCATCAAACCCCCATGAAATTTTAATTAGCGTGGTATGTGCGTTCACGATAACCATCGTTAATGCCAATTGAAACATCACCAAAGACATTGCTACACAACAAACCTCATTTAAAGTTTCTAACCTAAATAATTCAATCCCGAACTTTATTTCTAATCCCTGGATTTTGGGATTGTACACAGAGAACCCTGGAATCCCAGGATAATCCCGAGATTTTGGATAACAATTAAAAACATAAAAAGAATCTCAGAATAAGTTTTTTTCATTGTAATTTTACTGACATATGTCCCTACACAACAGTCATTTATTAGTAATCAGGCTTGAACTCATACAGTTAAGATAGTTTTTCAAAACAAAAATTCTCTATAAATTTTAGCTGTCCTCTCAGAGCGGGCATAAACCTTGACACTAGAACATCTGGGGTAGCATTGCCCCCAGAGTGTTGGGAAGTTCTTGCAACCGTGGTCGAATTTCCTCAAGATCATAATCGGTTGTCATTACCTTGTGTGGCATTTTTGGGCGTGTCGTCCCCGATGTGGTGCATAATTCGTTTTGACTTCCGTCAGTAAAGTGGTTTGCTGATTTAGTTGCTGCATGATAATGCTTAAGCTTAAGCATTCGGTGTGGGTGCAGTCCGCCTGTTGGCGTTGATGGTGAGTAGCAGACTGCTCCGCCGTCGCGAGTCGCTCTGGACCAGTCGCTGCTGGCTGTTGACCGATACTGCTGTCGATGTTTTTTTTGTTTATTTATTACTCTTTTAGGAGAAGACATAGCTATGGTTCGACAGAGACTACGTTATGTGAAAAACCCCTACAGTTTTCTTATGATCATATAAATTCCATTCTACCTGATATATAATACTTGGTGGCACTTCATAGGCGAGCCAGTGCGTTGGCATTGTTGGGCCAAGGGTATGGACTTAATTTGTCTGAACTTATCTATCCTGTCATAAAATTTTTCTGTCTGTTTGAAAATTTCCACATTTAATGGTTTGATGCCTGTTGTGTCGTGAAGGAAGTCATTTGGTGTGAATCTAACTGCTCTTAATATGACTCGTAGGTATCAATTTTGAAGTCGAAGTTGGATTTAGCTGCTGTTCCCGACACTTCGCATCCGTGTAGTATGAAGGGGAGGATAACTGTCTTGTGGATCATAAGTTTTGTTGTTATTGCTAGTTCGGAGCTATAAAGGATTCTGTTAAAATTTGTTACCGAAAGAGAAACTTTTTATCAATTGTGGCTCCAAGGCATTTACTTTCAGATGGCCATTCTATTTCTTGCCCCATGACGGTAAGTTTCTTGTCTATTATTGGTCTCTTTCTTGTGAAATATATTGCTGCACATTTGGATGGGTTGATTTTCACTTTGTTTGTACGGCACCACTTCTCAAGTTGAGTGAGGCCGTGTTGAAGGTGGTTGACGGTCTCCTGCCCGATGCATATACAGTTGCATCGTCTGCAAACTGTGCAATTTTGACATAGGGCGACAGTTGTATGTCGTTGACGTTAATTTTGAAAAGGACTGGTGCCAGGACCAAATCTTGGGGGATACCAGCCGGGATGGGATGCGCTGATGAGTTTTGACCTTCAATTGAAACGAAGAATTTTCTATTTTCTAGGAAGCTTCCAATTTGTTGGACATAGCAGTGACGAATTGTTGTCTGTGTTCCTAGTTTGAATATGAGGTTTGCATGCCATACTTTATCTTATGCTTTTTCTACATCTTAGAATACAGCCGCTGTTGAGTTCCTGAGGTTGAATCCCTTCAATACATCTTTGGCGAATCTGATAAGTTGGCTAGTGCTTCCTACTCTATTTTCGAAACCAAACTGTTCTTTTCGGATTGTTTTGTCTGTTTCTAAGGCCTTGTTAATACGTTTTAGGATTACCCGCTCCAGCACTTTGGATGCGGAGGGTAATAAGCTGATTGGTCTGTAATTTGTTGGTAGACGCTAGTCTTTCCCGCATTTTGGTATGGCCTTGACTTTTGCAGTTTTACCTGATTCTGGGAAGTACTTTTGTAACAAACATGGATTGCAAATTCTAGTGAGCAGCACTATTTCCTTTCTGGGTAGGTGTTTAAGGTACTTGTTTGAAATTTTTTCGGCTCCTGGAGCTTTATTGTTAGCCAATTTTTTAATAATATTTCTAATTTTGCCGGGTTTTGTAAGTTCAGGTTCATCCTCCGATGGTGTATACATAATATTTCTCGCCATATTAGTTATATTGTCAGCTATTTGTGCTTCCGCTTCAGTCAGGTCGTATGCTACTTCGGTATATTGACTGGCAACGTATTCTTCTAGTACCTCCGCCTTAACTATTGATTGAAAGCACGCTCCAGTTGGCCCAGTGATAGCTATATTTGGTTCTCTTGGAGTCTTGACTGAGCGCACTAGCTGCCAGGTATCTCGGTTAATTAGTGTAAGATCTGACATCTTGGATTCCCACTTCGTTGTCCTATGTTCCAACATGCGCCTTCTCAGCTCTCTCCCAAGTTGTTTGTACCTCCGTTTGTCTTGAGGATCGCGGAACCGTTGCCACGGTTTTCGGCTAGTTTTTTTTTTTTTTTTTTTTTTTTTTTTTAATTTCCGAAGATTTTCTATATCGGGTGGTAGGTGTTTGGTGGTTATTTGCGATGTTATAATTGTTGATACTCTTTTGTTTGCATATAGTATTACGCTGTTAAGGTGATTTATTGCTTTGCTCAATTCTGTTGGTTGTAGTTAGGTTATATGTGGTTCTAATTTTGTTACGAATTAATCTGCCAAAAACGTTCCAGTCAACGTCTTTGGTCTTCTTCGCTTTGATGTAAGGTAGCGTCCAGTTTCTTATTTGGATCAGGACTGGTTCATGGTCTGACGTTAGATCATTAATGGTTTCTAGCTTAATCCGAAGTGTAATATCCTTGATTACAACCACATCGAAAACATCAAGTTGGAGTCTTCTGTTGTTCACTATATATGTGGGTGACATTGGGCCCAAGACTTGGATATTTGGCCTTTCTGCTATCTCCAAGACATTGTTCCTTCTTGAATTCCATGCGTGATGCTTGGAATCTAAGTCACCACAGAATAGTACCCTTCTGCCTGTTGTTAGCAGGGCATCCAGGTCATGTTCATGCAGAGCCCGGTTTGGGGCTAGGTATGTAGATACCAGTACAATATGTCCCTCAACAGTGTGAATTTTGATTTCTGTGGCTTCCATCTCAGTTAATTGTGGTGTCTTGGACTGGTATTATGACTATCGCCGTTCCCCCACCTGCTTGTCCCATCCTGTCGTTCCTATATACAGTATGTCCTGCAATTTTAAAATTGTCCTTCGATTTTACGTAGGTTTCAGACAGTAGGATTATTTCTAACTCATGTCGTAGAATAAAGTCCTGAAGGTCCATTCCTGAGCAATCTAAACCATTATTTCAGTAACGCTATAAGTCCTTCTATTAGGACAAAGAGTTTGGTGGAGTCATCCTTTGCTCTTTTGATCTTGTCTAGTGTTCTTAACATTGTTTCCATGAATGATTTCCCGCTGAATAGGTTTTCGTTACAGTGGGATTCATCTGGATGACTGCAGTTGCAACTGCGTTTTTTTTCTGTTTTCTTTCTCCTTGCCAGTAACTTCCTCGCTTGTATTGGTTTGGTTGTCTCGTTTGTTTGCCGCAGTAGTTGCGTAGGTTTTCGTTTGGTCTCAGAGGTTGGCCTCTCGCTTGATGATTTGCTGTTTATTCCTATTTTCCTTGTTGTTTGGTTTCTTGTCAGGTTGGTGAGGCTTTTCGTTTCCTGTCTGGTCTTCCCGTTTGTTTCCATGATTTTGTTGCTTTGGAGGTTTTAGTGCTTTTTGGAAGGTAGGGCACCCACGCCATGAGGCCTGGTGTTCGCCTTCGGAATTGACGCATTCGCCTTTTCTGTTGATGGTGGGCTGCAACTCTTGCTATCATGCATCCCTGCGCACTTTACACAGCGAATAGGCAAATGGATTTTTTTTTATTCTTTTTTAATATGACCAAGCTTTTGATATTTAACGCACTGTGGAGGTCCATCCCTATGCTTATATTGTTCTATACGAATTCTGGTACATAATAATAATTAATCATTATATATTCAGTCTGAGTCTGTTCCGGGGTTGAAGGAATCGGAATAACGTCCCACGTTTCTGTATTTCTTTTCTTAAACTGACGGACTTTTTGCACTTTGTATCCTCATGACGTCAGATCGTCATGGATTTCCTCTTCTGTTATAGATGTTGCTAGAGCCTTTATTACCACTTGGAGGAGTCTCAAGTCTGGCAATTGGTGACTGCAGTGCGGTATGTTCTGGTTTTGGAAGTACTTTACTACTAGAGCATAGTCCTTCTTGTTTTCTGCGTAGAATCATGAGGTGTCGTCGTTATTGTTGACGATGTTTAGAGTTCCAGTCATTTGACTTTGCTGTTTGGGTAAAGTCTTTAGGTATTTTCATCACCACTGGAGGGATTTTATTTCGTCTTTGGTGGTGGGCCTGACTCTTCTCCTTGTTGCTCTGGTTGTTCCAGATTGTTTGCTGCTTCTGGATCTGTCTCCTATGCGAGAGGAGTAAAGCGGTACTGTGTTGGTACACCTGTGGTTTTTCAACCTCTCTTAGGTGGTGCTTCCGGGCTGGCTGAATTGCTCTGCCGCCTTTTGATTGTTGGGTAGTTTTGATGATAGTCAGGCTGTGAATCATGAACGGTTAAGTCCATTTGGTCATCTTCTCCGTATTGTTCGTTATCTTGGGGTATTCAGACTCATTATTTGATTCATCACTGGGTGCATATTGTTTCTCTTCTTCACTTTCTGATGAACATTCCACATCAGCGTTCCTTTTGCTGGTGTCCCTTGGTTGACTCGGGGAGCGCGGGCTATCACTTGTCATTTGCGTTTCCCGAATTGTCACTGGCCGTCCATTATTTGGAGATGACGTTTTTGCGGCACGACTTTTATGTTTGCGACCCATACTTGCGGAAACCTAAAGAGAGTTTTGCTCCTACTTTAGTTATAACCGCTGAGTATACAGTGACGAACAACCCTAAAGCGCTCACTCGGGGGGCCCACTCCAATCTAGGCAGTGACAGCCAGCTTGCGACAGATAGAAGAGACCTGGAACCTGATGAAGATAGCAGAGCTAGCTGTCGAAAGGTTTTTTTAATACACCATCCGGTTGGACACCTGAGAGGATTACATTACATCAGTACGCCGAGAATGTCTCCACTCACAGAACTATGTAACACATGTTGAATGTAATAAAAACCAAAGGTATGGTGACAGAAACTGTTATGATCTTTAATCGAGGACTAAAGATAAAACAGCGGGCTTTTATGAGTAGGTTATCGCTTGAAATTGTTGATTTTCGCTGGGTTTTCATGTCTACTAAACGTATTGAGAGTGAATGTAATTCATTTTGATAATTATTGTAAAAACAGTGGATTAATAAAGTTATCAGCTTAGCAGGGGTTCATTTTCATTCTATAGTACGTGGTAGCTCATCGTGTATTTTAATCTGCTTCCAAACTTTTGGTGTGTTCGACCACCATGAATTTATTTATTTACTTTTTATTTTTTTGTCAGTTTCACGGCTTGTTCGTAACAATAATCAATACTTGCTGCAGTGGTTCATTTTAATTCTACAGTATGTATTAATTCAACAAGTATTTTACGATTCTTTAAAACCTTTTGGTGCATCCGTCCATCATGATTTTTATTTAGATCAATCTCATGGCATAATCGATATGTCGCTGCACCGACCTAATCTATTTCTCTACAGGTTCACATCGTCTCATTTATATGCTGCATGTACTATATCTTTCGTCCCCCTCTGTCTTAAAGGGTTCCACGACACTGCTTGTTGTTTCTAAGAAGATTCTTGTATAAATTAGTTTCTTCGCGTTTCATTCCCCCAACATATTTCTTTCATACTGTATTTGTCCACTGAATTTTCGAGATTCCTCTAGAGTCCTGCATTTTGTATCCTTCAGTTTGGCTTCCTTATTTCCACCCTCTTTCAAGAGGTCATTTTCAACCAATGGGTTAGTTCTTATATAAGGAATTGTTCGATCTCCATATCCTCAAGTCCTTGCAAACCATGGTACAGTGTTTTTATGTAAACTTAGGGATAAGGGATCACCAGATATCGTTTTGATGATAACCAAGAGTACAGTTCTTTTCATATCAAGGAATTTGTTGCTACGAAGAGAACACGCCGCATCCCCCACAGAGTGGCCCAAGCACGAGCCACGTGATAGCTGTGCTCTTTTGATTGGTCAGATCAGCAGAACCTTCCCGAACACCGAATGTTGGCCGTGGAGACTTAGTTGTTAAACAGATGCCAGTCAATACTCGTTACCATTGAAAGTTTAATGTTTTGTTTAACAGTGTTGATGGGAAGTAGTTTTAACAAAAATAATTGTACCATGTTTCGTGGTATATAATATTTTTTGAAATCTAATAATTAATAAATATTTGTATAGAAATTAAAATCAACGGTTCGTTACATACTCAAATGAAAGAATTATACGAGTCTAGCGAATATACAGTACAGTGGGCGACACATCGCAACACAGCTCCCTCCTAGAAGAAGGCAGGTTCTCGTCGGCCGAAACGTCAACTATTGATTTCAAAGTCCGAGATCAAAGTTATGATAATCTTCAATTCTCCACATATAGTAATACCCCATAACTGAAGTAATTTTTTTAAAAAGCTTAGTTATGATAGTTATGACAACGGTTGTTTAACGTGATATTTCAGTACTGAAATGCTTGGTTAGGAAAAGAGCTACGATTTTTCAGAAGTTCAATTACAAATTTTACGCGAGAGACCAGAAATAAACTTCTCCCCGGCGCTTATGAGCGAGCTGAATTTAAAATGGCGGCCTGTTTGTGCACATTAACAGCTGAAAGCGGTCTCCTCTGAGGCCATTGTTCAGCCGCGCTATTCATCACCTGCGGCGCGGTACCTCTCGGGATGAATTTAAATGGGAAATTTCAAGAGGCGCGTCCGGCGTAACGTTATCCTCGCCGGAGTCAGACAAACGTCGGCAGCACGCACTACTCCAGTGTAGGATTGGTTGCCTCTCTTCTGGGGGCAGTCCGCTTTGCACTCGGCCCATTTTGTCTACGTGACGTCGAACAGTGGGTGAAAGAGCACGCGGCCTTAATGCCGTGAACACACGCACGCACATTGCATGATGGTACTTCCAGCTCCAACAAAGGCCGCGAGCTGTGGCTGGATTTAGTCAGGAGTTGAGCTCGATTTTTTTAAAAGGTAAAACTGTTTCTCATTGAGATATTTTTATGTCAATCCCCACTGGTAATTTGCCACTTGACTCCGAACTGTGTGCTCTTTGTGCTAAAATGTCTTGTGTTATTCCATTTACGAAGCGATTAGAGTTGGTATCAACATGTACTAAACATTACGCCACCTAACGACCGTAGAAAAATGGAGAGTATTGAAATATTATTCATGGGAAACTAATCCACTAAAAATAATTTTGTATATTTGTGTTTATAGGCAATCTGCTTTGTTTAGTTAGAATGTGTAGTATACAAAGGAGATGCAAGATAATTTTAACTTACTCTTTTGTGAGCTGGTGGAAATTGTGTAGTTAATTTAATGTGTCCGCTGAGTACGTGTCTTCATGTGGTTATTGCCAGTTGGTTTTGAAAGTTTTCTTGGAAACTTGTATTTTGTGTTTTTCATTGTTTAGATTTATATTTGAGGTGGAACGGTCAATGTCTAAAAGATTTCACTAATAAGCATACTCACATTAACCAAAGAAAGTAATACACATTGTCTACACACACAAAACCTACAGTTTAACGTGGAATCCAAACCACGGAAGCGTTGATATTACATATAAATCTGTGGCAGAGGTGAAAGTCCGATTAGCAGGGATTCGAATATGGTACCTTTCGCTCTCCAGTCAGACTGGAGCCACCAGACCACTCAAATAATATTTCATCGACCGTTGTGGGTGAGCGGTAACGGTCTGGCCCTGTATTCAGCAGGACGTGGGTAGAATCAGCGTTATCATCCAAGTTGCGGCTTTGCATGGTTTTGTCCAAATCACTGCACGAGAATTCCGTGACGATCCCCTGAAAAGAGCATGGTCGCAATCCTACCCGTTCCTAGCCCCCATCGGTTTCCTTGTTTAATTTGTTTAAGATATTAAAATTAACAAGGTCAATGCATCGTTTTGAAATTTGTGTATTTTAGTTATATTTTCACTCATAAGTCACCAAACCTTATTATTATTATTATTATTATTTTCAAGTCTTGCAAGTTGGTGCTATACAAGGCTAGTAAAAATGATTGCAGCGATCTCACGATTTTCTTTTGGCTGTCCAATTATAGGTACGATGATTGGGTTTGCTGTTATAAGACAAGTGGCTCTCCAAGTTTCGATTGCACTAAAAGCATTTTTCTCTAGTTGTCCGTAATTTCCTAAACACCAGGATTCCAAAGAGATAGATTGGTCGTGCTGGGGATGCTGATCATCAGCTGATGTCATGGCCTCATCGTTCTCCTGACCTAATCTCCTGCGACTTCTTTGTCTGGGGTTTTGTAAAAGACACAGTGTTCGTGCTACCAGTACCAGTTGATCTGCCAGACCTGCAGGTTCGCATCACCAATGCATTTGCTCTCATTGATAGATACATACTGCATCGGGTATGGGAAGAACTCGATTATAGACTTGATGTGTGCATAGTCATTAAAGGTGCACATATTGAGCATCTGTAGGTACTCTAAAAAACTTTCACAGTTTGTTTATATATCTGTGTAATCTTGTAAGTATATGTCAAATAATAAATCTGTAGTAATTTTCTGAAATCACTGCAATCATTTTGAATAGCCCTGTATTGCTGATATCATATGGCCAGCATCATTTAATCAATTTCCTTTAACGATGCGCGTACGTTTTTCTATATTTACAATAGTTCTAACAATTACTTAAAAATTCTGGGATCCTATTATGGACGGCCAACACCGAATCGCTATACCGGAATATATTCAAAATTTCCAACGTTCCTAACGTTAGCCGCTGAGTTTGTGGCGGAAGAAGTTGGCAGCAGTGGGGGTCCGCGCTGCGGCGTGCCGAGTGTGGCAGCCCTGCTGTTATCTGTCCACTCGACGGAGCCCTGCGTGACGTATCTCGGAGACGCCACTCAGCCCGGAAATAACCTCCAAACTGCCCACTTATCAGCTCCTCAGCGCTACGTCGGGCTCATTACGAGGCTCGTGTGTGCCTCAGAGGATGTATGAGTAGATTCAGGGGGGACCAGATACGGGAGAGGGTTCTTTACGAGCTATAACGGTCGTCTATAGCAGGTTTAAGAGAGCCAATATTTTATTACTACTAGAGAAACTTGGTGGAGTGAAGGAGATTATAGGTGTCCAGAAACTGCGGTAAAGAGAATTTTTGAAATGGGATGTTTCAATCCATTTTTCATGTTTGCTAAATAGAATTAAATTTAATGTGTACGAAATTATTACTCCAAGTAAAGCGTCGATAATCCGAACTAATCGCGACCGAGGGTGGTTCCGATTATCGATTATCGATTTGTTCGGAGCTTGATTTGTGTAGTTTCGGTTTTCATAGTTTTTTTTTATATTACCATTAAAATTGCGTTAGGAACTTAACAACGTTACATACCTCTCGAAAAAAAAATCTCTAATTTTAGGGTGCTTCATTTTGGAGGCATTTATGCTTCATTTTAGAAGATGAGCACGATGTCGTTATAGACGTATAATGTTGGTACAGAATACTAAATTCAACAGAACTCACCAACACAGCATATCAATAACATAGGCGCAGGACGAACACGGAGGGTTTCAGTAATAATTCAAAACCACCGGCACCTTGAAGGAACTCCTGTCGCGTCGCGGTTACAACAAACATTCAGCAACAAAGTCAGTCTCCGGTTGGTTACAAGGATATTGCAGCGATTGCACAGTAACAAACGAAAGGTGTACGAGTTGAACTAATTGTTCCTAGCTGTTTGTTAGTGGAATTCCAGATAAAAACAAGTGCAAAGGTATACTGTAAGCAGAAACAACGTTGACGCTTCTCTTTTGTATGAAAAAAAATATTTAAAGTTGTCCGCATAATTGACATTTCGGATAGTTGACGTTCGGATAATCAACGTGCGTGGTTTCTTACCTTCGAGAATTCAATAAATCCTGGCAGGTCTCGCCAATTTTCCAAGCTCTCCTGATTAATTGAACGATGGTAACCCGCTGAGTGTTTCCAAAATACTCTCTCGCACGGTTTTGTGCTACCGCCTCGCTTCACTATGTAGTAGTATATCTTTTATAATTCAAAGTATTTGGATTTTTCTAAAACAATTACGATTTATTTCTCAATCAGTAGATTGTTTTTCACATTTCATAAAACCAGGTATACAATACTTTCGATCTACACAAACATCTCAATACTTCTACCATGCGCCACTATATTCACTCCCTCCGCCAGTTTTCTAATCCTATCTCGCGCCTTTAGTATAGTCGGCTACTCCGCTTATATAGTCTTACCAACTTCAACAAATTACCAAAAAACTACTTAAAATTTACCCAGGTTCTAAACATCCTACTGCACTGTGAGGGCTTATTTAAATAGTACATTTATATTATTTACAAACTTATTTACCCTATGGCTGGTGAAGTGGGACCTCACAAATGCTCTACTGTGCGTTCATTAGTTTGGTATGACCAGTACAATATTCAGAGCGTCTTTGATATATTTAAACTGAATTAAATTCATAGGCGTATTAATTGCATTGCTGGTACGCGCGAGTGTGCCTAACCATACATAAAACGAGAAGTGCATGTTTCACAGACATACGGCAACACTAATTTTTCTCCAATATGTTAATCACGCTGGATCTAACTCTTAAAATATGGTTTGTTTGTATTCCATAGAATTACTCGCCTTCAATACTTGATAAAATATTTTTTGCATCATAGTTTGTGCTCTGTGACCAACGTGTAAACAGCGATTGTTATTATTCTATACCAACTGCTCCGTCATACATTTTGATTACTAGTTTCATGTATTTCTCATACAAAATAAATGCTTCTCGTGTTAAGTATGTGTTTACAACATACTTAAAACCCATCACTAACAAACCGGGTCTGAATTTGGCAGGCCGCCGGTCTTTCCCTTCCTCTCATGATTCACACTGGCCACCTGTGTAAAAACAGACGGCCGTGTCGTGTTGTCTATAGGCGGCCCTATTGAGGAACGAAAAATATTCTGATACGACTGTAGCACGATAAATTATCTATATCTATAAAACGAAATCTGTGTATATTGGTTCCAGAAAACCTCACAAACTACTGCGGAGATTTCGCTGTGGTTTTCACCGTTTTAATCTGAATTGAATCGTTTGACATGTCCTATGCTTCAAAGAAGTATAACATCGGAACGTATGTTAAAATCTGAACGTATAGCGTTAAACACCACAGTTGGAATACCGAGTGGATGCATACGTCATACTTCGTAGAAAATAATAGCCATATTATCGTATGAAACGAATCGTTCCTTAAATTTTGTTTTCAGTCTTTAAACCGCATAGATGGGCGTACTGAATGCGAATTGGAAACTACACAAAGAGGAAAATATGTAAATTAATTTGAATTATATGGTGGAAAAAAAAACCTTCCACGACTTATTTTTGTTTCTTGAGGATACTATCTCAGGCCGCATAGCTACAATCTCTGATGTTTGGAAGTAAAATTATATTCGCTGTTAATAGTAAGTAATGCATATCTGATTGGTTTGAACATGAAAGTGTAATTTTTAAAAACTTTATGTTGGTATTTCCGGTATTTTTATAATTTCTTATTGAACGATTCTGTCTTTTCCACATTTCCAGAAAAAATTATTGTTTCTAGTGCTGCACGAATCACTTTCGTTCTTTGCTGAAACTTGGTACACGTGGTTCTGATAGGGCGGCTAAAATTATTGCAGCAATAAATCAATCCCAACTCTCTTTTCTGCTACACCGGGGATTAGTCGTTCAATTACGTATAGAAAATGGAGGACTAAACTTGAAATTTGATTCACAAGAACATAAAATAGACTTCTGTTGTGAATTTCAATATTTACTGTTTCGGAAAGTCAATCTAGATCTTGAACATGAAAGTGAACTGTTTGCTACCTTAAGTGCAGAGCTTGCTCCTTGAAACTACAATCTCAGGCTGCATAGCTACAATCTCTGATGTTTGGAAGTGAAATTATACTCGAGAACTCTGTTAGTTTTGCAATATTCCCACGTATTTCAGTTTGTTTATCGCATTAAAAACTCTTTCTAAACCATTTAAATAGTTTCTTTAAACACTTTGGAAAAGTTTTATTAAGATTTTTAATTAAAAATTTTTGGGCAATATATTAACAGTGCTTCTAAAGATACGCATTGTCTCATTGTCAAGCCTCGTGAGTCATGACTATCCTCGAACATTCTATTGTCTTCAAAAACCATCGCATGCCTTGACCGGTCAGCTACTGAGAGAAGTCGTTCCACGCTGGTGCATACCCGTTAACACTGTAACGATGCGAAAATTTTGTACGAACTCATTTTGCTATTACGTCTTCAAATCCAGAAATTTCTTAATCAACTTTACGCCCTGAAATCTTCTTCTGGAGCGAATGTCGGATGAGTTACATTCTACAAGTTTTAATAAAAGAAAAAGTACTCAAAATAAACGAGTCATTTCGCCCTAAAGTTAACCTCCCATCTTTAATTTCAGAAACCTGAAGGCTTGAGATAAACATCAAGATTAAGTTTTTGGTCGAATCGCAAATCGTCTTGAATCACAGATTAAGGTAGCGAGCTGTTAAGAGACAGTTCAGTACTGCCTGGGCAGGACCAACGTATGATTCAGTTCCGTTATAAGCTGCGGAACTCCAAGTAATTTCCAGGGATTTACATTACCTATTCACATTGCTGGTTAAGGCTTTACGCGTTCTTGACTTCGAGGAAAAGGACTGAGGGGCATGGAACTCCAAGGAATTCTGCCATGTCTTTTTGAAGGAATTATCCCGGTATTCACCTGGAATGATTTGGAGGACTAACGGAAGACCCAAAACTGGATGGCCAAATGGGAATTCGAACCCGCAGCCTGCAGAGACCAGAGTGATTCTGTGGTAAGGTGTGGAAAGTTGCAACTTAAATACAGATAGCTGATATACCCTCAATACAAATTTCAGTTGTGTTAAATGTTGCTCTGTCTCTCCACAACTTTGACGAGTGAGATTGACCAGTCCGCCATTGGTTAAACACGCGAAGCATAACTGTTATCAAATTCCCTTTAATTAACATCCCGTCAACTAATTCTGTGTGTGTGAAATAAATGAAATGATTTATTTATTGTAATTACTTGTGATTGGCTTGTAAATGTGTGTTACTTTGTTCTATATATTATGCAAAACTGTTTTCAATTAGTGCGCTAAATTGATTGTGATACGTGGCATTTTAATTAAAACCCATTAACATGTTATGCAATGCCAGTTACCACATTTGAGCACGTTTTCTTTCGATGTATCGAAACTGTATAATTTGTCCAATGTAATGTCAAAATCTTCTGAATTCTCTATAATTTAATTTAAGATTATTTCCAATGAGTTAGCAAGTTGGTGTTTAGTGTTAACTCATTGTTTGAACTATTTTTTCGAATTCTAGAAGCGGGGAGTCGCGCCTTTTTTTGTATCGAGAACTTTCTGTTTGGTTTATATATCGTCGCCACAACAACTTTCACAGGTGGTCGGAATATTACTAGAAGAAAGCTATAGGAATTTTTACAGTTTATGGGCCGTTGTAAATAGTCTGATACATGTGTTAAAAGTTTGTAACAAAAGTGAAATAAAGTACTTCCAAATACCTTCACACTCGACATAAATTCTTCAAATTTCGCCGAACGAACCTTTCTGGTTAAATACAAGTCAAGCTTGTGTTTCAGCAATAAAACGTTACGTGGTAATATCCTCTGATGCTAAGGTTCATTTTATCTCTAGAAACTCATTTTCCTCATTATAATAGTTTTTTATGTTCATCTTTGGTTTAAATTCCAACAATGTTACACCACCATGACCTAAGACGATTTATTCGCCCCCTAATAACTCGTGTTAGGTCAAGGGTTTGAATCTATGCAATACATTTTTGGTTTAAATCTACCCCAAAGAGTTCCAACAATTATTAAACTAAAGAATTAAATCATATCAAGTCGCACGCTTCCCCTATAAACTCAGAACCTGGACATAGCAGGCATTTACCTGTCTAAACTCGTGACTATATCCAAAACACGGTCATGGCACTATTTCTAATTTTTTGACCAATAACCCTCCAAGCCCCATCACCAATATATGCCTTATACAGTCCCAACACTCTCTTCACCCTCCTCCTGACCTGGAAAGACTACCAGTCCAGCTCCTTTATCATATTCGATATTGACTGCGATAATTTCCACAAACAAATCTATCTGCCCTTCTTTGCGCGTACCAATATAATATAATATAATAAATCTAAAAACATGTTTTGGATTCCTACTGAAACATTGTTATGGATCTGGATGTGAACAGTTTAAAGGTAATTACATATTAATCAGATTCTTAAAATTTGTAACCAATCGATTAATGATGTTACTATATGCCGGATGCTACACCATACCACCGACCCACATACACAAAGTAGAATAAAAGGAACGACACGACTATTGTTTACTTCACCACTCTTGTGTTACCATTGATACCACGTTCCGCGGTCCTTAACACCTACTACAATACTCTCAGAAAAGGGTCATTTAACTAATGTTTAAACGAACGGCGCTCTCTTTGTTGCCGAGTGGAAACTTATTTAGTGAATAAGCTTTTTTATATGATCATTGCTGTCCTATCCTTATATCATGGAAATGTCAGATTTTCATCTGGTCATTGAAATAGTCATAGTTTTTAGATAGATGTACTGAGGGGCCATCCATTAATTACGTTAGGTGATTTTTTGTTTTTGTTTTTTTGGAAATCCGGACCCCCATCCCACCCGTGGTGATAGTTTGTAATATCTGGTCGGACCCGCCCCTCCTATGGTGAGGTGAGATCTCCCTCCCCCTCCTGCGACGACCTCGTAGGATATACCTCCCCCCCACTCCCCTAACGTTGGGATTGGCGTCTTTTGTAGACTTTTTTTTTAGCTGTACTGTTCTTTAAGGAATTAAAAAAATGACGTGAGATTTCTGTCAACACCTCCCCCTCCTATTTCACCTCACGTAATTAATGGCCGCCCGCTTATAGTTTATACTCACCTGAAGCCTAATACAGTACGAGTAAAGTATGTAAGCTGTTCCTTGTTTACTGACCACCACTAGTGGATAGTACAGGTCGAGAAGCACTGGACTAAACGAATCTTTGAACTTTAACAGTGATTCTCTGAAAATGTTAATGAAGGTAGAATTGTTGCGTGTTAGGAATTGCTAAATGTACTATATTTGGCAATGGAAGTGGACCGTTCCATATATTTCGCTATCGGATGTGGAGCGGTATCGCCCAGTAAGCGCCTTTGGCAGCGCGGCTAATCGCTTTGTGCTGTACGGCCCGTAATGGCCGCTGTGGTCTGCTTGTTAACCGCCTTCTGCGGCAACACAGGTCGAATCCGAGCTCGTTACTGACCCAACGACAGCCACCGAAAAAGTACTGCGGATGATGTTCTAAGTCCAGTTAAGCCAAGTAATGCTTTGTTTAAACCTTCACTTAAAAAAAAAAATCCTTGATCAAAGTTATCATAACTATATAGCAGCGATATTAAAGCAAACTTAATTGGTTCTAAAACCCATCTGTGTTACTGTCTAACCAGATACTAGTTACCGAATTTCACTTAAATGTTGCCGCGTGAAAGTCTCTTCGGATTAATCAATGTTCGTCAATATACTTTCGATTTAAAAACATATTTTTTGCTGTTTTTTTAGTAACCTTAAGCCAGAGTCATTATTTAAATAATATCACCAATATGAGAAGCATAAATACCGGAAAACACTTAAGACCATAAATCCCGTGACGTAGAAGCATATTTATAAGTGTGTCATTAATCTGTCTAGTCTAAGTGGTGGAGTCAATGGTGTTCCACCATTTAACATTTACGAGAATAGGAACTCGTATTTGTACAACCCATTTTTGATTCAGCTATTCCACAAATTCCTTGGCTTTTATTGGTAAATTCCGCGTAGGAGCTGTATCAGATTTCATAAGCTGTTTCCATCAACTTCTCTTTATTTACAGCCTATTTCAATAACGATTAATGTGACATGTTTAGAATAATGGAAATCTATTGAACTGCTAAGGATGTGATAGTAGTAATCACCTCTTCTACTTCCGTGATGAATTCGTGACGCTATTCTAAGGGGAGAGCTAAGTGTCGTCATCTGTCTGGAAAAGTTTGACTTGTGTTCTGTATGTTACAAGTGTATTTTTGTTTGATAAATGTATAACTTTCGAGACGGAAGTGGGTAACCATCCCAGCACTAGGCTTAAGTGATTGCAGGAAACCGCCAGGAGCCGGATTCGAACCTGGTCCCAGGCGCTTCAACGCACTCAGCCACAGTGGCGAATTTATTCTCGTTATAAGCAAATATTTTGGATCTGACCGTAGTTTGCCTTCATGAAACAGTAGAATTACGAATAAAAATTCCTCACACGAACACCGTGAGCTCACGATATCGATGTGACTGAAATGGCAGTATTTTGCACTTATCTACCACTAGCTCAAATATCGCCTAAAAAAGGTCAGTTACACACTTACAATTTTCGCCCTTCTCCCTTAGCGCAGAACGCTCGAAACCTTATGATTACAGGTTTATTATTATTATTATATATATATATAATTTTTTTTTTTTTTTTTTTTTTTTTTTTTTTTGTAGTACATTATTTACGAGTGCAGGAATGTTGAAAGTAGAATAGCACTACCTATTAGAATACCCTTGAAAAATAAATCTTTTAGTTCGGCTCAGAAAGAATTTTCGTAAACAATATAAGAAGCATAACAGTATATGGGATTTAATCCTGGACTAAAAAAAAAGACAGAGTGGCAGGGGTAATATTCTACCCCCCTGCCTTAACCTGACCTCTGTCAACTTATCCTTAATTATTTTGTTAATTAATAGTTTATCGGACCCGTTAGCAAAGAATGTCTGCGTTCATTGGGGAGACAGACCGTATCAATTATATTAGTAGCAGGTTACACAATAGAGCATTCTATTACAAATAATCTATATCTATAAAACGAATACCGGACATATTGGTCGTATAAAAACTCGGAAACTACAGGGCAGATTTGGGTGGAGTTTTCACCGTTTTAAAGCTTAGAATCTTAATTCACTTGTCTGGCATGTCTAATGTTTCAACGTTAAATAATGTAGGAGCATTAAATGAAATTCTGAACGTATGGTGAAAAATTCCACAGGAGGAATCACTATAGCTGTGGACAGATTAATTGGCGGGTCAGTGTGAACGCGCTGTTGCCGTACTTGGGGACAAACTCGCGATGCGCTCTCTTTCTATCACCTGAAAATTGCAACGCTGTGCGGCCTGTGTTGCCTAGTCCAAGCGTCAACAGCTCTCTAACCACCCCCAAACCTTCCACCTCCCTTTCACTAAAAATGTGTGAACCTGAGAATCGGAATTAGAAAGTGTCAGTGTGAGTGTGAACTTGCTCGAGAGAGGATATTTTGATTTTTAGCGATTTACGATTTTTACGTGCGATTTAAATAATTCCTTTTGGTTATTTATTAATTGTAGTAATTTAGTGTAATAATTTTACCGAACAAAAAGTGCAGTAACTTATAATTAGGGAAATTTAGCAAGAGAATCTTGCTACTAAAAATGGATACTTAGGAAGAGACTTATTCTCCTATTCCAGGTGTTTCCGAACTAACGACTCCCAACAAGACGCAAGTCATCGACAGCAGAACCACCGCTGCTGAAGCAGACAACACGGTAAATCTATCATTCACAATGTTTATAAATATTTCAAATTTCTTGTGGACAATGATCGAGAAATTTTGTCTTCTACATGTACGCTAGTAGGAAAAGAATTGAAAGATATGGACGTACTTGATATTGACGAAATAAAGAAACTGCAGTGATTTGTTACCGCAAAAAACAACCATATTGCGAAAAAAATTAGGGAATGGACAGGCTATTTGCGCTGCAGCTTGTGGTTGTCGGTTTGAGAACTGTCCAGCGCGTGTGTCGTGAGGGAAAATAACCTACGTTTGTTTCTCGAAAGAAAAATATGAAACAATACAGCACTCTAACAAAGCTTAGCGACTTTGACAGTCCTTTGTCAGGAGGACAGTACACGAATTTTACGATAGTGATGAGTGGTAATATATAAACAGATAATTTTGTCGTTAATTAAGCAAGTTTTTCAGTGCAGAGGATGACAAAATAAAATTTTGATTTTAGTTATAAATATACAAACTGAAAATAAAATGTAACACGTGGACTTTTAGCCACAAATAAAAGAAGAGTATTTCCATAAGTTTCCTTAGTCTGTCGAGAATTTTATTTTTCTGCGCAGATAATAGAATAATAAATAACAGGTCTTTGAAACCTCCAATTATATTAAACGCATCTGCAATGCATAACTTTCTTAACGAAATGACATGCATCAATATTTTATGACAGAATAGTGATCATAAATTACTTAAAACACGTTACAAACCATTACTACAAGTAAAGAGGCGAATACAACTGTTAACGCGCACGGCTTGGCAACGGCGCATTTGACGCCACCCGCCAATTAATCTGGCCAGAGCTATAGATGCCGCATACTCCACACTAAACACACAACACAATGTCTCTGACCATAGCCTTTAATTAAAGCAATAACTTTGAGTATTCTTTCTTTTAATTCGATATATTCAATGTTTAAAAGCCATAGCTTGAAGCATTCTTTCCTATAATTCGGGATATAAATTTTTAAACGACATAGATAGCCGTAAAAACAACAGAGATTTCTTTAAGCACGATCTCTGGACAATATCTCTAGCCTTCAGCATTAGTCTTCTATTTACGATAATATTATTCCGGATTCACTTTTGATATTTTATCTGCAGAGTTGAAGGATCTGGCGTTTCGAGCCATAAGTATATCCATTCACTTCGCAATTGAATCAAATGTGAGTTTTTAACATAATATAGGGTTGTTCAGTAATGTAGTAATGAAATTTTTTAACCAAATTATCGAAGCTTGATATACATGAATCTTTTCCGACGAATGAAAATAGTATACGTGCAAATAAACTTCAGCCCACCAGTTTCTTGGTAGGGGGCGGGTGAATGTAAGTTTGCTTTAATTCCGAAAAAGTTGGCGCGTATTTTATGAAACTTTGTACAAATGTTTTGCGGGAATAAAAATAGGGTACGGTTAAATCTACGCCAACTATACCGGGCAACGCCGGGAACTCCGCTAGTTTGTTATAAAATTCATCTTGCACGATAGCACAACTAAAAGTCACTAAAGATATTGCATAACTGAACTTACAATGTCTTATACATTCGCAGAAAGTTATTTTAAACAATGATTTTTCATGAAATTTCAGTTTATTCAAGTATGAGAGAGAGTGTTGGTGATAAACTGTTCAGTTCGCTCGTCGTATTCTGCTGTAGTGTCTCACTGGCCACCACGTGACTAAGCAGCACACTCACACGCGCCCAGGACACTTCAACAGTTGCCAACCTAAAGATTCCCCCTTTGTTCTGTAGGGCCCTTTTATCAGTTCAAAACTAAAGGGAGTTTGCTCCAAGGTGCCAACCATAACATCTTAACCTGAGAGGTTCACGACTAGTGTCTGTGGCTTATAGGAGTTCCTGTAGGCAGGTCAGCCAAGTACTTAAAGTCTACATGCTACCTGCCCTGTTTTTGGCTTTTCACAGTTGGCAGACGTCACAGACACCTTGACGCCAACTACGTATTTGAGCCAACTGTCTCGCCAAACAAGCAAGATGTCTCCCTGCTCATATTCCCTCCTTCTTCTCCTTTAATGTTCCCACATTAAAATTATGAAATTATCAGTAAATTATTACACTAAAGTTACCAACATACAATTGTCACATGCAGTGGCCTGTTACACGGGTCGCATTTTAAAACATTGGTTTACTTTGTTAGTTAGGGTAATAGTCCAGGAAAGGAATGGTAGAGAAAGGCAAAGAATAGAATATGTGAACCAGATAACAGAGAACGTATGTTGCTATAGGTTCGTTGAGAAGAAGAGGTTAGCTCAAGATAGCAAGAATTGGGACTTGTTTCATCTTGTGGTTCTGGAATATCTCTGAAATATTTAGAAAAAGCATTTGGGTTGTGGAACAAGATGTTAAATGTGAAATATGGGAGCGTATGTTACGCTATCTAAACGCGAAATTTATGCGAAGACATATCAGCTAGTGTAATTTACTGTTGTAATAGTTATATCCGACAAGAAGAGGATACGTTTCATATACAGAAAAGCAAATCTTTCTACGAGAATGAAGAAAATTGATCGATCTGTGCGTGAAATGTGTTTGTCAAAGCCTTGAGAAGCTCTCATGTTTCTGGTACGGATGAGAAGTCTTTCTGGTAGGAGTCTGAGATAGAGATAGGAACTGATGCATTAGCTGGGGAAAAGAAGAATTCATTTGCATTTGAACAGACGGACCGGCAGTCAGTAACGAGATACGTTAGATATGTCACACGTGCTGCTATTCACATCTTCCACGGCTTTAAAGGTGGATTGCTTGATCCCATCTCCGTGAGAGGTGTGATAGATAGGGTGCGCACAGAAATGAAATCACGCTAGACACATCTGAATTGATACTGACGGTGCATTCTCTAGGAATATTCTGTGATCTAGCAAAGGTTTATGACTGTACTGATCATAAGATTTTCTGTTATAAATTGTAACACTATGGTCTTATTTGCAGCACAAGACTTAGTTTTTGAATTATATATAGAAAACAGGAAGCAATTCGTATTCGTGTGACAGTATGAACAAAGTAATAGATAGATAGATAGATAGATATGTTCAATTTGATCCCATGTGAGAATAATCTCGGGGATGTGGAACAGTACATTCACTTATTAGTAATGTCAATATTACTATATAATTGATAATATTATATATTGACAAGAAGTTAGTTATGACCCATTAGTATAACCAATATTTCCTGTAATCTACAAATACAATCCCGAGTTAGTTAATACTTATTATGTGGAACAGTGTATAAACTTGTTACCAGCATCTAACAACCAGTTATTTTCTTACCAACCAGTTACCACAACTCATAAGCAGTCAATTACTTAAAAACCTGTTAGTATCATAATTTTTTATAGTAGTTTTTGAGTGCATGCTATCCCATGTTCGTTACTATATATGAGTGAAATTTTGTAAACAGTGTAATTACTTCATTTGTCAAAAGTTTCAACAGAAAGAAAAACCATATATCATTTTAGTAATTGTGGACAACTTTGTAACCTTTCCCTTCCATACACCATATATACTATTTTATCAGTCATTCTTAGTTACCAAATTCCAAGAATAAAATTCTTTCACAGAGTAAAATGGGTTCTGAAGCAGAAACTCTTTCAGTTTGGACTTAAAGTAGTTGGGTTTTTGTAGATAACATTTAATTTCTGTTGGTAAGACATTGAATAAGGAAGCTCCAGTAAATGTTAACCCTTTCTGTACAATTGACAGTGATTTGTAATCCTTGTGAATATTATATTTATTCCTAGTATTATGGCTATGTATGTCAGCATTAAGATTGAAGTGTTCAGGATTTTCCACTACAAATGATAGTACAGAGTATACATATTGTGCTGGCATTGTTAGAACACCCAGGTTTTTAAATAGATTTCTGCACGACGTCTGTGGGCTTGCTCCAAAAATAGTTCTTATAGCACGTTTTTGCAATTTAAATACCCTCTGTGCTTGTGACGAGTTTCCCCAGAATGAGATGCCATAAGTGAGCAGGGAATGAAAATATGCAAAATATACTAACTTTCTGGTTTCTATATTAGCTATTCTAGATATTACCCTAAGTGAAAATGTTGCAGAATTCAGTTTTTTAAGAAGTTGTTGAATATGCTGTTTCCAGTTCAATTTGTTATCTATACATACACCCAGGAATTTTGTGAAATTACTTTCATTGATTGCTTTTCCTTCTGATATCACATTATAGTTGTCCTTTGTTTTATTTTTTGTAACAAACTGAAGTAACTGTGTCTTTTCTACATTAAGTATTAGTTTGTTGGCACTAAACCACCTGTTAATTTTCTTTATAGTATCATTTGCTGTGTTTTCGAGGTTTTGTGCTGATGGGTCTTTCAACGATATGCTGGTATCATCTGCAAAGAGCACCATGTGTTCATTATCACCTAGTATATGTGGGAGATCATTTATATAGATTAAGAACAGCAGAGGGCCAAGAATTGAGCCCTGAGGCACACCACATTTATTTATACCCCATTCTGAGTTTATAACATTTCTTGTATTAGCATCTTTCAGTGATACACATTGCTTTCTATTTTCCAGGTAAGATTTAAACCAAAGTCCTGGCTTACCACTAACTCCATAGTGGTCTAATTTACCTAGTAGAATCTCATGATCAACACAGTCAAAAGCTTTAGCAAGATCACAGAATATACCTAGGGAATTTAATTTTTTATGCATTGATTCCAGTATGTTGTTTACAAAAGCAAAATTGCTGAATCTGTTGAAACGCCTTGTCTAAAACCAAACTGTACTTTACTGAGTAGGTCATTCTTTTGTAGATGTGCATACACCCTTCTGTACATTGCTTTTTCAAAGATTTTTGAAAATGCTGGTAGAAGTGAAATGGGTCTGTAATTCTCAATTTTTGAGGTATCACCCTTTTTATAAAGCGGTTTGATTATTGACTTCTTGAGTGAGTCAGGGAAGATACCTTCTTCAAAAGAACTATTACAAATATGACTAATAACTCTACTAATGCTGGTGTTACATTGTTTCACTACATGGGTTGAAACCTCATCATAACCAAATGACTTTTTATTTTTGAGGGATTTAATAATTTTTTCAATTTCATTTTGACTGGTGGGAAATAGAGACATAGGTGCTGTTTTTGGTGACAAGGATTTAAGTATTGCTATAGCATCCATATTCCCATTATATTTTCCTTTTATTTTTTCAGCAACTGTTAAGAAGTAGTTATTGAAAGCACATCCTACATAAGAGGGGTCATTTACAAGTTTATCATTAACGCTTATAGAAATAGGTTTGTGTTCAGGGGATGATACAGTTGTTTCCCTTTTAATAATGTTCCAAACACTTTTTATCTTATTATCTGAACTACTAATCTCATCATTTATGACCAAACGTTCAGATTCTTTTATTACTTTGGTTAAAATTCTACAGTATGTTTTGTAATGTTGTTTGAGAAGCCTATTATCAGTATTCCTAACTTTTACATATAATTCCCTTTGTAACGGAACAATCGATAGATCGATATCGATCCTTACCAGAGAGAGCGGAGTATCAGGGGTGGAAGGGAAGATGGCGCGAGATGATATGTAGTGAAAGAGCGCGAACGAATAACTGGTTGTTCTGTAAGTCAGCTACAGAAACTTTGTTACGAGTGACTACAGACTTGATGGCAGTGATAATTTCAGTGCAAAGTGGAGATAAGTAGGAACTGTGAGCAGCAAAGTGTGTTGCCGTTGCATGTGTGTTTGTTGTGGCGATAATTATTGTCTTGTTCATTGCTTAAACGAGCCTGACAATCTTCAGATTTACGAAGTCCGATTAGCATTATTCATTTGGTGGTTTCTACGGTTTGTAGTAGTTTGAGAACATTTACGTAATAAATAAGTGTGAACGGTATTCCGGAGTGATGTTTTATTTGCATGCTAGTAGCTCCGTTGAATGACTTTATTTCGGGTAATTTGCCCGTGGCGACTGTGGTCAATATCGAACCTGCAGCATATCTAAAGCTGCTCAGAAACTGAATGCAACTGTTTGTTTAGTAAATTGATCTGAACAGACTTATTAATGTAATTATCAACATATACGCTAACAGCCATAAATCATTTACATGGCACATGAGCGTTACACCTTTTATGTCTGCAAGATGTTCTAATACCAACTGTAACCCAATTTTTGTTTACTCGTTTTTGACCAATTGGAGCTAGTTTTGTAGGGAGACACCTTTCGTAAATTTCCAAAAACCTTTGGTGAAAGTAATTGAATTTATTATTTACCCCTTTTAATTTATAAACAGTGCTCCAGTCCTCATTGAGAAGTTCATCATTTAATGTTTTTATTGAATTGTTCTTTAATGGCCTAACTCTGACAAATCCCTTCTTTTTGTTATTTTCATTTCCTACAACATCCAAAGTAATTATTTGAGCATTATGGTCTGACAAACCATTTTCCATTGGGATTGTTCCATGTATTTCTAATTTATTGGGCTCTACAAAAATGTTATCAATAATGGTACTACTATTTTTTTGTGTTCTAGTTGGGAAATTTACAGTTTGATAGAGATTGAATGATCTAAGCATTCCTAGAAGATAATCTGTCTGGTTACTTTCTACAGCAAAATTTATGTTGAAGTCTCCACAGAGGATAATTTCCCTTTTAGTTCGTGATAAATTTATTAGAACTGCTTCAAGTTTATTACAAAATTTACTGAAGTCTCCTGTGGGAGCCCTATAAACTGTCAGCACTATAAGATATTTGTTTTCTAATTTTAACTGTATTGCACAACATTCAAAATCTTGTTCTATACAGTATTTACTTACATCTAACGATTTTGTCTCAGTATTTTCTCTTACATATATTGCTGCACCACCCATTCTCATCTCTGACCTGCAATAACATGAAGCTAATCTATATCCAATAAAAGGGAGGAAACATATTTCAGAATTCTTTAGATGATGTTCTGTCAGACATATGATATTAATGCTAAGATTCAATGATTTTTGGGTTTCTTCTATAGATATTATCAACTCATCAAGTTTGCTTGCGATACCCCTAATGTTCTGATGGAACAAAGCTATTTTAGACTGACATTCTTTATTTTTGACTGTAATGAAGTAATGGGGAATAGTTCTAGATTGTGTACCTCAAGTATCAGTTCTTGGTTCGCTGCTAATCCATATAAATCCCTTTCCACCTATATGTACTGGCAGAGAAAAAAGATGTGATATTAGCAGAAGACAGTAATATGTCTTTAAAGATCCATCTGAACAAAATATCGAAAATTATATCCCGAGAAGATTTATAAGTGGTTAAATAAAAGCAAACTAATCATTTATCAGTGGAATTAAATCAAAGTATTGTTACCTTTTGTTGCCTGAAGTGGATAAAAAATCAATGAAAACAAATTCATAAAATCCCTGGGTATATAGAGAGATAATAACCTAAGCCAGAATCAATATAATCAGCAACCTTTCCAAACTGTACATACTACATCCGATATGAGAAAAATTGACTTATTTTGCCTTTTCTTCTCTCTTCCTCCCGACTTAAGGCATCTCATTCTGCGAAAATTCTTCATAAGTGCAGAAATTTTTTAAGTCACATGATGTCTTTTACGAATTACGAGACTGCCTGTTTTGCAGTATAAAATTCTTATCATGTCAGTCCAAAAGATTACATACATACCTTAATAATAGGAATAATTATACCATACTTAAACATTACTGGCCACCAACAATCGCTGAGAGACAGATGATATTTGTTACAACTTCTTTAATTAGTGTCTTGTCACAGGAAGTAAAATCTGATAGCTTTAATTCAAAACAGAGGGATTTTTCCTTGGGACTCGATTCTACACTGAAAAATTTTCTTCTTGGAATTTGGTATCTTAAAAGAATGAAGACAATAGTGGTGGCCTGGTGTACGAAACAGGAAGACTGAAAATTTATTCATGATTACAAACGAGGATTACATATTTCTTTTTGCAAATATATTCAGATATAGGAATTAATAAAGTGTCTCTGTAAATTCCATTAAAATTTTGTAATTAACGTTGGATACAACAAAGAGCGACCATCTTAGTCAATATTTCTACCACAAAATTATGTAGTTATTTTCATTTGGTTACGAGGCTGAAATATTATGTGTTCAGCGAATTCACGTCTTAATTTATGGATATACGTTTATCAGGAAGTTGGGACTTAATGCTCAACGCTGAATTGTAGCCTGCGTCATTGTTCAACTTGAGATTTGTGAGGGAAGAAGCTGAGATGTAAAACTGTGAACCCTCAAACATACTCCGAAAGTATGAAATCACAGGAAGACTGCTGTCCAATCCAATAGCTTACTCGTCGCAGAGGTATACTTCAAACACTTACTAGCTTTAATTTGGAAACGAAAATGAGGAATACGAGCTATAAGGTACACTGATGTGACTATACTGGGGAACTATCCTTCTTTACCTACTACTTTCAGCACTTTTTCGTCCTTTTACTGACAAACTGGCTTTTAACCTGATAATATTCATTCTTTGCTGTTTTGTTCCATGCATTATGCTCTTCTCACCTGTGACTACATCATGCGTCCTTGCCATACATTGAGAAGGGCGAACGTATGCTCTTCTTATATTTACCATCCAGCTGTAAGGGAATATTCTTGTCTTCTCATTTCATATACTATCTTGTTTTCCTTTTATTGGTTGCTAGTGATTACAACTTTAATAACATTTAAACACTTCTTTATTAAAAAGTCTGAAACTCATATATGACTTTTCGGAACACTTCATTATAAATATGGCTCACCCGATTACAGTTCGTCAAAAAACGCTACCACAATACATATAGTCCACCATCCACATTTTACTTGTCTCCTTCAACTGTTATCTGAGTTATCGTCGCTTCTTTTTATTGCTTGCTGCTCGTCTCGCTCATTACTTTTAGCTGCTTGGTACGTTTCCTTAACTACAATTTGTTGTTAAATATTTTTACATCCATTCTCTTTCATAAAAACGTAAACACACCAGCTGATCACAAGTATCCGCTCACTGCTATGTGATGCGGAATCGAAAGCTATATGTCATGACTGGCGCACCCACTAGTATGAAAGGAAGCGGAGAGTATTGCGTTGACAGCAGAGAAGCAGTAACGTCAGAATGAGAGCTCAGTGACGTGGACAGGTCATTGGATGTCACTTGATCAACAAAACCATACCGAGCGTGATGGGTGAACGGTTAACATTCTGGCCTCGCATTCGGGAGGACGCGGGTTCGAATCCCCTTCCGGGTATCCAGATTTGGGTTTTCCATTGTTTCCCATATCACTCTGGGTGTATGCCGGGATAGTTCGTTCAAAAATACATTGTTGAACTCCTTACCGTTTCTTACCCCCAGTCCTTTCCCCTCTCTATAGACCTCGACGTCGTCGAGATGTAAAGCCCTAAGCAAAAAATAAACATTCCATCAGGTACATTTTAACCGTTCTAAACCTGCCCAAGCCGACTGTAGGTGACACGATTGTGAAGTGGAAACGCGAAGGAACAGCCACAACTTAACCAGACCTCAAATCAGACTACCCCGGCAGCGTAGGGGTATCGTGCTTGCTTCGCGTTGCAGGGGTCACCGGTTCGAGTCCGGCCGATGGCATGGGTGGTTTTAATTAAGTGTTGTGTTCGTCTTGTGTCGTCCTTACAAAAAGAGAGAAAACAATCACACTTGGATGAAATCTATACATGGTAAAAAACGAAAAAACACATTGAGCTGGCTGAATGGCTAACATGGCCGAATACCATTTAAAAAAAAAAAAAAAAGACCTCACATCGCTGCCAGCAGGCCGGTACCAACAACGCCTGTGCGTCGGCAATTAAGTAGAACGGGGTACAAATGTCGAGCTGCGGTCAAACATTTTTGTAGTCAATGCTAAGCGACGCTTGGGTTAGTGTAAATGGACAGTGAATGACTGGAAATGAGTGATATAGAGTGATAAATCACGCTATAACCTGACGCACTGCGATCGAAGGGTTTCGGTCTATTGAATGCCTGGAGAACTTGACCTGCCACCACGTATAGCGTCAGCAGTGAAGCACGGAGGAGGTTGATTAGGGCGTATTCCCTTAAGGCACTTAAAAAAACTATAAGTCCGTACGGTAGACGCTCAGTTAGGAGACGATGATTGTTTGTTTCTGCATGACAATGAACCCTGTCATAAAGTTACATCTTTCACGTAATGTTTCGTGGACAATAACATTCCTGAAATGGACTGGTGCCCCAAAGTCCCAACCTGAACGCAATGAAACACCTTTGGGATTATTTAGAATGTCGACTTCACTCGACAAATAGAGAGACGCTTTATTGAAGGCAGAGTGCTTAAATCATCAAAAAGGCAAAGGATGGACACACCTTATATTTTTCACAACATTTTACGCTTTTAGCAGGCATCGTATTAATCAAATATTCCAAAAAGTAAGTGGAATATTTGATTTATATTTTTTTGTTTATGTTTTGACACCTCGTCGACGTCGAGGTCATTAGAGGCGGGAAAGGACTGGTGACAAGGAACGGGAACGTATTCGGCCATGTCCTTTTGAAGGAAGCATCCAGGCATTCGCCTGGAGTCATTTGGAGAAACCGTGGAAAACCCAAATCTGGATGTCCGGATGCGGATACGAACCCGCGTTCTCCTGAATGAGAGGACAGAGCATTACAGCTCATCCCCCACACTCGGTCCCTCCATATTAATCTCCAATAATAGGGAACGTAACTCTGGTAAAATCTAAGTGCAGTGTCAGATAGGTGTACGGATACTTTTGATCAGATACTGTACACTTGTCACCTGTTTTTCATTGTCTGTCATGTGGTATGTCCGTTATTATGCATACAGATGTACGGCAGTCTTGTGGACTGCTAATGAGTATTGATACCAGTAGGAAGCTAACGTGCTGTTTGTAATGAGGAATCCTCCATCAAAGCTTTATGGAGAGGCGCTGGGTGTTTGTGACGATCTGTTTCTTGCTTTGTTGTGAATACAATGCGCGATCGGAGACTGACGCCACCTGTCAATACGACCGCAGGTGGATGACGCGGTACACAAAGAGTTCGTCAGCCAATCCGCGCTCTCTGTTTACTGTTCAGTCCGCCAGCTAATGAAACGTCAATCAGCCCGAGGAGGTGGCCACCGCAAAAAATATCAGCCTCGTGGCTCGTGCGAGTAGGGGGCGGCTACAAACATACTCTACCCACAACCAACACACAAACAGAAGTATAGGCCCATGTAAAGCTGAAGTACAAGGGTGCTGCATTCCTCAAACTTCGTATTGAATGGAAGCGTTTAGGCCTGGTTTGTAACGGAAGTCGTGGCGTTATTTCTTAAGTGGCTGCGTGTGTTAAATGGTTTAAAACTATTTAAATGCTGAAATAATTTTTTAACTACTCAAAAATGTCAAGATAGTTAAATTGCTGAGAAATTTATAGCTGTTCAGAATTTGTAGAGAATGATTTCAATTGTTAACAGTAAAAATTCAGGATTTAAGTTACGAATTGCAGTATGTCTCAATTAGGTATAGAAGCTGTTGAAATCCATAGATATAGAGAAAATAAAAACAAATTATTAAAAAAAGAAGTGGAAAGTTATTTCTAATTACCATGCTGCAAAAATTTCAAAACCTCACATGAGATTTCCGTTGCCCCCCCCCCCCCCACCCTTGGTGAAGTTTCGTGACATTTCGGGTTAAAGAGATTCTCACTATGAACGTGCAGTACAGAGTTCCGAAAAACTGGTGGTGATAGCACAATATTTTCTTCTGAGTAGTAACGTAAGTATTACGGGACAGAGATGATCTGATGCGCATTTGTGGTATCACGAATTACTTACTTTATGAATATTTTATTAATACAGAAGAGATACGGAAATGTGAAAAACGTGAAAAACACTGTGCCGAAGCCGACAAAGCAAACAGGTGCTCTAAGGGGCTACGTTTGATAACAATACCAGCAGTCTCTGATAGCGAGCCATCTCAGTACAGGTTGGACTCGGGAGTCTCTGCTAACAATAACTGTTTACGGATTGATGCCCGCTTTTATTTTACAAATATCAGCTGGGGAAGGACGCCGAATTCCTGGCGCTGTGGAATCCTGGATTTTTAAAGAATTACCAGCAGACAACGTAGAGTGTCTTATATTTTCTCGGAAGAAATCGGAAAGACCCGGAGAACAGATGTCTCGAGCCAATGGAAAGGTGTTTCAAATGGCGCGAACTACTTTGTTTCGGTTACTATATAATGAATGAGTATTTGAAAATAGTAGTAGTACTGATTAAAATTGGAACTTTTCTGTGTACCGACAGATCCCTTGGAATAAATATCCTGCTTAGAAATTGCGCTTTTTGATTCATTTTCAAAAAAAAAAGAGCATTGTTACTATATAATGAATGAGTATTTGAAAATAGTAGTAGTACTGATTAAAATTGGAACTTTTCTGTGTACCGACAGATGCCTTGGAATAAATATCCTGCTTAGAAATTGCGCTTTTTGATTCATTTTCAAAAAAAAAAAAAAAATTGTTCTTCCCGGCTTCTGAAGAGGATGGAGCTATCCAACTATCATCAGTCACGGCGATAAAATCGTTACTTTTTGATTCGTTATGTAGACTCGAGAATTTTATACTAACCGAGTCCACAACTAGGCTCAAATTATCAACTACGTAGAGAGTGTCTTGATGCGGTAGAAGCCCTGATTTTTAAAGAACGCCGTTACCAGCATACAAAGTGGAGATTATCATGTTAAATACGAATAAATCGGCAGGACCCGTAAGACCAATACCCCGAAATAAATAAACTTTCAAACGGCGGCATTTGGCAATGGTATTGTACTTTAATTATCAGCGACAGGCTCTAGTGAATGCATCACGACCATGCGGAGAGAATGGAAAGAGCTACAGCTGAATGATTTGTATTATTCTGGCTCCACTAAATTCAGTATAAAGGCGCACAACCACTGGCCTAGCCATCTGAATAGATAGATGAACTCGTGTGATTGCCGAAACACTTTTCTGAGCAAGTAAAACGTGTGGGATTTTAATCTCTTACGCTGTCGATAACTGTTAATAATGCAAGCTCTGCCTCCGCAGGAACAATGCAACTTCAATTCTTCCTGACAAAAAAAAAAAAAAAACAAAAAAAAAAAAAAAAAAAATAAATAAATAGATAAATAAAAAAATCTTTATATTTCTTTAGTTTCATAACTCTTGTTACTTTCTCGTTTCCAAATTCGTAAAATTTATAGTTCTGATTCTACGAGTAAGTAAGTTACACCTGAACGTGTTTCATCTTTGTTAATTTTAATTAGTTAATATTCGATAAATCTTTTATCTTCGCTTAACAATAATTTTTCTTTTACATTTACACTTTTTATTCCTCATATTTATCGTTGCTTTATTTCGCTGGTTATTCCAGATTCATATCTTCTAGTTGGTCGTCACCATTATTAATAAAAAAATTCTCTTACTCTCGTCATTGCTCATTAATTAGGCCTACTTGTCATCGATCCTTTTCGGTATCAGTTCAATTTGTTGATCACATTCTACGCCCACGATTAAAATTAACGACAGCGTAACAGGTTGAAAATCGAGGAACGTCACAATTAGGAGAGTTTGGAGAGAGTGCATGAGTGTGTGTGTTTGTGTGTGTGTGTATTGCCCACTCAGGAGCCGCCTAATGGTCACAGCCCTTGGCTGCACAACTCGGCTCATTTGTGTCAGCTGCAGTTCCGCCGCTGCCCTGAGTGGAGGAATCGTCACCGTCGATTTGCTACGCGGCGTGGAATGTAACTCTGGTAAAGCTGAACCTCCTGTTTGGCGTATCTGAATATACTCATTAGTTTATTCTCTTAAAAACTGAGATGGTTCGAAATAGTTGTACTATTGGTGATTAAACACTTGACACAGCCCATACTCGCATTGATTTCAATTCCAGTAGTTACGTGGAAACATTTGCCAGTAAATCATAGATGCTGGCAATACAAGCGTTGTGATAGGCATTCCGTAACATGTATAACTCATGAACTATATATACTTTGCACAAAATGCCGTATGTGGTGTGATTTTCAGCGTACCTTAACCTGTCTTTCAAATCCGAAGAATATTGCATTATTTTTGTCGAATATGTTAGAAAGTTGTACGGATTAAACGCAAAATTTTATTTTATCCTCACCTATCGGGATTAATCGAGAAGTGGACTGCGTTGCATGGCAAGACGATGGTAAATAAATAAATATGAATTATTATTGCTATTATTTTTGGTATCGACTCCCAATCGCGTGAAATGATTTTACAGCTTATGTTCCTTCTCTTATTCTGTTTGTTTCAAAAATTTGTCACAGAACCAGGTAGTTAAGCGGTAACGCTTGGGGCAGGCATTACGGAGAACTTGGGTTCAAACCCCCGTCCGGCTATTCAGAATACGATTTTCCTTGGTTTCCCCAATCACTCCAGGCGTATAGGGGAGTACAACACACGTTACTTCTAAAGGACGTTCCCAGGAAAGATCCGAGGATACACCCCACATAATTTATACTGTAATTGAAAAAACAGGATGGTAAACACGCAATGACTAATCAAGGAGCTGGCTCGGGATTTCTCTGAACTTTTGAATTGCCCAGAACCGCTCCAAAACATCCTAAAGAGACTCCCACATATACACATTCTGATTCCCAACCACCTACCAAAGATTCAATCCACTGGCAGATTCTCAGTCTTAAAAAACAACAGGTAATCTGGCAAAGATGGCACCATCGCGCAGTTATTGAAGAACTTAGTGCCAAACACACTAGAAGAACTTATACATACCATCACAAAAATCGGGTGACCAGAAAAATTATCAGAAGACTTAAAGTGCGCACTCATCCACCCAATGTACAAGAAAGGTGACAGGATGGATTTGAATAATTACAGAGGGATCTCCCTCATTCAAGTAACCTACAACATCCTCCGAGCGTATCTTCTTCAAAGAACACAAGATCAGATCGAAAATATGATCGGTGAATACCAATACCATTTTTTATTTATTTATTTTCCATATGCAACATAGCCCAACACCTAGTCTCTAGTCTGGGCCCTTATTTCCATTCTTTTACATATATATATATATATATAAACAATGAATGCAAGAAAATTTGATTGAATTTCCAATATATATTACATCTGCTGTTATTAAACAGAATAGGTACCACACCTCTACTACATCTACTACTACTGCTATTGTCCCTAACATTACTACTACTACTACTACTAATACCATTGCAACTACTACTAATATTACTATTATCACCATTAATTGTCACAGCCGCACTTCGGTCCACTAATGTTCATTTTTCTTGGTGTCTAGTGCGCTCCAAAGGTAGAGTCCCCCCGAACCGGCAGCAAAGTCAGCCGCCCAGGCCATCAAGAGTTGACCTACTGTAATACCAAGACGCCTCCAGCTGTCGCTCAGACCCGGCCTCTGTGGACCACACTGAAGTTCCTCCGACGATTGATGATGCTCTTTGTCGTAGGATATCTTCCGCCAATCCGGTGTTGTGAAAGCCAGACTTCCAGCATCATGTTCCCTCTGAAGTTGTTTATGGAATTAGCTTCCTCTATTCCACGAGTTGTAATTGTGTTCTCCTCTTCTGCTCTCTGTGGCCTTTGATTTCGCTAGGCATTTTTCCTTTTTATAAATTTCTCCTTCCAAAACTTTGAAGCTGTATCAGCTGTCTCGTCCAGCAAATACCACAAACTTTCGTCGCGCAGTATGTCGAATATTCTCCTACCTTGCATCTGAGCTTGTTGGTGTTCTCTCAAACTGGCTGTTGTTTCACATTCCCATACCACGTGCTCCGGCGTACTCTCTTCACCACATTCGCACCTGTTTTAGTCCACAATATTCCGAATTTGGAGCCAGCATACCAATACCATGCAGGCTTCGGACATCGGACACAGGGCGCTCCTGTATTGAACAGCTCGACAACCTGAAAACAAACCTCAAGTATAAGACAAAACGAAAGTGCACGATCATCTGTACATTCGTAGATTTCTGGAAGGCATATGACTATTGACAAACGGTCTTTTTTGACACACAAGAATTACAGGGACTCACCGTTCGTGGTGGGTGAACGGTTAATGTTCTGGCCTCGCATTCGGGAGGATGCCGGCTCGAATCCCCGTCCGGGCAACCATACTTGGGATTTCTATGCTTTCCCCAGGTCACTCCAAGTGAATGCCGCGATGCTTCCTTAAAAAAGGCCATGGCCAAATTCCTTCCCGTTCCTTGTCCCCAGTCCCATAGCGCCTCCAATGACCTCGACGTAGACGAGGCATAAAGCCACGACAGGGACTCAACCTCAAGATCAGTACCATTAACATCCTCATCAAACAAACACTCACAGATGCAACATCCAAAGTGAAATTTATTGGTGAAATATCATATCCCTTTGAAATTAACGCCAGCATTCGACAAGGAAATGGAGTGATGTTATTACTCTTAAATTTTGTATTGGAGAAGTAATTATAGAATGGAAGAAAGAACTGATAAACCAAAACCACTGGAAACGCACTCATCTCGGACAGACAAATGATGACATGTTCTCAGCTTTAGCAGACGACCTAGCGATACTAGCAGACAGTGAAATCATTTCGATCAAGCAGATAGACGTCCTCAAGAAATGTGGTGAAAAATTTGGCTTACAAATTTCATTCGAAAAACTAAGGTAATTTGCACTGGATTCAACACTCAGAAACTAAATAAGAACGGGCAAGTCAAACGTCAGAGAGTTCTACTAGAGAAACTCACGACATCTATAACAAAAAATACATGTCAATGCTTACAAAGATCCGACACTACAACAGAGTGGTCAAATTTAAAGCTCTGTAACGCAAGAGAAACTATGATACCAAACAGTAAAGGTGACCTAGGAAATATCCTGAAGGAAGAACGAAAGATCATCAGGAAACTTCTTTGCCCAAAGAAAAAGGAAGGCGGTAAAAGATTACATTCCAAAAAAGCAAAAGAGAAACTGTCTAACCTCGTTGCAGACTTCAAAAAAATAAGATCAAAATTCTATGGACACTTTCAAAGACATACGACAAGACATATACTGTACACAAGATAATGACATACGCGGATGAAGTGAAGAGTATACCGTGGATCCAACAAGTCAGAAAGGACCTATAGAGGGCCAAAATAGACACTTCTAGAAGTTTTAGATAGGAACCTATCAGTTATAAGGTCAACAGATGGGTAGAGCATCCAGAGAATGAAGTTCCAAAGAGACCAGAAACACAAACCAAGTGGACTGAAGAAAGAGGACGGAGAGAAAACAAGACTTATTTGGAACGTCAGAAAGGCGAATCACAAAAGCACTGGGTAATCCAGATGGGTCCATATTCACATAACAATAATTATAATAATAATTATGATAATAGGTTACCGAGCGGCCTGGTGCCTTAGTGGTTAAGATTGAAACGTCTCCGGTTCAAATCCCTGAGTTGGCAGGGATTTTCGTAAACCCTTAAGCTGACCTTCAGCTCTGGCACAGCTTACAGTGTAATGTGAAGTTCGCCAGAACGCTTCCGTGGTTCGGATTTCACGTTAAACTGTAGGTCCCCTCTAGGACTAACAACCCTAGTTGTGACACTGATGTTTACACATCCACAGCAAATTCAAGCCAGACAAATGCTTAACGTGGTCTCAGTTAGCGCAACACATATACATGTATCATAGGTTACCGTTGATAAGTAACGTACTCTCTCTGTCGTGTAGGTTTTAATGGTGTTTGCGCATGTTTACCTATTGTTTTATTGCTATGATACATTTTTTGTGTTTTATCTTTTTCGTCAATAAAACGTTCAACCAACCGCGTACTTCGTTATGCCAGTGAGGTGGCGCACCATCTTGCTGGAAAATGAAGTTCTCTGGTTCATATTGTTCCAACTGAGGGAAGAGCCATTGCTCTAGTGTATCAAGGTAAGAAGTACCAGTTACAGTCGGTTCATAAAAAAAGAAAGGTCCGTACACTTTCCGCCGGGATACGGCACAAAAAACATTGATTTTAGGGGAGTCTCGTTGCACTTGTACGATCTCTTGAGGATTTTCTGAGCCCCAGATCCGCACATTATGAGTGTTAACATGTCCACTGAGGTGAAAGGTCGATTCATCACTGAAGACAACATGATGTAGAAAATCTTCATCGTCGTGTAACAACATTTCGTTAGCGAATTTGGCACGTAAAACATGGTCTGCAGGCTTTAGAGCCTGTAACAACTATAAACGGTAAGGACGTAGTTGCAAGCGTTTCCTTAAAAATTTCCAAACAGTCGACTTAGAAATTTCTAATTCTCGACTAGCCTTCCGAACAGATTTCTTTGGGCTACGAGTGAACGACTCTCTCACTCGCTCAACAGTCTCTTCGCTAACTCTTGGTCGTCCCGCGCTCTTCCCTTTACAAAGGCAGCCTGTATCTTCAAACTGATGATACCATCTACGGATGTTATTGTCACTTGGAGGATCACGCCCGAACTTAATGCGGAACGCACGCTGCACAGTAACTGCAGATTCAGTCTTTGCAAACTGTAAAACACAAAACGCTTTCTCTTCACTAGTCAACATCTTTGCTACTACCGCATTCTAGCGGATCGCAGCGGAAACATTTCACGCACATGCGCACTAGTGCCAACGAACAAAACTGTTTGAGTTGCTCTTTCATTTGACATATCATTTATAACTGTAAGGATAATGTAATAAATCTTATAAAGCATTAAAACCCCGATATTCATTTGTGGACACCCGGTATTACGATTTGCTCATGACATTGTCTTGTTAGCAAAACAGGCTGAGGATATTGAGAAGTTACTGAATGGCTACAGCAAAATACTGAAGGAAGATTTTGGACTGAATACAAATCAAAGCAGGACAAAAGTGAGAAATGGTACCAATCACAGTAAATTAAATATAAAAATAGGGCCGGATGCAATACGATAAGTAAATGAATTCTGTTACTTGGCAACTAAAATTACAACCGAGGGCTGAAGCAGGAATGATGTTAAAAGCAGAATAGTATTAGCAAAAAGATCTTTCATGAAAAAGAGAAATATTTTAGATTCAAACCTAGGAACTAGAAAGAACTTTTTAAAACTCTATGTGTGGAGCACAGCTCTTTATGGTAGCGAAACATGGTCGTTAGGAATATCAGAAAGAAAGAAAATTGAAGCATTTGAAATGTGGTGCTACAGAAGAATGCTGAAAATTAAGTGGACAGACAAAGTACGAAATGAATGAGTTTTGGGAATAATGGGTGGGGAAAGAAGTTTGTGGAAGAAGCTTACAGAAAGAAGAAACAGGTTGGTAGGTCATATTTTGAGACATGCTGGATTGGCTAATTTGAGGGAACAGACGAAGATAAGAACTGTGGAGGACGACAGATATTTGAATATATGAAGCAGATAATTGAGGACGTGGGTTGTAAGGGATATGTAGAGATGCCCTGTACTTGTGGTAAAACAGGTCGTCATTTCATCAAAAAACTGTCCCAATCTCAGTGTCAGTACCCGCTGACGTATGTGCCGAGGCACTTAGCAGAACCTCCACTGACTGTGCGGGATTAATTTAAGCGCTGGCAATGACGGAGCGCCCGCTTTCTGCGAGCACTTGCTGCTCTGAGCCGTACAGAAAAACACTTGTCTCGGGGGCCATTCAGAATGCAAATTCCCGCGAGTGAAACAAAAGCCGGCGCGCCCGAGATGCCGCATTAAAGTAATAGCATTTTCGTGCTCTGCGGAGTAGCGAATTGTTTTTCGCCGCAGGCTGCGGCCCTGGTTTTGAAGCAGTAGCAACACGGATTTCCATCAATGCCCCTCTCCCCGTTAAGACCGCGCTACGGATCCATTCTCGACGTCTGGAACAAAGACGGTGTAACCCAATGTTTATTTGGCTCTCCCGGATATGGGCGCGTTTCCAAGTAATTAATTAGCATGGAATACGGCAGGATTGTGGTGAGTAAGCCGGGTGTTTTAGAAGCTAACATCGTATTACAGCTAACAATAATAACTCTTATTCCCTGGTGGACCGCAGCCGGAATCTTAACAGTAGAACCCACATCACGCTCGCTGTCTAGAGGTTTTGAACAAACCTGTAGTAATCTCGAAATTTCTTTTGCTTTTTCCTTCATGATACCCATCAAAATATTAGTAATTACAAGGATTAAATATTCATTTCAGAATAATTTGCTCATTCAAACACGATATACCATATACTCCTGGGACATTTGACATGTACACATCTGCTTATCGTTTTCGTGAAGTTTATTTCCAGCTTTCAGGTAACTTCTACAGTATATTCCACTCTAATATATTCCAGTTTCTGACTGCCTTACACACAAAATAAAAATTGTCCCCTCTCCCTTATGCCTTGCAGCAACAACCACACATGTAATAAACGAAATTTGCCTCTTTCATGCACAAAAATTAAAGGATAAATTATACCAGAGATGAGAACTGATGATTGATATTCACGCAACATCAGTAAACAAAAAATATTATAAAGAATAAGAAATGAAGATTGAAAGTTATTTTCGAAATATCGTTGTTTGTTAAAGATAATGAAATCATCACTGTCTAAAATCCTGATCACTCATCATTAATAATAATTTAGTGTAATCAATTTGAAACCTGGTTGACAGAGTTTTTTACTTTCTGCGTAATGCGCCCCTGCGGTAGCGGCGAACCTAGCCTGGTTTTGTGGAACTACAGTTTAAAGTATGTCGTGTCGTCGTTAGTAGCCTCACCCCTGGCTGCCTACACGCTAGGATCCGTAATCGGGGTACCCGACAAATTCAGAACCCCTCAAGAACCATACCACAGACTACCAGACCACTTTACTACCCTCCAGCCTCGGAACTGGGCTCGTCAGAATTACTCGCCATTACAGCGGGGATGGTGAGGCTCAGAGCGTTTCACCACTCATTAAGGGTGCCCACGGGGAGCGGCGCGGACGCAGCGCCCGCCACAAACCAGGACGAAGATCCTTACAAAACCTGGCCGTGTAGCGTAAGCCTCTCTGTGATTCCCACGCGCACACCGCGTCCCACCCACCCCTGCAGTGGCAAGGCGGAAGCCGCAGTACCCGAGCGCCACGCAGGAGTACCCCGTCACGCGTTTCACCGCGCCAACCAACACGCAAAGCGCCACCACATAAGGACTGGTTCCGACGCAACCGTCCAAGCTTCACAGTTCACCACCAACGATCTCGCGCATATCAGCGGCAAGGGCACCACTACCTTTGATCAACGAATCGCGCACTGCAGCAGCAGTCCATACCTGCTACCTTCAACAATGCACGTTGGGCTACCGGCACCGTACGTCGCCTCCCAGCAGTCGCGTCACCTCTTTGCACCCAAGGTCTTACTGCTGGAAGCAGCAGAAAAGGGGAAAAGTCCTCCCTTCCTGCGCCAACTGTCCTATTTGGGGGGGAGGGGGGAGATCAACCATACCCTATCGCAAAAACCGAGGCTGTGGTACTGACCGCTTCATTCGACTCCAGGGATTTTGCAGTGCTGCGTTGGCAGCAGAGGTGCACCAAGCCTCTGGGTGCTTGGTCTTCATTACCAGGACAGCCCCAACAATGGAGCAGTCAGGGTAAGCTTGCTTACCGACTTGAGCTGCGACCAACACAGCTTGACTACCCAAAATCCTGCCGTTCACACAGGGCACGCGACCTCCACTGAACCCCCAGCCCGCAGACCAGCAGCGACGGGACTATGGACGCCGGGCACAAGTCTCGGGGATGGCAGAGGCGGCAAGGACACACACCCTTCAACCGCCACCCCCTCCCGCGCCTTACAGTCAGCAATTTTCTCCCTATTGGTAGACTCAGTAAGTATAAGAGCGACACCAGCAGGTTTCAAAATTTACCAACCATCATATATCAGAAGGGGAATTATAACTAACACCTCCAGCTCAATCAACCCAGCGCCTCATTCCACATCCGAACCATGGAAACATTATGACTAAATTCACTCTGACAAAGTGGAGGGAAACGTATGGTTAAAAAGGACTTTAAAATCCCTGCTTAGGCCGCGTATCTACCATCCGACGTCTTAATCAATGAGCTGCCAGATATAAGCTACTTCCTTTCACAACTCATCCTGGCAGACATCGCCAGGTATAAGCTGCCACTCCTTTCGAGGTGTTATGGATGCCTGGCCCAGTTGGTCATCACGAACACATCAAGCCGAAACAGCTCTTACTTCTGGTTACCAGTAACTAATATCGCGCCAGTAAATACGCACACGATACTAATGATTCCTTCTAACAACTTCAATAAACCAAAACACACTGTTTGATTATCACTGATAATTAATTTAATATCTTTCAAACCGAATTACAACATATAATTACTATTGATTACAAACCCATGTGCGAGCATTCCCGCGCGCAACCAAGCAACAACTACCGCGCGCAGACAAAGACTGTGTTATACTAGAACACTAAGATACTATTGCTAACCAGTCAACTATACAAACTACAATCTGTGGAACTCTTTACTATAATTATTTGTTTTATTTTTAAAATAAAATCATTAAGCAGATACAGTGAATATTAAATCACTTTTTTACTAATTTAAACGAAATAAACAATAATTATTATACAAAAGGGGTTAGACATAAATGTCACACAGAACAGATTCAACAACAAAATTTGTCCAAGGAAAATGATACTACTATTTGTGGAATACTGTCTTGTATTTTCGTTTTGTCTTCTAATGAATGCCTACATGGTTCCTTTCAAAATATCATCGTTGAATTTATTCCCCTTGCTTGCCCCCAGCCCTTTTCGGCCTCTAATGACCTCGACGTTGACGAGACATGAAGCTTTAAGCAGAAGAAGTCTCATAGTACTATCAGTCCTCTGTGTAACGTGTTGCTTGCACCGCCGCTGCCCTGATGTGTGTGTCCGCAAGTCAGCGCCGCTGTACAGCCTATCCCATTAGGGGGTCGTACCCGGATGCAGTATCCTCAGCGTTTGGTTGAGACCGCCGCCGTATCTGCGCTCCATCAGCGAGGGCCGTGAATAAGCCCCTCTCCTATCTCTTCACGCGGCGCTGCGGACCGCTGCTTTATAAGCCGCGGCGGCTCCTATTTACACGCCATAACCCTTTAGGAGGCCTCTCTCTCGACATTCTCAAAAGTGCGAGAGGCGGAAAATTTATTCAGGGTTAAGTGTATTATACGCAGCCCCTGCAAGAATAACACTCATCATACAGGCGGCTGAGATGTGTGCAGCGATGTTTGTTTGCCGAAATTACCGTAGAGAAAAGTTAGTAACTGGATTGAGGGTCGCTGGAAGATAGGAAGTAGTTGAAAAGAGTGCTGGAACTGTAGAGACAACATATTAAGGATAAAGGCTGGTTGAATATTGCTAAAGGGATTAGGAGTAGGCAACAGTGACTATAAACTTGGTTTTAGGCTCAAGGGAATGGAAATTTTTTATTTTGTACTTAAAAGAATTAGGGAATGGAAAATAATTACCCAGGAGTACGATGAAGAATTACACAAAGCCTACAAGAAAAATTATGGTTTGTGTTGTAAATATAATTGAAATGTAGTGAGGTCACAGGTATGTATTTTTAAGTTTGATAATTTAGTTTAAGTGTCAAAGACGCCCATAAAGACAGTGCGGAGCATCTTCGGAAAAAAAATGAAGAGAAGAGACGAAGAAGAAATGGTTTTGATAAAAGAACGAACGGACAATGAATTGAATCAAAGAGGAAGTTTCTACGAAGACTCTCTCAGTGAAGTTGTATTTTGACATGAAGCGTTCAAATGTTAAATGTAATGTATACAGCCCGACGGAGTAATGAAAGGGAATTAATGTATAGTTTGTAAGACATTATATGTTAATAGGAAGGAATGTATCATCAAAAATACCAAGGATACGTATTAATTGTATTTTATCTTGTTAATTTGAATGACAACAATAAATTGTATGATTGTATGATTAATTATCTAAGAAAACGGAACGACTTATTTATAAAGTAAATGAATGAAAACTACAGTATCATTAAAGTAAAGATCTTTCAGATGTTAAGGTGTCGGATTGAACAAGATATTTAAAGGTAGCAAGAAGAAATTCGTTTAAGCGTAAGTGTATAGAATGAAGAAAGTAAAATAAAATAAAAATACTTGATGCAGCGTACGGATATACTGTCACGTACAATACTTCCAAAGGAAGGAAGTAGAGTAAGCAGTGTGACGGACAAGTAGCAATGACTCACAAATTTATATTAAGAAATTCGGGAAATCCAAAAATATTTGTGTAAGAAACTTTGCTACCGGAGATTATGACTGTATCAGTCGCCAAGCGGCCGTTTGGAAAATCATTTTTAAACCATAATCTGGATAGGTATTCCGAATGTCATAGTCAAACATTATCACTCACCCTCTTGGTCCATTGAACTTAGGTAGGACGGCAACATCATCCTCTCGTTGTTTATACTGTTTATACCGTAAAGAGGATAAACAGTGATGAGAAGGCAATTTATAGCCTTCAACTATTATTAACAATCATCCCCCGGAATCACTAACCTTAGCGAGTTAACACATAGACCAGCACGACCCGACAAGGAACGAGATCGACTGTAATGAACAGTAGTGTGAGATTGGTAGTTAGGGTGGGAGCTTTACAGACTGAGAAAATAGTACAAGGAAGACAGTTATCTAGTCTAGACGTCGCTTCGTACTCAGGTGAAAACTGTACAGTGAAAGCAAGGGTTTATCAAACCTTTGCTTCAATATTGTGGTACGGAATGGGACATACAATTTGTGTATCAAATACAGAAATTGGAGGATGTGCAAAGAAGAGCAGGTAGAAATTGCCGCAGGACCCAGCCAGTAACTGATATGGTAAGGGATCTGGATTTGAATTCCAGTGGTGGGGGTGTACAAGGTGTATATTAGTGATAATGCTTGAACAGATATTGGCGGAAGAATTAGGAGAAGTGCACGGATGGGAAAAGACGAGCATGGCCACAAACTGTGTCTAATTCTCGGGCGTAAGGGAGTGGGAATATTTTCTTTTATAGGTAAGGAGTCAGGGATTGGAACAAATCAACTATAATGGTAATGAATAATTGGTCAAAGACGCTAAATTTAAAAAGCACATTCATAAAGGGCAAAGTAGGTGGGCAGGGAAATTAAGCTCAAAGAATTTCAGATAAAAACAAGAAAGAGGAAAGTAGGTGTGCAGGAAAATTGGCACCGCTGAGTTTTCTCCGTAGCAATTAAATTAATAGTAATAACAAGTACCGTAGAATCATACAGCCAGTCACTCAAGTATTTATTGGTTCGCACTGTCCGAGAGTTACTGAACCAAACATGGAGAAATGTATCGCATGTGACAAGTATACGAAGACGTTTTTAGAACCTTCGATGAGAAATAGTTTTTTCAACTAGAAGATCAGTCACCGGCAATAGAACAATACACGGCTAGGATCTTCAGTTCTAACTAGTGGCAGATGGTTCAAGTAATTAAATCAATACTAATAAAAGGGTAATCTTGGTCACCGTGTCATCGTGTCGATAACGCTATGACCTCACGATCCCGGCCTTCGTTGCTAAACCAACAACGGCCAAAGATGTTTCTGCAGGGACGAGAGTTATTTAATGATGAATCTATTTAGTTAACAAACTGCGAAAAAATTGAATTAACAGACTACTGAAAGAAATTAAATTTAATCAATTTATTAGCTATTAGTTCGTTTTTGTTTATTTATAATCGTCGGAAGTAAATGTTTTCGTAAGTTTCTTTGATTACTCTTAAATTAAGTTACGAATTGTGGAATCACGTTTATATCGCGACGCAGTGAATGTTGTGATGACAATTATGGTTGGAGTGTCTAAATGGTGAGCTGGGGCCTGGACCAAATTAATCTTGAAAGAATAATACGTCATAATTAATCTCTCGTTGAAATTCATTACTTTGGGAATCAGTCTGGTAAACACGAATTGATATCCAATAAAAGAAATTACTCTTATGATGAATTTATTGTATAAAGTAGTCACATATATCCATACATATCATTGATACTAGGGCACCGCAGCAAAAAACTAGATGGTTACTGTACATCCCGCAGCAGACAATATGAGTAATGATTAATTCTACAGGTTCATTCGTGCAACCAAGGTGTACATACGTCCCGCTTCGCCTCGCCTCGCCTCGCCTCGCCTCGGTCCCGTTCGTGCGTTGCCTCGTACTGATGTGTACCCGTCCTTACAGCACGGCGCCGATCACGCGAGGCAGCAGGAAGCGGGTTCACTGCGGTGTAGCGGGGCCCGCGGAGGGCCCGCAAACACTTTCCAGTGTCGCTGTCGCGAACCGAATGATGTTCTCCGACGGAGCTTCGCCCATTCTCTTCCCTCCGCTCGCAGATGCGTAGCAAAAAAGTTTTACAAATATTTCTCAAATTTGCCTCGCTTGCGTAGCCATAAAAACACAACACCAGATACTGTGTAGACCCCTTTTTATGTCACGCCGGACAGGTAGCGGTTATGAGAAGCAGTCTTTTGTTTCTGTTATCTAGCGATTTAAAGACCTGTTTCGGCTCGCGGCCATCCTTTGGTAGCTAAAATAGCCCAGACCTTGATACGCGTCTATCACCCGCTATACTTGCGGTAAAAGATTTAGTTTGATTCATGTTCCTGCATAATCACTTGTTGTGGTGGTCTAACACCACAATGTATTAATATGCGTGTCACTGAAACTTTGACCGAGCGAGGGTGGGCGGTAACGCTCTGGCCTCGCATCCGGAATGACGCGGGTTCCAATCTTCGTCCGGGCATCCAGATTTGGGTTTTCCATGGTTTCCCCAAATCACTCCAGGCGAATGTCGGGATGCTTTGTCCAAAAGGCCATGGCCAAATTCCTTCTCATTCCTTTCTCCCAGTCCTTTTCTGCCTCTAATGATCTCGACGTCGACAAAGCGTAAAGTCATAAGCAAAAAAATAAAAATAAGCAACTGAGAAAAACTGACTTCCCAGAACAGTCCATTCAGCCCGATATTAGCCAATCACTTCAGCACTGGACGGAGGAATGGTAGTTGGTAATAATTCGCCAGCGTGACGTCATTGTCAGTGCGGCGGCTCCCTGCGTAACAGCGTCCAATCTGCAATTCAAGGGACCCAGGCGACCGCTGCGGGAGCCCAGGGTGTCAGCACTGAGGAGGGCGCCTCGCACCGAGCACAAAGGGATTAATTAGAAGGCGGTTAGCCGGGCAGACACTCCAAGAGTAACGACGTCGTCGGAGGAGGAGGCCGAGGTCAATGAACCCAACCGCCTACTCACGCCATTCCTCTACTCTCCACATGGGCCGAAGAAGCTCTCAGTCTACTTTGCTTCGCATTGTAATAAACTATTATCATTAATTTACTTAAAATTGGTCTGAATTATTGGCAGAAAAATCAATGAAGAAGGGTTTGTAAAATCCCTAAATTAGCTCATTCCGTAAGCCGTGTTAACATCAATAGTTACTGGCTGGAGCTCGCTCTGACGTCAGCACCCGGCCTTCGTAACAGGACTAACAATGGCCAGAGATGTTACTACGAATTCGAGGTTATGAGATTTTTGAAGTGAAAACTTCTATAGGCGTGTTAGGCGATGTTTGGGGGGGGGGTTAAATTTATGAGTTCGCGGCTTACCGTCACCGACATGCTATGACGTGTTGCGCTTATGATATACGCGTTGGGCATTTTTTTGGATGGTTAGAATCTTATGAGTTCATGTCGGCAATATACTAATGTTAATAGTATAACTGTGACGTGTTGCGCTTGGACAATAGAGAAAGTGTAGATTATACTTGTATCTAATATATAAAAATAAATGTTACTTTTTTTGACAATATTCTTAATTCAAACATTTTTTATCCGATTTTGATTGAAATCTGCATAAGTATTGTTTAAAACAAATAAAACAATATTGTTTACGTTTGATTTACAGAAACCCAAACCCTCTTCTTCTTTCCGCACTCTACTTAATTTCTGTCAACGTTGTTCATACAAACCCACAGTTTTGTAACGGGCAGTCTGTGAATTAGGGTTTAAAATGGTAGTTTTGGTATTTTATTCAGTGAATATTGTAAGTCGCTTGAGGAAAGCAAGCGCACAGTGCCTACGTAAGAGTTTCTGCTGATTCTCAGTGCTTCTGCTGTGCTTGATCGGTCACGCATAATAAGAACCCCAGCGTGGCATGGTCTCAGGCTATTCTGTGATTGACTATTCTGCCAGCAGCCATGTAAGAGGTAAGACTTGTGTCTTGTCTGTGCCTTCGACATTTGGCAAAGCCATGCTTTTCCCTTGCATTGTCTCATGTTAGTTATCATTTGGTTAGATAAAATATGTTAGATAAATTATTTAGTCTCTGTAACTTAAACTAGTACTTTGCCGTTGTTTGTAATAATATTGTAATGCCTCGTGAGAATTTATTTGTTAATGAAGTATTATATTCAGGATCGTATTTAATTATTCAGTCATCTCGTACTATTTCAGTAAATCCATGTTCCTTATACTGGTATGAAGAAGCTAGTAATTCATTTAGTGAGTTGGTAACATTGTAACCATGCACGCGTGTCGATTCCTTTCCAGCATAATGTTAGATAAATTTGCGGATAAATGTGTTCTTAGGTTTTTATAATTAAAGTATGTTTAAATTATCAGTTGTGTCGCCTCATTCATGTACAGTCGTTACGTTAGAACCCAAGTTATTTCAGATAATTGTGTGGAAGAGTTTGTGATATATCGGCAAGGTAAGAGCTATAGTAAATATCACAATTAAAGCAGTCAGGGGACTCCTGCTTTATTAATAGAGTCACCCTCGTGTCAAATATCCTTATCCTGACAAATAACATCTGGAAGATAGTCTTGAATCCTAAGATTCTTCTAAGAACTCCTCCCAAATCAATCTAGTCACGCACAAGTGGACTGCATGGCCATAATAATCCCCTTTATCACATAAAGACCACTACAGTTTTATCCGATTTGGATAGAATTCAGTCCATGTATACTATAGAACAAGGTGATCTGGTAGCTCAGCGGCTAAGGATCGTACTTCTGAAAGTTTCTCTCCACTGTCGCGGATTTAATCCCTTGACGATCAGGAATTTTTAGGAGTGGTATTTTATAATATGAGCTACGCCGGAACGTTCCGTAGTACTGATTCTACGTTAAACCGTAGGGCCTTGATGAAACGAAATTGGCCTTCCTGCCTCTGACACAATAGCTTGGTTCATTTCGTTTGGAAAGATTCGAACAACCTTCTTTTTTATCTGCTTAATGTCTCTCTAACAGCGAGGTCTTTAGGGACTGGAACGGATGAAGGGCAAGGAATGGGAAGGAATTCGGCCATGGCCTTTGGAAGGAAGCATCCCAGCATTTGCCTGGAATGATTTGGGAAACCATGGAAAACCCAAATCTGGATGCCCGGATGGGGATTCGAACCGCCGTCCTCCCGAATGTGAGGTCAGAACGCTAGCCGTTACATCACCACGCTCGGTGACCAACCTTCGAGTTGTGGACAAAGTTAGATTTTTAGTTTTTGAAGTGAAAACTTCTTTGGGCGCATTGGTGTGATTTTGGGTAGGTAAAACCCTTACGAGTTGCGTCATCGACATGCTAATGTTTACAGTATATCTGCTGTGATCTAGTGGCTCAGTGGTTGAGGTGTCTGTCTGGGGATCGAAAGGTCCCCAGCTCGATTCCCTGTCTCGGAGGTGATTTTCATAGACCGTCAACCGGACTTTCCTCTCTGGCATAGCTTGCTGTGTAATGTGAAGTACACCAGAATGCTTCCGTGGTTCGGATTCCATGTTCAACTGTAGATCATGTACCCGGTACGACTACCGTGTTAAGTTAAGGCGGCTAAGACAGGGGGTAATGCGAAGCCAATATCAACCCTGTCACCAGTTCATTTAGCATATCTGTAGCTGTAAGTATGACGTGTGGCGTGTATGGTATTAATAGTTTTAAGTTTTCAGCTCTGTCAGCAGTCCCCAATGACTGCCAATTGTTTTTATTATTATCATTAAATCGATTAACATATACAAAGCGTTACACAGAGTTTGTTTCGCAATGCCCTATGAAAATTTCACATGGTGAAATTTGAGGGTAGTCCAGTTGGATTGCACTGTAACTAAATTTAATTACAATGCAACGTGATTTTAAAAGTGACGACTGAGTTATATTAGAATGGCACATTTAACATATAGTGACATCTGCAAGACGTATAACACATTCGATGTAGGATAAAAAAACTGTATAATCTCGATTTAAAACTCAGACGTTGCTAGTTAATCTATTTTCATTAGGTTTGCTTTTCGTAGTATTTAATTTTGAATTAAATTCAGTTAATTTTGTTAAAAATGTATGGTTAAACTTAATGGTTCAAAATAATGTGGAATGACGTCGTTATTATCCGAATATAATGTGAAAATTTACATTCGTATTTTAGCTAGATCAGGTCAACCTGCCATGACCTTTGACCCTATTAACGGGACCTACTATAGACCCGTGACCATTTACAAATCACGCCCGACGGCTTACACTCTTTAAAATATAATTCCCAACGCAACTATTCGACTTTCCGCAACGAAAATATTCCTTGGTGTTAATCCGGATCAAACACAACAGCAAATTTAACTAAAAAACATTAAAACAAAACCAATATTCAAACAGAAATATTCCAAAGGCGAATAATAGCATTGATAAAAATAATAATTCCTTGTGGTCGTAATGACCTGGTGATAGGGTTTTTATTGACTGCACCTTCCACTCCTGTCGCAGCCGCCTTAACCTAACCCGGCAATCCTACCAGGTACAGGGGACCTACAGTTTAACGTGGAATCAGAACCACGGAAGATTTCTGGTGTACTTCACATTACACAGCAGACTGTGCCAGAGGTGAAGGTCTGGTTAAGGACCTATGAAAATCCACGCCAAAACAGGGATTCTAACCGGAGACCTTTTGATCTCCAGTCAGAAGCTTCTAAAAACTAAGCCCCCAGACCATAATAGTAATGATTAACCATAGGATATTTTTCATCTTTGAAAAATGTCTTTTGTGAAATTGATGGTTGTTTGTTCCGGCTTCCAACTGTACACTATTCTATTGGCCGTCTAAACCATTTAATTACTTGCGCGTGTTTTTTTTTAATAACTTTTTGAATATTTCTATAATTAATTTCAAGCGTAATTAGCCGGTTTCATTTTGTTAAAGTGGTGGTAAGTTTAATTTTATCTATTGTTTAGGCTAAACTCTATTATAGAGAAAGGACAGGGGTTGCTTTAAGATGCAAGTTCATAGGGACACATATTTTCCAAAGTTACTGTTTGACTCGAGCATTGAGTTCATTTGTTCGACGAGCTTCGCGGATACTTCAGTAAATTTCCGTAAATATGTTTTATCTACAATGCCTATGCTAACGTCATTCGTACGGAACATTAGAAACATCAGAATTGTGAACGTTTCTTTAAAAAAAAAAATAATAATAATTCGTTTCAACTAATCGCTTTTTTATTGTATGTTTTTTTAGCTGTGAGATCCCTGAGTGGAAAATTTTGAAGTGCCCTCGTGTTCCTCATCCGCCCTGAGCGCTACACTAATGGAGGAAGTGAGCTGTCGCCACCGTCTGCGAAGCGCGTAATTATGTCCTGTGTGTGAGAAGTGTATTTATTGTTTGTGACGTGGATATTGGGGGACCATCCCATCTAGTCACCTTGAAGGTGGCGGAAAGCCGTCTAAATACCGCAATCACGACGGCTGGCACGCTCAAGCCCTACTCTCGCCTCGCTTTCGGGATGCCTGGGGCTCAAATCCCCGTCCGGCCACCCGGGTTTCAATTTTCCATGGTTTCCCGAAATCACTCCAGACGAATACTGGGATGGTTCCTCCTAAAGGCCGTGACCAAATTCCTTCCAGTTCCTTGGCCCCAATCCTTTTTCGCTATAACCACCCCGACGTCGAAGATAGCAGCTCTCTTCTTCATTGATTTTTATATTCATAGAACAAATATCTATAAACCTAATTTTTTAAAAATTAGATTAAAGTTAAGACTAATTAATTTGTAGTATCATGTCTGATTACAGTTAATTTAATTTAATTGTAATGGAGCAGATGCTCCGGTGGCAATTTCCTTACGCGCCTGCTTTTCAATTTCTCTGTTTTTTTAAGTCAGATTCTTTGAGTGCAATACGATCACCAACGTACTACTGCCCTTTACGAATTTTTATTTTAAACCGTCATAATGTCTGCGGTAAACTGTTCAGTTCTTCATATGGTAAATTGATTCCATTTCTTCGACTCCATTACTCACGGTAAAACTAGAAGTGACAGCTTGCGACTATGCTGATCTGTTAACCTATTCCCCATCCTTCATCCAGTATCCATCCTGGTCTCATCACCAATAGACGCCTTGTATACTGCCAGCACTGTCCTCACCTGCCTCCTACCATCAAATGACTCACAATCCAGCTCCTTTATCATTTCACTGGTTGAATGTATTTTGCATAAAATCCTTAAACCTAATTTAGCTGCCCTCTTTTGCATCCTCCATCAACTACTGTACTTGTTTGTCCACTTGTAATTTGCTGTTTTATTTTATTGTTTGGATTGGACCCCCTACCGCGATTCTTATCATGGTATCTAATTAAGACCTTGTCCAATGTTTAGTGTAGCTCATGCGGTAGAGCGCGTAAATGCGGCCCGGATGACTGGTTTTTTTTTATGGCATTCGGCTACTAGGCCATACAGCCAGCTCAATGTGATTTGTTGCTCTCATGTATTGACACAAGGACACTACAACACAGACAAGACATTCACAGACAGAACACTAAACACCCATGCCCTCGGCCGGACTCGAACCGACGACCTTCGGTACGCGGAGCTAGCACTCTAGGCCCTACGCTACCGAGGCCGGCGACGACTGGGGTTCGGTCCGCGACGAAGCCGAAGCTGAAAGTCCGCAACGGCTGCCCATACCAACTCAGCCTACTATCCAATGAGTACCGTAAACGAAACTCCGCGGGAAGGTAAAGAATGGCCGGAGCGTGGCGCTGCCCCCGTCACAGCCATTCAGTGCCAACGGTTGTAATGGGAATACGGAGCTCTACCTCCGTGAATCCTACGGGAAGCGACAGGAGCCGTAGTAAGCCCGTGACTTTTACCATTGTTTACACTGGGAAGTTAGAACCGGGGATTATCAGTTACTGGAACAGTGGAGGAGCACAAGTGTTGCCATCTGTCTGCGATTCGTGTAACTTCTCTATGACCAGGATTTTTATTGTTTTAATGTGTATCTTATGAGGCGAATACTGGGGACCGTCACAGCATTCGATTGAGTGTGGATACCGGGTAAAACCCGTCCTCAGGTCAGACCGTACACGGGGGATAGGATTCAAACCTTACCTCCCCGTTAGTGTGGCAGCGTCTTAACACACTCAGCCAGCCACATTGGTGGATGCAAATTACTTTATATTTTCGAAAAATTATACTTCCATCTGAGGCGTTCCTCTGGGCTATAATGTGTTGTTGTTTTTTTTAAGAAAATAAATATTTGATTAATTAAAACGACGCCTACCTGTGAATTCCGTCATTTTTCTCCCATTAGTCACTTGAAGTGTTCGCAGTCCGTCATCATTTTTACTGGGGCACATCCGATACGACATTAGGGCAGACGCCTGCGGCAGGTCTGCAGGTGTTCTGCCTGAGTGTGATTAACGGCCGCCCGTTAACATGACGGCCGCCGGGAGCTGTCAGGTTTATTAGGCACCCAGACGCGGACTAATACCAGTAGGCGCGCTCCGTCTCCCGCGACTGCCAGGCGATCCATATTGTCTCGGCAGACGTATCGGATCTTAATGGAGAATAATAAATCACTTCCTTGTACATCACGTCTTCCTCGCACTTTCCATTTCTCACTACCGTTTTTTTTAGACATCTTATACACATCTTCATGTAGTTACTGCCACGGGTATTAATTTTGGAGACATTCTTTTAGCCTTATGAACGGTAGCTTTCGGAGCCAAGCGCAGGGAGTAACGTCACACCACTAAATTTCACGCCAGCCTCCAAGATCGGCACGCGGGTTCGAATCCCCGTCCGGGCATCCAGATTTGGGTTTTCCATGGTTTCCCCAAATCACTCCAGGCGAATGCCGGGATGCTTCCTTCAAAAAGGCCATTGCCGAATTCCTTCCCGTTCCTTGTCCCTAAACCCGTCCCGCCTCTAATGACCTTAGCCGTCGACGAGGCGTAAAGCAATAAGTAAAAAAGTAAAAAAAAGGTCGGCTAAAGCGGCAAGTCCTACGGTGGGAACCAAAAATCCACTCTTTGTTCACGAGAGAGGCAGCTACCTGGCATGCGATGTACGCGTCTAAACGGCGTTAGGAGTACTTAGCCAATGAGGAACACCCATTACTTGGCGGCGGAGGTGCCACCCAATCCACTACGAAAACTATTAAGCCATAACATGTATTTTAGGCAAATTCCACCGTTCTTTCGTCCGCTAACTCCGGAAATAATCGCTACTATTTTGGATCCGATGATCAACCACTTCACTATCGGAAAAGCCTCCGACCTATGTAACTGTTAGTGTAATGAATGCCTTGCATCAGTTTTTTTTTTTGTTTTTGTAATAAATCCATTCAACCATATAGCTTGAGATCATTCCAAGCAGCTACCTACGTCATTATAATTAAGTAATGCTAAGTTTCCGTTTTTATTCCTATCCAGATACTTACAGACGCCGACTGGAATATCTTCAGGACGGACCCACAAATTGAAGTGTTGCAGCCCGCTTGGCTATCACGTAGGGGATGGTTTCAGATTCCAACACTGACTGGAGAAAGAGGTGTCAGGATGAATCAGGGAATAACCTTGGTCACACGACTGCTTAAGTATGTTGAAGTACAATACTGTTTGTGAAATTTACAACATCAAGAACAATACTTGTGATTAAAATAAAATTTATTCCACTGATTAGGGGCATGAAAAAACACAAATGATAAGAACTACAGAACTGTACGTGCACTTCGACTATGAGGTTTTAGTACAGTGTTACGCCGCCAGGTGCTGCATTCAGAGGCTGTAGAAGTCGTGGTATGGAATCAAAGAGATTTTGCATATGCTGCTGGGGAACACCCTGCTACGCGATTTGTTTGCGCGTTCACAAAACATCTGCAGTGGTTGCAGGAGGACCAGAACAAACAAGTTGCCTAATGACCATATCCCAGACATGGGTGACAAGTGAGGTGAACATGCACACGAGGGAAGCAGTGTTGCCATCGTTCTGCGAATGCATCTACACATGCGGCCGAGTATTGTCCTTCTCAAATGTAGCATATGATGAATAAGTCGCTGCTGAACATACGTGGATGCCAATGCTCTGCAAACTTAATCACTTAATATGGTTTCACTGTTCCACATATCCTCCGATTTTCGAGTGATTCAGACCATTGATTCTGGGTCTTGGGATTTTCACAACAGTCAGGCAGTATGGAAAGTCACGTTATGGGTATTGTAATGAGAGTACTCATTGCATATAAATAAAACAGAGTGGTAATTACACTGCAATAAGTTTCATCATCAGGCGACCAGCGTGTATGGCTGACCGTCTAGACGCGTTGTCGCGACGGGACGCCTATCCTCGAACAATAAACGACCTTCACCAAAAGCGGTGTTGAAGGGAGTGTTTGTAGAGCGGTAAACCTCGTTAGGCGAGGTGAACCTCGGCAGGTAATCCACCCGAGCGAACACTTCAATGTACAACGACGGCTGTTGATCCAATGGAATTAGGGGACTTCCTACTAAGAAACCTGGAAAGTCAGAGTCGAAAATAACAATGCTGGCAAATCTCTGCACATAAAGTTTGGTGACAAGGGTGAGTGGCAGAGAGTTTACTTGTAAAAATCCTATATTTTAAAACTGTGATGTTTTTTCTGAAAATTCTGTTCACATGTGGTCCCGGAAACGCTACCATTGGTGATTCAAGAAAGACGTTGGAGGGAGAGAAGAAAGAAGAGGTGCCTTACGATTTTAACCAGTACGATGGCTGGTCTGAAATAGTGAGCTGATGATGTATCACACTATCAGACTTGAAGTGTTGAACGTTTTGTTGCGAGCTTACGAACATCAGTTGGGTCTTAGCTCTGCTGACGACATTATATGCAGTTACAGACGATCAAGTGCTCATCTTTCGCGGGACACAGTGTTGAACACTAGTCATTACTCTCCCGTATAACTTATCCTGTAACGTTCTGAGTGTAGGGTCCCATTCCCTATCGACGGTGTAAAACTGAGCTAATGATATTGCCGAGAGCAAAGAAAACTTTAACTATCAAGAATGAACATTATTGATGACGCTTTCGAATTAATGTAGGTGAACCCAATAACCATGTGTGTCTATGCCCATTTTAAAATCATTCTTGTATTATTTAATCTTCCACTTTGAAGTAGTAACATTTAACAGAAAATCTAATATTAAGTCTTAATTTTGTAGATGCCAAAAAACAGTATACATTATCTCTGTTACCAATATCTCTGTTTGTCAACTAATATGATACACATAGCGTTGAGTAAAGTTTCAGTAGACCAGATTATTTTACTGACTTCAGATATAGCATACAGATTTAATGGTGTTTGTTTAAATTAAGCCAAATGAGGATCCACGGGTAAACTGGACACAATCAGCCTCACCGGAGCGCCTGCGTGAATGAGAAGCAACCAGCAAAGCACTAAGTAGTTATGGTAGCAGCAGACACAGGGATTATCGGTCTTTCTTTCTTTTTTTAATTCCTCTACAAAACATTTTTTTTATTAATTACCGAAAAACAAAAAGTTCTAGATGGTTAGATTCTGATATTAAATTTTATATTCAAAGAAATACTGAAAATTGTAAATACGTTCTTATTAATAAACTCTGCTATCTTGTGTGTGTACTTCGCTGAGAAATTAATTTCAACTGCCCTAACGAAACGCAGTGAAGTCTTTACGGCTGTACCACTATAGTGTGTCGCAAGTAACGATATTTCGACGGCTAGCTCCACCTTCACAGGTGTGGAACCGTCTATTCTGGCCTGTTTAGAAAAAAATACATCTTTTTTTTTCGAAAGTTTTGCACTGGCTTACTGGTTAAATTATACGTACGGGTTTCGTTCATCGCCCAATTCGTATCAAATGTTAGTATACTGATGGTGATAATTTACATGTCGACAACAAGCAAGAACTTCGCTGATCTACTAGGGCAAGGTGACGGGCAGGAGCTAGTAACGCAATATGAGCGATAATGAGAGTGTGGAGGTTGGTAGTATGCTTTCTGACTGGGAGGAACTGAGGAAACACGTTGTGCGAAGCCTTGTCGCCGTAGAGAGCGCGGCGTGGTAACGAAGACAGTGTCTCTCTGAGTGGAGCTATCAATTAGCCGCAGGCTGGGCTGCTCTCATTGTGTGCCCCGCGCATGCGTAATGCCGCCTTCATTAGCGCGGCATAACTTAGCGCTAACTGCATTGGGAGGGCCGCGCCTGACCGCAAACACTGGCGCACAGCCGCCGATAGGGCTCGTATCAAAGGAGGCCACTGTCTCGCCTAGAACAAGCATCACAACCATGATGGGACATCGCAAAGACGATGGTTAGCGAGACGAAGATCAAGGTTTTTTGTTTATAGTTTTACGCCTGGTCGACGCCGAGGTTATTGCAGTTCGAAAAGGACTGGACAGAAGAACAGGAAGGAAATTGGCCATGGCCTTTAGTAGGAACCATCACGGCATTCGTCTGGAGGGAATTCGGAATATCTATTGAAAACCAAAATCTGTATTAACGAACAGGTGATTGAACCTGCGTTCATGTATATACAAGCTCCGCACTCAAAACTCTCTCCGAGCTGCTGCGTTACTTGGGTCAGGTTTCTCCTTCAACTACCAGGATTGAATGACACAAATTAGCATGGAATTCGGTTGCAGTGGACGCCTTGGACAGGGTAATATACAGTTTTCTTGATGTTTTAGGGCGTCTAATTCACTTTTAACACACTTATACTAAAAATCATCAGAGCGTTTCTGCTCAAGTCAAGAACACGTCATGATATTGTGAGTACAGTATATATCTATATGTTTTAAATCATCAGGAATGTCGTACCCACACATCATAACGCTGTGTAGCAGCCACCGGCAAAGAGGAACCAAAAGTTACCAAAATAGAAAAGAAATTGCCCGCAAAATCTACGTGAAACTTCTGTTCATGCAAACTTATCCTACTACCACCCTTCAAAATGATTCATTTTTCATGCGTATTTGTAATTAAATGCCCAGCGTGAAATGTGTATGCTAGGCTGAAAGACTGAAAACGCACATAGAGCGAAAAAAAATGACCACAATGCTTTGTGGTTTCTTTAAAACGGCAAAACACGTTATACGCGTTACGGCACAGCCAGAACGCGTTGTGAGTAACTCAAAAAGGCCTCCACGCGAAATTCGCGTCTGGTTCGGATCCCATTCTTCTTCTCCTTGTAACGTGACGGGTAAGAAGAATCGTGTATATTAAATGCATTCTGGACCGATCCGTTGTGAATACAGAGTTAGATTCTTTTTAAATTAGGCCCTTATACTGACCTCCACCTCTGGCACAGCTTGTTGTATAATGTGAACTGTCAACTAGACCAGAGCACTTCCGTGGTTTGGATTCCACGGTAAACTGAAGGCCGCATGTACCTGGTAGTGCTACCGGGTTATGTTAAGGCGGCTAAGACAGGGGTGGAATGCGCAGCCAATAGAAATCTGTCACCGGGTCATTACAACCACACGGAATTATTATTATTATATTTCGGTAGTTATTCGCAGTGCTCTATTGAGGTACAGGCCAGAAAGTTTTTGGGAGGCTCCGCAGTAAACTTATAACTCTTTAGACCCATGACTTAAAAAGTGCAAGTTAAATAATTCACCACCTTTCAAGCCCTTCGTATGCTCAAGACGAGGCTTCATACCGTACTGGTTACTTCTCTATTTAACCATTTCGATGCACAATAGCTTTCTTCACAGATCTATGCTTTAACAGCTGTCTGTATCATTTTGTTTGTTTATTTATAGATATGAGAAATAAACATCTGTTAATTTTACCTCTAGAGTTCATATCAATTCCCTGGACGTCATTAGTCAGGACATTTTAAGTTTTCTTCCGCAGCCAGGGCTCATGGACGACGACTAGAAAATAAAGCTGATGACGATGAGAAGGCGTGGGGAGGGGGGAGGGGGTGGGTGGGCTTAAGTGCAAGGGGTAAATCGTTGGTAACCTTCACTCGGGTTTACCATACGACAACCCAGAAGAGTGGTCGACAACAAGTGTATGAGGTAATTACATTATTAATGAATGACAGATGGGTGTTAATCTGCATGTCAGCCCGTCTTGGATCAGTTCATTAAGGTGGCAACTAGCCATGGCTGCAACATGAAAAAGGTGTCTTCAAATTTGCACATTGGAATTAAAAAGAATAAAACTTCTTCTTGGGCAGCCGATTACTTGCGTATATAAAATTAAATGATCAAATTCCCTACTTTCTATTTATTTAGCTTGTTAAAGACATCGCTCGTAGACTTAGTACCATCCTTAGCAGTCTCACTATCATTTTAACTGTTAATTTTTTCAAATCAAGGCACTTAAAAATTAGACTGTTCTGACAGTAATTTAACCAACCACTGTCTACCTTACTACAGGGTATTCCATTCTTACACAGCTTATACTCCTTTTTTTTTTTTTTTTTTTGCTATCTGTCACTTCAGCGATATTTCTACAGCAAAGTTCTATTATAAAATGTCTGCAAATTTTTAAACCCTGTGAGGCATCGGTCTTACCTCCCATGAAATATGCTACTATAATTTTTTATATGACATCTCAGTAAGTGTTTAGGTTGGCAAGACAATTGAAAAAGGAAGAGAGGAGGAAATCCTTGGGAACAATGGAAGCACGATAGAACGACAGTTGATAATAGTGGGGCGTGAAAAATAGTAGAATTAAACATTGAATTTAATGTACACGGAAATTAAACTGTTATTAAAGTGAAATTTAATGATTAGTAAATCAAGTGGTGAAACAGTTTTTAATAAAAAGAAGAATGAAACAATTCCAGTCGAATAGTCTATATTTTGTGGAAGCTTATCGAGAAGCGCACGGATATCTTACAACGCACCTCACAATATCATGTGGGGACTCCCTTTCCTAATGAAATGCCCCGTGCGTCAAGCGACAACTACCATTCCGCGTTCTGCATCTGTTAATCACTGTCGCACAACCATAATTACGTCGCGAAACTTTTCAGACGACTCACGAGAGCACAAATGAAAGCCAAGATGCAGCAAGACATACATATATAGTGGCTTCCGTGGCGCTACCGTCATCTAGATATTTCCATGTTCCTATCCCATGACGTCTGGCACTTCGGTTTAAACATACCGAAAGAAAAAACCTAGTTGGTAGTCATTGGGGACTACCAGGTACAGGCAACATAGAGTATAACGTGGAATAGGAACCACGGAAGCGTTCTGGTGTACTTAACATCACACAGCGAGCTGTGCCATAGGCGAAGGTCTATGAAAATCGCCGCCGAAAAAGGGATTCGAACCGGGGACCTATCGTTCCACAGCCAGACATCTTAGCCACTGAGCCACCAGACCGCTAAAGATATGCTGTTAACATTAGCATGTCGGTGACGCGAACTCATAAGATTTTACCCATCCGAAAATCTCCCAACGCGCCTAAAGAAGCTTTCAGTTCAAAAACTAAAAATCTAAGTTATTCCACAACCCGAAAGTTGGTCGAAACTTCCCGAAGCAGACATACTAAGCTATAGTGTCAGAGGCCGGAACGCAGATTCCTTTCCTCAGAGACCTACAGTTTAATGCGCAATAAGAACCATGAAACGTCCCGGCGAAGCTCAAATAATCAAATACAATCCCAAAAACTTCCTGCTCCCCACGGGATTTGAATCCGCGACCGGAGAGAGACACTTACAGAAGTAAGCGCCTTAACCGCTGAGCTACCAGGCCGCCTTGTTTTGCAGTATAGCTGTGCTAAGTACCATCAAAACCAGATAAAAACTGTGGGTTTGTATGAGCAACGTTGACACAGATTAAGGTGTGTTGGGCAAATGAGGAGAGGATTTAGGTTTTTGTATTGTTCTATATGTTTTAAAGTATTCGTATGCAAAGTTGCATCAAAATTAAACAAAAACTGTGTGTTTGCATGAATAAATTCATTTTTATATATTAGGTAAAAGTATAATCTATACTTTCATTGCTGTCCAAACGCAACATGTCGTATTTATAGCTACAGGTATCCTGTTAACATTCGCATGTTGGTGACGCGGACTCATAAGATTTTACCCACCCAGAAAGCGTCCACGCGCAATACGTCACAGCATGTCGGTGACGGGAAGTCACCAAATCACAGATTAACCCCCGTCCAAACATCGCCTAAAGTGCCTGTAGAAGTTTCCACTTCAAAGAATTAAACCTACCATACGAGATCCCCTGCCGGGCAGGTGAGATGCAGGTACTTTAATCAGTTGTCGCACAGTGCTCAATTCGGTCCAGTCGGCCCCATCTAGACTGTTATACCTGGAGGAGAAGAGTTCGACTTGCACTCAGCACTGCAAAGTAGAGTGCAGCCGAATAGGGTGCGAATGCAGCGACCCGAATCACTAAAGAGGCTGACTTCGCAATCTAGACCCCTCTCCGCAGGTGACACGAAATAGTTCGTTAGTTCGCCGTCCAGTGAGAGCACCGTCTTTGTAACTGCGCTCTGATTAGACTCAATTATACAGTGGGGAACGTGCAGGGAATAGAAAAGGAAGCTCCGTGGAACAATGCGAATCCCACATCCAACAGCAGGAGCAGCTGCTGCACAGAAACCAAGTCCACGCACCGACGACAATATCCTAGAAAATATACTAGATTTCATATACTTTAATTGAATTTGCGACACACAGACACAAAATATACCTGTATTGTCTGCTAATTGCTATGTTGTAAACATTACATGAATGAACAGACACGGCATGGTAGCATGTTCTTAACTACAATAGTATAGGAAGTTGGGCAAGCCGAGATTATACTTTATAAGGATTTTCAATCAAAAATAAAATTACTAAAAACTCTATAAATTGTGCCATTGCAATCCTGTGTTTCCTGTTGTGTACATTACATTAACAATAACAAAAAATAAATTCTTCTCTATGTACAGATCGTAATAAAAATTGTTTTTTTGCTCTGTCTTGTCATAAACCTGTACTGCCCGGTGGCTCAGTTCACCTGTCCTTGTAGCTTTGTAGCGTAGAGGCTCGCGAGTTGGCCTCACGTTGGAAGGGTTGCCGGTTCGAGTCCGGCATAGGGTAGGCGTGGTTTTAATTAAATGTTGTGTCTGTTCTGTGTTGTTCGTACTAGATAATAAGTGATTGGCACAGCTTGCTAGGTAAAGCGAAATATGCCAGAACGCTTCCGTGGTTGGTATTCCACGTCATATTGCAGGTTCCCTATTTCCGACAGGATTATCGGATTAGGTTAGCCAAGGCAGAAAGGAACTGGTCATCCTTCCACTGTCACTAGGCTTTAGTACGCATCTCTGGGGAGGGTCAACACTAAGATTTTTCAGTCTTAAATCAGCGGCAAGATGGGGTATGTTTTAAATGATTTAGTATTTGTCACAATGTTGACAAATTTGAATCGATTTATCTTCATCATTTTCACCAACATTTTCATCGTCATCATCTTAATAACCATCATCATCATCACCATAATTATCATCATTATCATTATTATCATTATAATCTTAATAATCATCTTCATCATTATTATCTTCTTCTTCTTCTTCTTATTCTTCATCCTCATCACTATAACCATAATCATCATCATCATCATCTTAATAATCAGAATTATCACAATTACTATCACCATCACCATAATCACTGTAACCACTATAATCACCATAATCACCATCACCATCATAATCGCAATGTGTCGATTAAACTACACGAATAAGATACGCCGATTGGGGAAGTGTACAGTGTACGCCTACATTTTACTATGTATGTTTATGTTAGCTGTTAAGTTTTAATTTCCTTTTTAATTGCTCTCCGAAGTTACGTGGGTGAATAGTAATGTTATACTACGCTTTAAATATATGTACAGTCATTACGTGTATTGTAGGCGTTGTCAGGTATTCTGTAACAAAGCTCAATTAATTCACAAAACTCCATTTAAATTATAGAATTATAGTGAAGACATACGTAACAATACGAGTGTGCGTGCGTGTGGCTTTTTAATTTCCTTTTTCTTACGAACTGTGTTCTTTCTCTTATATGGAAAGACGACGAAGAAACAATAATTAAAATACACGTCTTTAATTTGTGTATCTTGCATTCGATAATCTGAAGAAGTTTTAAAGAAAATAATTTCCGTTTGAAGAACTTTTGATATGTTAGCGTGAGTTCTGTTAATACGATTTACAATACGATTGCTTCATGCCACTACAGAACAAATAAACTGTTCGCGAGGTAATTTGAACTTCAGGAAGAAACGGTAAGTACTTCCATTAATCACGCTCAAATGTCATTTCACTTTCAGCTACATTTAAAATAGAAAAGTTATTACGGCATACAATTGGAGGACGAGAAACCTACCACACTAATTTTGAGCAAATTTTGCGTAGTTGTTATTAATAAAAAAGGAAGAATTGTTTGTGCGTAACCAGAGGCATATTAAAATTTGCTGTAATTTTCTAAAAAATCAATTTTTCAGTTAATGAGTCGGGCATATTATGTGCAGGGGTGGAATGGCAGAAATAAAACAAAGAGTAATGTTTATACATACATGTATCGCTCAAAAGCTAATAGCATTTGAGTTTTCTTTATAAGCTCAGATTTGCCTCATACTACCCAAAAGATTCCACGAATTTCAACGTGCCCTTATGGTCTAGCTGTCAACGTGATTGAGCGCCATATCAAATATCGTGTTTTGAATTGAATTTTTATACCGTACAGATATAACACTTCAGAATAACGTCGAGGATTAGTTTAGAAGACATTGAAGAAAGAAACAATTTTTCATCTCATTACGAATTTCTATATTGGATTTTAATGTCTTGAAATATTCTCAGATGTCAATATACTTTCAATCTTGCTAACCCCTATAAGTAAAATAATATAAAGATTGTTTTCGCTGTCATATTGTTCAAAGTACTGGCTAAATATTTAAAGAATTCCACTGCGGATCCAATAAAAGTAATTATGACCTGTGGTTATCGGATCTTTCCCTATTTTTGCGCAGCATTCGTTTAAAAGTTCCGAATGAGAAAAAGCTGTAGATGGGAGTGGTATGCCACAAATATTGCGATGGAATCAGCAAGGAGTTGTTACTCCAATATTAAATAAACTTTCAACTCTTTGAGGTTAATGAAAGTTATTTTAAATATCCGGTGTATGAATATTGCGACGTTAAAGATTGATTATAAACTTCAATTCATCGCTTGGATACATTTTTTCGGATATTTGCAGTTTTGAAACGTGAAACGCTTGTTTCTATGCTTTGAGAATAATAACAGTGGTTCAATATATGGAAAGAGAAAAAAAAAATACTTTAAATGATTAAAAGTAATGAACAGTTGTTTCAGTGGAAATCAATGAATACCTAACATACAAATAACATAAATACTACGATTTGATACCAAAAATAAAAGAAAGGTTAACTACAATGTCATTTCTGAACGAAAATCAGTCAATAAAAGCAGATTCACAAAATTCACAATATACAGATAACAATTTGAAGCAATGGAAGCAACATATTTAGCAACTGCATGAACATTTCAACTCTGCAACAGATTGATTGAGTATAATAGCTGGCTGGCCTAGAAGCGAGGTAGTTGGTATATTTTACATGTTTTCACTCCCTAGTCACTTATGACATCTCCTTCTAGAAAGGTTCTTCAGGAATACAGAAGGCATGTAAGTCACAAAAATGTTCCTTAATAACAATACGTATAATAAAGTGCCAGCTTGTCGCTATGGTGTTTCCTTTTCTTCCATGTGCTACTTCTAAGTCTTTTACCAATGTATTTATTATATTTTTTATGAAATAGTTTGAACAAATTAATGTCTTTTTATTTCATTTTCGATAGAGAACTGCAAACACTGCAGAATTTTCTAAGCATGTATTTTAGTAATTATTTATTACCTAAAATCAGTTTTAAAGAAGCTTTTAGTAAAATATTATTGTTTTCTAGTAAATTAGATTCTTTGTCAGACTCCATGTAACATCTCCTATTTAGGAATCTCTCAGCATTAATTCCAATTGCAATTGGCGCCGTAGACAGATATAAATAACGTAAAAAGTTCATTAATTTTTCTGGCTTCTTGTTCGGCGGAGTTCTAAAATAGTTGACGCATTGGTGTCGAACTTCGGCAGCCGTAATTGCAATTTGCTAATTGGAAGAATCTAATTTTCAGAGATGATTTATGTGACACTTCGAGGAACCGCTTAAAGTTAAAGCTTTCAAACTCGAGGAACAATTATTCTTACTTCAGGGAGGAGCTGTGTTTGAAGATGGAATTTTTTTGTGTACTATTGACGTTGCTGACCTATTTTTCTTTACATGTGGCCTTACGCTTCGTAGACGAGGTAGAGGCCATTTGAGGCGGGATAAGACTGAGGGAAAGAACCGTGAAGCAGTTCAACCATGGTCTTTCCATGGAACCATTCTCCTGGAATGATTTATGCAATCCACGGAAAATCTTAATGACCAGATGGGGGATTCGTTCCCGCGTCCTGCCGAATGCGTTGTCAGAATAACATGCTAGGTTTTGAAATATTAAATGAAAAGTGAAAGCTGAAGTGTTTTGATACGATGTATTAGTAAAAATTTGTTGAAACAAATCACTGCTATAAAATGTAATGCACTGAGTTAATATCATTCGGTAATGCCATATTTTTTTTTATTGGCTAGCAAGAAATTCTTGATAAGAGACACATTAATGAGTGGTATTAATATTTCAATTTTCAGTTCTCCCCATTACCCGGCAGTCCATGCTTGGTTCAAGTCACCCCTTCACTCGTCCATGGCATCTTTCTTCAGAAATTCGACTCGATGAAATCTCCTTGCCTTCCCGGGTAATGGAAATTTAGGTACATGTTTCTGTTTTGTTTTGGTGTAGTGTTTGTTTTAGTTCTGAGTAAACGAAAGTTGAAGTAAGGAGAGTGTTTAATCCGGTTGCGTCCCATTTAGCCCTACTCTTCCGAAAGTTACCAGGGGCTTACCCATTCCATATGCATTTAATTCAGGACTTTGGCGTTCAATCTGATGATCAAGGGTTGTGTAATTCCACCACCTCTCCTACCTGCTGGCCAAGTCCTGATTCTGAAAATTTCTTCCACCGCGGAGACTGGAACCACTTAACCCCTTGTCAACTCCGGACGCCATCACAGTGCTGCAGTCAACTGAGCCGACGAGGCGGGAAGTGTTTTGGTACTGAATTAATAATTCTTTCTTTTCGTTAGATGAAACTCTGAAGGATAGATCCATTGGATTTCACGAACATTTAACGCGATCCTGACTTTAACCCGATAAATTATTTAGAATACCAATAAGGCAGCCAGCTAAAAAGTGGAGCTAAGTTCTCCCGAGCGTGGTAATTTCAAAAAACGACAAAACGTTGTAAACAGATAACTATGATAAGCAGTGATAGATGAATGACAAAATAAGAACTAAAAAAAAAAGTTTCATGAAATTAAGTGCCTGAAAATATTATTGATTATATCGTAACTTAGTCACTAGCTTCGGGACCCATTAGCGTCACCGAGCATGGTGGGTGAGCGGTTAACGCTCTGGCTTCGCGTTCGGGAGGACTCCGGTTCGAATCCAGGTCCGGGCATCCAGATTTGGGTTTTCCATGGTTTCCCCAAATCACACCAGTCGAATGTCGGGATGCTTCTTTCAAAAGGCCGTGGCCAAATTCCTTCCTCTTCCTTGAATCAAGTCCTTTTCCGCCTCTAATCACCTCGACGTCGACAAAGCGTAAAACCACGAGTTAAAAAAAAAGCAGCTGTTAGCGTCCTAAATAAGGTCATTTTTCAAACGACTACACAAACAATGGTTAATTTTCCCGAGATTAAGATGCAACAAGTTGCAAGTTTGTTACCTAACATCCTTAAGTGGATATCAACTTCAGCAAAATGATTGATATGACGTTTGGTGAGTATTTGTTTCTATCAATTGTATATAATATCAACATTTTATAACCTTTAGTTCAATTCAAGAGCAACCAGTGGAAAGCAGTATATTATTGATAACGTTTCTTCATAATAAGGAAGCTAAATCACTTGTGATATATTGCAGCAAGATACCACTGGGATTGAAACAAAAATTCGTGATTCTACATGTGTTCCGCTACAACATTGGGGTTATTAATATCGCTAATCATTGTTTGCCTTTCACACAAACACTAAGATTGAAAAAAGATATGAAATTATCTGTTCTTTAGATTGGAGGTTGTTGCGATTACATTGATACTCGTATAATGTCTTCAAATTGGGGGAAAAATACATAATATTCATATCATCGTTGCAACAGATCAATTCTTCAAGTTAAGAAACGAAACAGAGTCATTAACCAAAAGGTTACGTTATTTAACGGAAAAATGGCTAAATTACTTTGTTCTCTGGATCAAAAATGCTCATACAGAGATTATCGACGATATCAATAATACATCAGGTCGCAGTTCCTTTGTATCTACAATACTGTTGCACTTGTCAAATTGTAAATATCCGCTACCGGATTGCGACGTCATTAGATGTTGCGGTAGAAACTATTTCCATCATTAACGTATTCACAAATATACCAGCATACAAAAGTTTAGTCATTACAAAGACCAGAGACAGAAAATAAGTGGGAAAGTTTATTTCGCGAGTTTGTCATTTCAGACAAATAGATATAACCCTGCATTTTCAATAGGTGTGGTTGTCGCGTTGCAAGGGGAAAATTCTGAAGTGATTATAGTGGTACTCTGGAATGGGGTGTGTAGCTCTTTTGTATAAATATTTTTTCTAAGATTGCTATAAGCTCTTAATTGTCAAGTACGAAGGTCCTCCGGATAGTAGTAACCGTTTAATAATTTCAAGACCAGTAAAGTTAAGAAAAAGACATTTTATTACACATAAACATAACTTACAGAACTTTTCGACAAGGTCACCTAGTAAATTCAAACTTGTCATAGCGAGTGATGAATTTTATGTCCCTGCCTCATATTGCTTCGCCACCGGTCCATTGAGGAACCCCTTGAGCTTCCACTATCAGAGTAATAGTAGCGCCCGACGGGTTGCGAGGAACCCAACGTTCGCAAATCTTTCATCAAGTGATGAAATATGTGAAAACTGCTTCCTGATTTCATCCAATGTGATAGGTCAATTCTCCTTACTGAATTCGTCTATTGAATTCATCAAGTAGTCTACAATAACCCACAAGCACCCTGTTCACTTATCGCTATCGCCTTTCTGTCTCCCTGACTTAAAATTCCAACACCATATTCGAAAAGTTGATTCATCCTCCGCATTGCTCCCATAATTATTATTATTTTTTTTTTTTTTTTTTTTTTTTTTTTTTTTTTTTTTTGACGAAGAATATAGTACGGTCGCACATCTCTTGCGTTAAGCACTAGAATAACAGATGTTATCGGTGGCATTCTCAATTTTTATAACGTTTTAGACACACAAACAGGAAAAGCATTAATGGCGGAGCATAAGCTCGCTTACAGTAAGCAGACAGTCAACTGAAATTGTTTTACATTGGTTGGTGGCTGCTTGATATACCTGCTCTGTATATGGCGCAAAAGTGTGCTTCAGCCTGCTGTCTACAGTGAGTGAGGTGTTTGAGCGCCTTCTGCTCAAACTCAACTCAGACCTTTAATGAAATGTTGTTCGAAGAATTATGAATAGCAAGCTGAGGGTTAATTTATTATGGTTCTGTATAATTTTCGTGTAATTAACTGTGGATTTGTGTAAATGAATATTGTTTATTTGAGAGAAACCATATAAATGTCATTTAATATGTTCAAGGACAGTATTATGGATGAAACATTGATTAAAATTTTGTAATTCGAAGTTTTGATGTGACCAACGCTGTTTGGAGGACAATTATCAACTGTTTGGACTGTTTTCTGTAAATATCTTTAATTTTGATTTTCGTGTGTTTCATGATGATTGTGAATGATTTTGTATGAATTCTGCTTGTTTTCATGTGATTTTAATTGTTAAAGTATTGTTAGAATTCGAGAAACGTAGGTCGGAACTCTTTGAATAATCCTGGATTATTCTAAAGTATTTACATAAATGCGCAGAGATGGCGATCAGAGAGAGTTGTCAGTCTATAATTCTCGGAAGTGTGTGAATTTAATCGCTGGAACATTTGTTTACGTTTGTACTTTTTACCTTTGAATAGAATCTTTGCCTTGCTGTGTAATGTTTTTATAAAGTTCACGGTGGATGAACAAGAGGAAAATGATTCTTTGTAGTTGTTATTCCAAGCAACCAAATACCTATATAGGATTTTCGAGGAGAGCTCGTTAAGTTGTCGAAGTCACACATCGAGGAGCTTACCTTCAGCGTACGCGTCGGAAATCTCATCTCTTCCCGGCGACGAATCAAGGCTGCTGTTGCACAGAGATCAGCTTTGGGTCCATGTTTATACTGTTTATATACAGTTAACGTGCCTACACAACACATGGTCCACACTGGCACGTACGAGGACGACACGGCATATTTCAGCTGTAGCCACAGCAAGGCGCATCCAGAAAATCTTCCAAAACACTGATCCTAGGGCGAGGCGGTGGTGAATCGAGATCAACCCCATTAAAACCCAAGCAATATCCTCCCAAAGAAAAAGGTATCACACCAGCAGCCGCAGACTGACGCATAACTTAAATTATACGACAAACAAATATCTTGATCCCAATTAGTGTGACACCTGCTAAACAGGCACAGCAGGCTTGCAGCATCAACAGGCGTGCAGAGCTACTTCACTGTGGCCAGGCCGATCTTAGAAAACGCCTGCTCAATGATAAGCTGCGACGACGAACCTATACCGTCCTTACACCTCGACGGCAGGTTGTCTACCTCGGCCATCCTTGAAGCCACGGGACTACCGTCATCAAAAGAAAGATTCCTGTAGCTGGCTGCCGTGATTTAGAAACAATCACCGAACCTACTGATCAATGTGCTGGGAAACTATCAAACTGGGACCGAGCGTGGCGGTGTAACGGATAGCGTTCTCGCCTCGCATTCGGGAGGACGGCGGTTCGATCCCCGTCCGGGCATCCAGATTTGGGTTTTCCATGGTTTCCCAAATCACTCCAGGCAAATGCCGGGATGCTTCCTTCAAAAGGCCATGGCCGAATTCCTTCCCATTCCTTGCCCCCATCCTTGCCCCCCATCCTTTCTCGTCTCTAAAGACGTCGCTGTTGAGAGACGTAAATACAATAAAAAAAAAAAATCAAACTGGGATAAGACCGTTCCGCATGTCGGCAACATCTCGGCTGTCTTGTCTCTGCTAGCAGACGGTCGGATTAGCTGCACAGTTATCTTGGAGGTCCAGGTTCTCACATTTTTAAGCCAGGTAGTTCTTCTCCTAGCAGCAATGCTCTTTCCTGATGATTTCCCCTTGACTTTTTTTTTTACTTGAAGCTTTACGCCTTGTCAATATTGAGGTCATTAGAGGCGGGATGGGTTTGGGAGCAAGGAACGAGGAGGAATTCGGCCATGGTCTTTTGAACGAAGCATACCGGCATTCGCCTGGAGTGATTTGGGGTTGCTCCTGTAGTACAGACTGCAAGAGTACGTAACGGCTAAAAACACACGTCTAATTTGAAGTTATGTCCAATCGATACCAAACAGGAGAAAATGTGTAACGACCAAACCTCCACAACACACTGCAAATGGCTCGGCGCCCGTACTTGCCACTCTCGTATATCGATATTTTTTTTTCGTTCCCACATGTTACACAATTGTCACTTTTTCTCACAAGAGCTAATGTCTGAGGTGATGTATTGGTTGCGTAACGCGATTCGTCTGTAGACGAGGCGGCTGCTGATACGTCAGTCAGCGGGAGGGACTCACAAATGCTGTGTTCCATTAGGACACGCGATACAGCTGTCCCATAATGATGGCGGCCATTTGCGGTTGTCTCCGCCGATACAGTGTCGAGTGAGTGAACCTCAAAGGACCAAACGACTCGGCTCTGCGGAACGCGGCGAGCGACAAAGGAGAGCGACGAGAAGATGCGCCGATACACTTGCCGGCATATCACAGGCTCCATGCCGTGACGAACATGTGAAAAGTGTGAATGAAGGAAACTCACTGCATATGCATCTGCTAACCAGAAGAATGGACGTAAATTGAAAGTCATTTGGCAAATAAATTAATCATATCAAACATATATACTAAAAAATAGACACAAGAAAATAATAACATATCCTTTACGTAAAATTCGTATTATACCGGTTGGAAATACGAGTAACAATTTGCTATTGAATTTCTCTTACAGAATCCTGATTCAACCTTTAAAAGGGCTACTTAGCTCTTGGTTTCATGATCTTTCGTTTGTAGGATATCTATGGGGATATTTGTACAAAATATAAAAATTTCATATTTGCTGCTGGCTGACATGTGTAAGAGCATTGTTATTGTTTACTGAGAACAGTTTATTCCTAGTTGCAATGTGAAACTAGCTAGAGATATTTTCTGTCATGCAGAAATCATATGCCTGTTTCCCGTGAATGCCTTGCGAATGAACTGATGTTTTTCACAGCTTTTTCTATGTGTTTGGTGATGTGGTATTCTCTGCTCACAAGCAGTCTACTACATAACTAGTACAAACAGCCTATCTTCATTACTTTGGTGTCTTTTTCGGTTCCTAGGTACGAAAATTGCTGACAGACGAGAAATTCAAAGTCTCACAACATTTATAAGAAAGCTTTTTGGGAGGCTTTTGAAAAGATTCATGAGAAAATTTTAGGTAAAAAATAAAATAAAAAAAAACACACACAAAAACTATTAAAAAACATAAATGAGCTCGAAGAAAAATACCATCAGTTAGTTAGGGATAAGTGTTTGTAGTCTCACGTTTACTGATTTCGATCTTAAAGAATTTGCAGTTTGTTTTCTTAATTTTAGAATTCGATTTCTGCCGTTTTTAAGTCAATACTGCAACAGGAAATGTAAATTGTCTGTGAAAGTGGCAACATTATCTGTCCTCCCTATGGCACTATTGTAGCTGTTTCCTGTTTTCGCGTACTCTTAAAATAGAAAAGTCCCAACCTTGATAATTGTCTCTTCACAATAAAGACTGAATATTTAATTTTGAAGATATTAAAAGCTCATAACACATCATCAGTTCACATATCTGCGATTAATTAGAAGATGTGTTTTTGTATTTGCTGGACGTAATATAAAAGTGTTCTGACTCATGCCGCCGCATGTTTGAACCACAGATGGTCTGTAGATCCCCGTTTTTTGTTTTTTTTTTTTTTTTTTTTTTTTCAGAAGCATTTTCTCATTCTTATGTATCGTTAATTAAGTGTAGTTATAAGGGAGGTAAATTTTACTGCCTGTTTGAGAACCAAGTTTGTGGGTGCTATTTCTTTCGAAATTTAAAATGAGATGGTTTATCTGGACCTTCGCCAGTCTGGCAGTGGATTTACGTGTGTATTTGTGTGTGTGTGTGTGTGTTTGTGTGTGTGTGGATAACTCTGCAATGTGTACATACTTAGTGTAGTGTATTATTTGTGTTGTGAATAAATGGAACATCAATATTCGAGTCAGGACCACAAGGGTGGCGCAAGGCTTACCGTCCAAAGCCGACGGACGAATCAACAAAAATGTGCCACATGCCTTCATAACATAATCACTGTATCCAGGTTTTGGATTCAAACCAGTACTTTGGTGTACATTCTGGTAATTCGGAATTGTGTACCATGATCTCTCTGCCGGCCAGGTCCCGATGATAATTTCTTCCACCACCAGGATTCGAAACAGCTATCTCCATGTCAGGAGTTTGGCACTACTACCATCTGAGACAACTGCATTGGTCGTGCATCATGTAGGCGAGATATATTGTCTTTCTGATAAAATCGGCGTTTTGTGAGGATTTAAAGGCTAACGAACCACCACTGCTAACTGTACTTTGCAATATCATCCAATCACTTTAATCAAAATGGATAACGACCCAATAACGTGACGCCAGTTCATCTGGAAAAACGTCGCACTGTACGGTGTGGTCCCAGTCGAAGACGGCACAAGGCTGACGCAGTTTAGTATTGGAGTACCTGCATACAGTTAGAATGCTGATATCCAGCCATCGTCCCACGTATTGGTCGACTTAGAACTCATCCGCTACATCTCGCGTCCCTCCACCATCCTTTGTTTTCCCCCACATTTGTTCCCGATTTTTTAAGTCTTTATGCTTAGTTTTTCTATTCCTACCCGTCCGCTCTTCTTTTTTCCACTCTCTTTTTAACTTCCTTCAAACATGTGCTTGTTCATTTTCCCCTATTATCAAAAATTTATGAGTCAACCTTAATGATATAATATGGACTTGTAGTAATATATTTACGTCTGAAATTAACTCGCATAAAATCGAGGATTGAGAACGAAGCCTCACTAAGAAACAGTGGACATACTGATGTGTAAGGTGATACTTTGGTGAAATATATAGTGTTGAAGGGGGTTTCTTTTTTCTTATTAGCGACCCGAGTGGGAGAGCGATAATACTCTCGGCTGGCTTTCAGAAGGATGCGAGTTCAAACCTCCGTCTGCCCATCCAAATTTGGATTTTACGTGGTTTTCCCGAAATCACTCGATGTGAATGCGGGGATAGTTCCTTCAAAGGATCATTGCTGAATTCTTCTGGCTGTGAATTAATCATTACTATATTTATTTATTTTTAGTTTAGAGAGAGAGAATACTAAACGGTATATCAGAATTATTATTTTATGACCATCTGTCTGTAACTGTACACTCGTAAATGTTTAACTAAAACAGACAGCTCCGTAAATTCCAAAACTCATATCTGAATCATAGCCTAAGTGTGACTAACAGATGCCGTCCATTAAAGAGCTGACTGCACACGCCATTGAACAACATGCGTAGCCCACAATCCGAAGAAATTTGGTCAAGTAGGTTTCAGCGTAAAATTGGTGCTGCTACTGCAAATTTCTAAACCACCTCATGTGCCACAATGCCTTGCAATTGTCTACCAGGATATAAGTCTTTAGTCTGACATGACAGCAAACCATATCTTGTAAACGGTTGTTAATGAATGAAAGCTATAAATTGAATTTACGTACTAGCAAAAATTGCAAGACTGAACATGCGCAAAGTTATTTTCATCTTTCAGATGTCCAAAGCAACAACAATACAACTAACATCGCCTGCTCGCATGTACAGAAAATAAAGAGCAGATTGTATCAAAAATGAGAAAATATCTACCAATATCGGAAAAAAGTCGTAGTCACAATCGGAAACACTGAAAGCAACATTTAACACCAGAATTATTATTTCGGCAATTTCAAAAACAGCCAAGAATGACGAAGAAGGATATGCCAACAACCCTTCAGTCAAATAATTTGGGAAATCATCAGACATAAAATCATTAATTGTCAAAGAATTATTGACTGATTATAAATTTTCCTGATCTCTCAAGTTGGGAAAGTAATGGAAAAAGGATAGTCCTACAGCGGGAATCAATGGCTCACAGAGGAATAACGAAGTAAAAAGCAGAAAATACGTTTGATTAAGTTGAGCAGAGCGATAAGCCCAGCATAAAAAGAGCCAGAAGAGAGTTTGCAAGCTCCGAGGGGAGCATATGGACACACTCACAGAAACAACACACCAACAGATGGCGCGGTCCAACCACGTTCGACGTGGGCGACAGCGGCAAAAATGTATCCAAACTTTGACTGCTCAAAGGGGAAAAGAGAAATATTTACTTTGACTCATAGCCGTATGATAACAACCAGTGTTGTACAAGTAACATACATAAATTCCAGAATAATCCGAAATTCTGTCTCACTTTTTGCGTTTTGAATCAGTAAAGTAAATGCATATAAAACACAACATATATACATAATTCTGGTAAAATAAAACAAAACAAAAGATGGGATTCAGAAAATCCCTTTTTTTTTAGGAATGAGGGGAGATGTGGTTTCTATTCTGAAGAAACAAAACGGAAGCGTAACCCGGCAGGTGTGTTTAACTACGAGTGCTCGCCGAACGCAGAGACCAATATTAACTGCTCAGAGCAACTTCAGACATTAATAACGGACCTGGGGATCTGTGACACGTGGGAGGTAATGCGCGGGGAGAAAGTTTCCTAGAACATACATCAAAATTAAATCGGCGAGCAGATTCCGGAGAATATATCTCGCAGACGCAATGGAAACATTCGGTAGCAAACCAGAGCTAATTCACTTGGAATTTTGCAACCACAGTTTTCAGATATCTGTTATTCAGACGAAATCTCGAATGACATATAGGTTCAAATGACGTGAAAACATTTTATTTATCTTTAAGCAAGGAAAGAGTGGCACCAAAGTAGTTAGAATTGCCTCAAATAAATTGTCCGAAGAAATAATACTAAATTGGATTTTAAAAAACCATAACTTTAGCGAATAATTCAGTGAAATCTTACAAATTCGGGAAGGTGTTAGTGAATAAGCTCCTATCAATTAAAACGAATCTAAAACAATTCTGATGTGAAGAAATTGCACGGTCATTCGAATGAAGTAACATCCTCCATTAATTTAATCGACGTTGAGCATTAAAGAATTTAGGCTTTATATTAAAAATTTGTTAAAACATATTTTCAGATCTCTTGTATGATCGCCAAGTATTACAAAGATAAAGGACTCCAAGAAACGATGGAAGCGCTTTTGCTGCTCTTACTGAAGACGATAACAACTATATAACGAAAACTTCAAATGCAAACGGTTTTGGCTTAACGTCACGTTAAGGAAACGAAGATATTTTATCAATATTCTTTTCTTTGGCTTTACGCTTCATCGAAATCATTAGAGCAGGGAAAGGTGGAGTTAATGAGTGGGAAGAAATTCAGCCATGGCCTTTCTGAACGAAACATTCTGGCATTCGTCGGGAATGATTTCGAGAATCAAAGGAAAAAATGAAATTTGAAAGGCTGATCGGGGTCCGAACACACATACTCCCATAGCATGACAGCCTTTCCTTTCCACCGGGCTTCACAGAAGACATTTTCAATAAAGTATTAACGTTAGTTCTTGAAGCTGCAGTTCAACACTCATTGAGTAAAAACACCATAGAAGTCTGAATCTTACCAAGCAATTATTCCTCCGCTTGCTCAGAAGATTACTCTGTCTGTTTTAGATCAATGATCTAGCTTTTTTTATTTTTTATTATTTTTTTAACTCTCCGAGACGTGAAGCATTTTCTCATAATTTTTTAAGTGAATCAAGCGGAACTCCGGAAATCCCAGACTTAACTACTCGTACATCACAATTGCAAGAAGCTCCCCATATAACCAAGTACGTCTCTTTTTCTTAGCCAGTTGCTTTCAGAAGCCGGCTGTACGAACACATGCAAATTATTTTGTTGTGATATCCTGTGGAGTAAACCTACTGAGGTTACTACCATTTTGAGTAATTGTGTTATCGATAGAATTTTGAAGCAAAGTGCGACAGAAATTTCAAAGCTTTTAAGTAAAACAACACATATGGTGTAGACGTGATTTCTTCACAGTCTCTAAAATGGGACTGAATTATCCCGGTTAATACAGTGTTTCAAATAAATTAACATTTACTTGGAAGGATGCAAGAATAAGAAAGATTTTTAGGAAAACAACAAAGGAAAACAAGTAAGTATATCGTTGCAAAGAACATGACAACAACAGTAATTTTATAACATCTGTGGATTTGGAAAAATGATTAGCGAGCTCCGTGAGCGAGTGGTAACGCTCAGGCTTCCCATTAGCGGATTCGAATATCTACTCGTCCGGCCATCTAGATTTCGGTTTTCCATGGTTTCTCGAAATCATTTTATGAGATTGCCGGGATGGTTGCCGGATTCCTTCCAGTTCGTGCCCCCCCCCCCCCTCCTACGGGTGATTTTCCGCCTCTAATAAACTCAACGTCACGAGGTGTAAACCAATAAACTAAAAAAACGGTTGTTTTTTTACTAATTGTGGAAAAGGTTTGAAATTTTTTTTAAAAAGTATTAAATATTCAACACAGTAAATATTTCACGTACATATAAAAATTACTTGAATGATAATATAACTACATTTGCAACTATGTGTTAAACCTTGAGTAGAGATTTAGTTGGTAGTCTATAATATTCTACTTGATGTCATATGGAAAAGATAAAAAATGAGAGGAGGATTCAGTACGTAGCTTTTCTGAAAGGACTCTCCTTTTACAGAAAAGGACAAGAGATAAAAAAAAAAAAAAAAAAAAAATTCGTAGACGAACAGTCGTAATATATCAGTAGGTATAATTACACCAATCCAGGCTGGATGTGATCAAGAAGATTTTCCAATAAAAAAAGTAAAATGGTGATTCATAAATCATACAACGCGAAAACATGTGATATCTGTAAGCCATTATTTAAAAGGAATAAGACCATTCGACTTTTTAAAGCATAACATAACATAAGATTCAGAGGAAGGGGAAATTGTTACATCCTTAGGGTTTAGAGTAAGAAATGAGTGCTGAGAATGGGCAGAAGAAGTTTCATAACGTGTAGAAACTAGGTAGAAAATATGAACGGGAGCAGCCATTCAACATTTATCAGCGCTGGGGCGCTTAGAGGAGTGGTCTCCCGTCAGTTTGGCGGCTCAGTACTCTTGGAGGAGAATTGTGAACTCCTGGTAGTCAACGTTATAAATAAGCGACAAGTATTTTGTTTTCTCATCTTGTTTTTGTTGTGTACCTTGAGTGGTTAATCACTATGCACTGTGTTTTGGATGGCAACGTGTTTAAGTTACATTTTTCGCGCAGTTTGCTAGATTTTCTGACAAGTTAGTACATATGAAGTATTGAGACTCGAAGTTATTATTCTTTGAACACTGGCGGATAGAAAGTATAAATTGAATAGGCTCGAGAAAACATTAAGTATAATCTCTACTTAATAATATATTGAGATTTCGAAAGTGATCTAATGATTTATCTGAGATGCAAGTTGCATCGCCTTATATAAAACGCTAAGTCTGGAGTATGCTTACGTCATCTATAGCTACTATAACTATTGGCTAGAGCGGTCACGTGCCAGCCTTCAATCGCCAATCAACAGCCACCATATTATATTGGTTCCATCATCTTGCTTTTCGTTTATTTAGAACTAGACGCAGAAATTAATGTAAGGAGAAAGGGATTCAATCTTTACGCTATTTTATCTGTATCAGTTAGACGCAGAAATTCATGTAAGGAGAAGGGGATTCAATATTTACGCAATTTTATCTGCATCAGTTATAAGGACTAGGTTAAAACATAACCTAAGAATTTCTTTAGCAGTCGGTTAGAAACAATGAAGTTTATTAAAAACTCGGATGTTCAGTCAAATAAATAACAGTTATCCGTTTTCGAAATTATAGTCTCCGTCATCTAAAGTAAAATTCATTCATTTACGTAAAATCCTAACCAAATACTCTGATAATCTAACCAGAGTAACGTATTCATATAACGAAAGATATCATTAAAAATGACTTATTCGTTTCTTCTTATAAGCTTTCCCATAACAAATTCCTACTTCAATTATATATGATACCCTAATTTTTTGATACATGTGTTAGCTATTAAATGAGATTTAAGATAACTTTTTTATTAGATTTAAATCATCAAGGATATGACTATTTACGGTATAAGCGATGTGAAACTCGCAATTCAACAACGGTATTATTGACGCAAAATAGCAGTGAGTAGAGATATTCGAAATACGCAGAGCAGGGGAAAAAATTAATGCGAGGCAATTATATGTCACAAAGTTACAATTAGTACGATCGTTTAAATTTGCATATTTCTTTTTATTTATCTGCGACAACCAGATGCAAAAAAAAAAAAAATCATGTAAGGAGAAGGGTATTCTATGTTTAAGATATATTACCTTTATCAGTTATAAGTGCTAGATTAAAAAATAACCCAATAATTTTTTTGGCAGAAAATAAGAAACAATGAAGTTTATTAAAAACTCAGAGAAAGTTTACACGAAATGTACGTATCGCGAAATATATCATTCAAATAAATGACAGTTATCCAATTTTGATATGACACTTTCCGTCAATTAAAGTAAAATAAAGTAAAGTAAATAAATCAGGATTACTGGAGATCGCGATTCCGCCAGTAATCGCCCTGGTGAAACGCAAGAATTCTCTAGTAATATTTTCCGAATACATTTAACTGTATTATACAGATCCAGGATGTATTACAACCTAATTTCTGCTTGAAAATAATGGTAGTCTAAGGATCCATTACAACGGAATTAATGCTTGAAAATAATATGTCTTGCTATTGACTACAGCAGTATAATGACGTCATGACTGAAAGTTATTTTGGCGGAATCGCAATATCCAGTAGACCCGATCGTTATTAAATTTTCCTTGCAAGCTTTTCCTGAATAAATTCCTACTACCACCGCATGTGATGCCCGTCGTTATTCATATGAGAGTAATAGAAGCTATGATTCTCGAAAGCAATATTAGTGGAGGTTGTGGTTAAGTTGACCGGAATCCCCACTGACACATTTTGTTACAGCATAATTCATTCTGAAATGAGTTTTACAAACCAATTAAACTGTTCTCATAAGCGCCATGCTACTGAAGGTATTAATTGATGCAGGTGAAGGTAGTTCCATACGTATCATGCTGAATTGTGCCTGGGCCAGGAATAAAACTGATATTACATGGATAGCAAAAGTTTTCGGGATTCCTAATTTGTTTTTAATTTTATTGGTTCTATACTTCCGTCGTCATTAATTCAGTAGAAATTACTGCTGTATTGCTATCTGAACAGCAAATCAAATATGTAGAACATTACAAAATCAAGGCCATTAGCAATTCCGTATAATTAACCAACTGGTGCCCGAATATTGCATTCGAACCGTCATTTTTGACGGGCTCGAAGCTAGTTGGAAGAATATTGCACAACTTATTTGATTATTTGATTTAACTAAAGCTGATTAACAATCTTTTCAAGCCAATTTTTAGTTTTGGGAAGGAAGGCTGAAACCTTAGCCACCGACTGAGGAAGTTTTTTCTGAAACACCACCATACTACAGCCACCACAGAAGTAACCCCGTGAAAAATAACGAGTAGAACGAAATGTTCTCGCAAGTCGTTTTTTCCCACCTGCTTAACTAAATAGAATTGTAGTAAACGCAATTTCTTACGCTGTAGCAAAAAGTTTCAGTTATCATCCTGATCCAGATTGCAATTCAACACAACCAGAAACGGATATAACGACCTCAGTAAAGTAAAGGAAATTAGTAATAAATCTTAACAACTTATGTTACGATGCTTAATACAGGGCGTTCGTCGGGAAACGCAACCCACTGTTAGCGCTACAAGGAAGAAACTGCTCCCGGCGAGCGAGCGGTCAGTTTCCGGCATTGTTCGACCGTCGGCCGCGGACTATTTCATAATAATTACGCTTCATAAACTTCATAAACTTGTGTGCTAAGCATTTAAATGTGACGTAATTCATTAGCTTACCTTATAAAAGATGCTGGAAGTGTTGACCCTCTTGTGTAATGCACATTTCACATCTTCTGAACATATTTCGAGACACACGCTGCCCTAACTGACTTAATGATTTTTTGGGTGACTGTTCTAGTCGAAAAGCGATATCGTCAATTTTCTCCTCTGTAAGAATACGGTTGACCGACAGTCTCTTTTTGTTAAAAAATGAACCCGTTTCTCTTACTTTTTTAACCAGACGCAGAATTGTTGATTTAGCTGGCAGTAAAGCGCCAGGAAATTCGCGACGAAATTTACTGCGACACTTTTTAAACGACTTCTTCTTAACATATGTATCGTAGAGAAATATTCTTTGTTGCAAACTGTAACGTACCATAATTTTACTCACACTCAAACACGGTACAGATTAATAAGAGTATGAAGCCCCAAACCAGCCAAACCGCAAAGAAACGTTTATTCACAACACTGATTAATAAGAGACTGAAGTCACAAACTATCTACAATGCAAAGAAACCGTTCTTAACAATGTAAGGGTCACTGCACTGCACTGTTGGGGCAGCGGAGGTGTTAAACAGTGCGGTGATTCACGGTGCCGTGTGGCGGAAACTGCTGGCTAGACTGACCGAGCAAGTTGCCGACGGCAACAGACTGGGAGGGTAGCGTTTTCCGGCGAACGCCCTGTATTAACTTTAATCGTGGTCCAGGCCACATAGATCGCGATCGATATGGAACCATTTATTCAATCGATGTTTCCAATAACATCGCACTAATGAAAGCAACTTAAATTACTTTAAAAAAATAAATAACTCTTTCCCTCTACTGTGACGACGAATACTAATATTTCTACTCCCAGATGACAGCTTCCGTCGCATGCGAATTAATACGTTCACTGCATCGCGATATAAACGTGATCCCACGTATCTTATCTTACAGTAACAGCGCTCAGTGAATCTAACGGAAACATCTACAACGAACGAATATAAATAAACATAAGCTACTAGTAATTAATGTTTTTATTTAAAAGAAATACTACTTTTTATTTCAGTATCTGGGCAATAATTCCTTCGCATATACTTAATTAAGTAAAATTGTTATTAAGTAACACCTATAACCTCGCTTTGGTAACAGCATCTATGGTCGTTGTTTGTTCGGCAATGAAGGCCGGAAGCGTGAAGTAAGCGTACTGTCAGGATGACATAGTGACCAGGCTTGAAATACGTGCGATAGGGAACCCAGAAACAAGTAAAAAAAAGAGAGAAATGGAAATTCGTTTTTATAAGAGATTTCTGACAGTTAATTGATCCGTTAATGTTCTGCAACGAAGCAGTGTTGATTAGTTTGTAACATTTAGTTTAACATTTTGATATGAAAATCATATAAGTTTGTTAAATTTCACAGCGGCCAGACGTTGAGCTTGCACGTTCTGTATGTTCGACTTAGAATCTGCCGATCGACTGTCCAAGGAACAAGCAACACTTGCGCTCCTCACCATGCAAGTCAATACTTTACCAGCAATCCAGGACACATGGATCGGCCTCATTTCTTCTCTGTCGGGAGACGAGTTATCAACTAGGCCTTGGAATAGCTAGTCGCTACACCAGCCTTGACTTTCTCTGTTAGTTGTATTCAGTAGGACTAGTCTCGCCCCTCTGTTTTAGTAGCACGGGCTGCGGAATATCTCACGTTTACTGTACGTCATCAACTGTAATTGGGTTATGGTTTCAGTGCAGATTAAACGAGGTTTCCTCAACTGATTTTTTAATTTCAGGTAACCCCAACTTTCGGCTCCCTCTCCTACTAGTCTCCAACATGCATGCTCAACCCTCGATCATCATCATCCACAACAGTTTCCAGCCACTGGCCGGGTCTACTTCATGCACAAGCCACCCTCGATACTCATGTTTATTCAATAGTTATGTAGTAGTCACAAGAGGAAAAGAGAGCCGGTAAAAAGAGCTCATGAACAGAAGATTATGCAAATCATAGGTCATCGTAGAGAAAACCCAAAGAACCCACGTGAGTCATACACACACCATTCAATTACAAGGCCCTACGAACATGCAATACTCTACCTTTTCACAAACACTTCTAACATCAAAGAAACCCCATTCTTTGTCCACGTTGGGTCTATAGTATATGTTCACAATCTGGAGGGTGATACCGAGCGTGGCGGGTGAACGGTTAACGTTTTGGCCTTGCATTCTGGAGGACGTGGGCATCCAGATTTGGGTTTTCCTTGATTTCCCCAAATCACTCCAGACGAATGCCGGGATGCTTTCTTCAAAAGGCAATGACCGAATTCCTTGCAGTTCCTTGCCCCAATCCCATCCCGCCTCTAATGACCTCGACGTCGGCGAGGCATAAAGCCCAAGCAAAAACAAATGGAGGTCGGACGATACCCTAGCTCTACACAGTCAGACGTACCATGTCTCCTCTTAGAGTTGAAAGCTTTTATTCTAACATTACATACTTAGTGAGTTTCGTATGGCATGTCATTGTTAGTACTAACAATAGTGAGTCTATGGTAGGGAGACGTAAGTGAGAAGAATTCTTTAGACGGAAAAGGGAGGGGGGGTGTGGGAAGAATTGTTTTACAGAAGGATACCATGGTACGAAAAACATTGCGAACTCCTAGTCTATAGGAAAATCAAGTTGTTCAGTTGAACCTGCGAAGACACGCTTTCCAAAACCCTCTTCACGGACTTGACGATAGTGAGGTGGTACCTAATTTCATGCCCTTGCTCTACTCCTCGAGTTGATAGCAAGTGGCTGAGACAGAGAGGCAGCGGGTTGAATACGCTTGGACAGCAATAAGACAACAGCTCGCGACTCAAAGACTAGAGCACAGGGTCACGGCAAGGCAGTGCAGAGTATCAGCCAGATGCAGCTGCCGTTTGACGACTAAGCTAGCAGGCCGCGATTCGCCTTGTTGTAATACCGTGTGTGTCAACCACAGTAACCAGCAGTCAGCCTGCAAACAGTATACTGGTGATCAGTGGCTCAAGGAATATATCTGTTAGTACCTATATTCTACATGTGAAACAGAAACAGGAACTTACATCTATCTGATGAAAACATTATTTACTGATAATTAATCTGAAATGAAGAATCAGATTTGGTGACTCGACGACACTCATAATACATCGATTTCTAATAATTAATAGTTATATTTAACACTGAAAAATCAAAGAACACCTGCAAAACCAACAAGGGGATTTACGCGAAAAGATTGTTTGTAAAATGAAGAAAAAATGATGTGACGAACTTATTACTAAAGAGCTGTCTCCAAGTATTGTTCGACAAGTTGATACTGAAGTGTAACAGAAAATATTTAGTTGTGGTTCTTCTGACATACATTGAAATACATGATGAAAATTAGTAGAAACGGAACGTGGGAGGAAATGTTTGTGCGTAGAAGACTATAATGAAAGACAGCGAGCAGGTTGATCACTTTTTATTTCTTTAATTTCTTTATTACAATCGTCCAGCGTATTTACGCTTTACACACTGGAGTGAAAAAAAAACATGAATTTAAAAAAAAAAAGACATGAATAATTGAACGGCAAGGCACTTTGAGTCAGGTTAACTCATCGAGTCCTTCAAGAACATTAAGGATTATAGTTTTATAGAACATTATCATATGATGTATGAGTTAGTTGCAGTTGTAGGTGTCCATCTAGAAGAGAAGATCGTTGGGTAAGCGGCTGATGATTCATGTAGGTCTGTCGCATCAGGGAGTAATATGCGGCTCCTGACACCCTGGGAGGGTGATGGTAGAAGCCTAGTGCTTGCTCTTGGATAAACTGCGTGGTGGTAGGCAGTCCAAGTTCGCGGTGCAGCTGGGAGTTGCGGACGAACCGTGGACCATTGACGGAGATGCGCAAGATTTTGTTTTGGAGCGACTGTATCCTCTTGATTTTGCTGGCAGCGGCACCTCCCAGACTGGGCAGGCGTAGGTCAGTAGAGGTCGAATTAAACAGGTGTATGGTAGGATGGTGATATTACTTTTGAGTGAAGATTTCTGGTTGATAATAGGATAGGCTATAATTTAGTGAGCCGGGAATATGCGAGGTTGAGTTTGAAGTTAATGTGAGCGTTCCAGGTCAGTCGACTGTCGAAACGCACTCCCGGGTATTTGGCGGTATCGTCGGGGCGTTTCCTTGGAACAGGTGTGCCATTGATAACAATCGGAGTTGGTAGAGCCGGAAGTCGGAGGGTGAAGATCATTGTTTCGCACTTAGTCGGGTTCAATGTGATACGCTATATGTTCAACCAGTTAGTTAAGGAAGTAAGGGCCACTTGAAGGTTGTGAACAGCTGTATGAATATCTTTGTGGGAGGTGAACAGTGCCGTGTCTTCGGCGTACATTGCTACGACTGAAATGGTCAGATCGGGGAAATCAGAAGTATAAATATTGAAGAGCGTTGGTCCGAGGACAGTCCTTGTGGAACACCGCACTGAATCAATTTTTACAAAGAAGGTGCGTCGGAGTAGGAAGCTGTGAAGGATTATTTACAAGTAATCAGGGAGTCCAATGTTGCGCAGTTTATACAACAGCCCAGTATGTCACACTTTGTCGAAAGTCTGCGTAAAGTCTAGAAAGGCGGCAGTCGTGTGCTGGTTTCTTTCGAAAGCTCGTGCTATGATTTCGGTGATGTGGAGAAGTTGATGGGTAGTGGAGTGGTGTGTTTGAAATCCGAACTGAAACGTGGGTATGACTGAAGCCTGTATGAGGAGATTGCATACGCGTTTCTTGATGATTCTTTCGAAGATTTTAAATAGACCCGGAAGTATGTAGAACTTATTGGTCGGTAACTGGCTGGTAGGTTGGTAGGTTTGCCTCGTTTGGGGAAAACAATTAGTTCCACGTGTTTCCAGGAAGACGGGAAATAAACAATGCAGAGTAGTGCATAAAATATTGATTCTAAAAAGGCTACAGCTTTATCAGGCAGATGTTTGAGGGCCACATTGGGAATTTGATGGTGTCCGGGGGCTTTTCTTGAAATAAGCGAGCGTATAAAGAAACGGATCTCTCGGGGTGAGGTAAACGTGAGTGGCAGGGGAGCGGTGGAGTAAAAATGAGGAAGATTCTCTATTTCAGTTGTCGATTGGTCGTCGTGTACTGTATTTGGAGGGAAAGGTGAATGGTAGTAATCAGCAAGCAGTTTCTTCATGACTAGTAAAGAAGCTGTCTCTTTGTCGGAGCGGAGGTATGGTGAGAGGTTCGCGAAGGATGCGTTTAGTTCCCTTCCACAGAGTACCGATGAATCAACTTCAGAAGACCACTAATATATGTCTCCTCGGGGAAGCTTCTTTCGTTGAAATTTCGAAATGGAATCTGTCTAATGTACACACAACTTGGAATCACTAATCAGCGGTTGTCAATGAAACATCACGTCGTGACATCTTTCAATAAGGTTACGTGAGTTTTATAACACTGAACAAAGAAATTCGTGTCAAAATTATATGTAGGGAAAGGCAGGGATGTACCTACACGACCGACACGGGTGACAAGCAAGAAGAGAATTTAATACGAAAAGTGCAACGTTCCTACGTCCCCAACATAACCATTCCAAATTTGATGAATCACGTATCACCTGTAAGTCACTTGCAAACTCTGCACACTTTTGTTGTGCTGTCATGTACAATGATGATGAATAGGGACAAAAATTAATAGTGTTTGTATGTAATTACGAGGAAGTAATTAATACTATCCTATTATTTTTTATAATTTTACAAATCTACATCTGTACTCTGCAATTCAAAAATACTGTGGGTGGCAAAGGGTGCTAAGCACCAATCCTAATTCAATGCATTCCAATCCCGAACAGAACGAGGAAGGAAAGAATACATAAATGTATCAGTATGACATCTTATTTCTATCCCTCCTGTCATTCAGACCTAAATAGGTTGGCGGAAGAAGTATTTCGTTGCACTCGTAAATTAAAGATTTCTGCATATTCTCCAACAAGTTCAAACAAAAGCGACGTCGTCTGTCCGCCAAACAATCCCAGCCCAACCCACGTTTCAACTCTGTAACATTTAAGTAAGGACTGTAACTAGCGGTCATGAATCGAGCGGCTCACCCCTGTACTTTCTGTAACGTGTCAAACAATCCCTTGCGATACGGATCCCAAATTCCACAACAGTAATCCAAATGCGGACGCATTAGTGTTTTTTACGCTATTTCCTTTGTATGAGAATTACAATATGACCTATAAAAAGTTATTTAGAATTAGCTTCAAAACCGTGTGGATTATTGTACCAAAATTTTTGAGATTCTCATGTAACACTAGCTGCTTTTGTGAAACTCTTAGATGCTCCGGCTTATCGAACTTTACCCGATTTTAAGCATATATATTTAAAAAAATGTAAAAACTGGAAATGCAATGAACCAGTCAGCAAGAGGTTTTGAATGCTATATGAAAAAAATCTATGTAGTATAAATGTAGCGAACCACACTAGAAATTGTGCTAGAAGTATTTCGACGAATATTCGTTAGAACCATTTCTCTGCGGTGTAATGGAGAAACACGTGGAACAAGTAGAGTGTGCCAGAGCGGCGCTTCTTTCCTCCGCGGTGCACAGAGAAGAGAGACTTCTGCAGACGAACGTGACGCCGCATTCTCCCAGGCGGAAGTAACTGCGCTCGAATGGACCGCAAGATAATGCTCACAGCTGGTTAGTTTTATGTTACTGCCTCCAGAAAGTTGCCGTTTAAATCCAGGAGGATATTCCGAAACTTTTGTCAGGTTGATGAATGTGGCAGCCGGCGGTCGGAATCTGCTGCCTTCATTTCTGCAGACCAAAAGTGTCTCCTGAGCATTAAAAACTGTCGCATTCACTGACAATTGGCACAAAATTACACTGAAACATTAACGGAAGGTTTTTTTAGGTATTAAGAAATATACATCAGAAATAATAAAATTTCAACCTGGTAATGATGTCTGTCGCGTGTTAGTCTGCCCGGCCTTTTTCGGCGGGAAAGAGACAGCAGCAGATGTTTGCCACAGAGCAAATTAACTTGGTATAGGTAATGGCTTAAAATATTTTACCTTACAAAATTAAATTTTCAAACAAACCTTGACAGGGGGTATGTATTTCGTTTATATCTACATGTTGATTATAAAGATGTTCGGACAGCTTTGGATGTTTTTGCTGTATTCTCTGTCAGCAGCTGGTGCAAGTTAAGAAAGAAGGTTAGATATATATCTTTGTACAATTTTGTTACCTTGTGAATAATGAATTAACATGTTTTACCTTTACAAATAATAGAGAAGTATACGTTTTCATTTAAATCTACGTTGTACTTATTACTTTATTATGGTAGCTACGGTAGCCATAACCAGAACCAGGTGACAAACTAACTTGTTTAGACAGATTTTGAAAGACATGAAGTTTATTAATTAACATGAGAAACTTTATAATAAATCTAAGTTATCACGAAATTTTTGAATAGATTTGTCATAAAATTCTGACTTTCATTGACGATAATAATGTGTAAAAAGAAATTAATAGTTATTCGTTTTTGAAATTATACTTTTCTTAGAAATTCCTTAAGAACAATAATAATATCCATCAGTTTAGATGGATTTTTTTTAACTTTTGAAATCATAATATATATGTGATATTTTACCATTTATCAACCACTATTAAACAGGCAACAAGTATTTTACTTATGCAAAATCAGTATTCGTTTACTCGCGAAGCATCCGATGACATACTGTTAATGATTGCAAATTAATGAGCAACTCAGCTCACATCTATCCTTTATGTATAGCTTGCATCTTACTACACAGCATTCTGAATGAATGATAACTGAAATTTTAGAGACTGTAATTTCTGTGGGGCGCAGCTGGTAACAGAATCTCTCTAAAGCACTTTTTGTGTGACAAGACTGACTTGGAATCCACGCATATATCGAGTACGACACATAATTAACCAAACGATACATTTTAGATAAAAATTATCTTCATATCAGCCAGCTTTCGGTTACTGTACACAAAATTACTTCTGGTAACCATAGCTGCAAAACGTGTAGACCTTTAAGAAATCCACCCAGGGCCGCATTGAGGCATAGGCTACATAGCCTAGCGGCCCGCAGCTCAAAGGGGCCCGAACCACATGGGGAAAAAAAAAACAATGTGCAAAGAAAGTAACCTATTTCCGAAGCGGTTTTAGCACCGAAAATCCTGAAACGCTCGTGAAGACCAAAAACAATGCTCGCGCATGCGGATTTCAGTCGTTTGAAGTACGGGTGTATTGTAAAATAACATTTCAGTGCACCTGTACCGAAAAGTAACAACTTTGCAGCTCAACGTTGAGGACTTTTGTGACATAAGGCTGCAGTATACTGTGCTAGGCGCGAATGAATTTAGATTGAAATCACTGTCGTACACCTGCAGTACGATCGAAAGTTACCTAGCTGGAAGGTTAGGTAAGATAAAATCATTTTGTATCGATGTAAACAGCATATAGTGGTGTGAGGTCCAAGTTTCAATGTTTTGTTTGATAGTAAGTATTCATAAAAATTTACAATCGTTTATAATTTAAATAGATGTATTTAGAATTTAATATTAAATCTACTTTTAATTCTTTTTTACTTAATTTGTTGTTTTATATCTTTTAAAACTTTGCTTCAGTAGTCAGGAGTTTCGATCGCTTGGAGCGTCGTGGAGGTCGCTGGTTAGTGGAGCGCTGAAAAACAGTTTAGTCGCTGACTTTGCTGACATGCGCCTGTAAATAATTGTTATTTTAATCTTTTTCTATTGCGTGCTTTGGTGATCTCAATCATCTTTCCTCGATTGTTTTATCCTGCTCTTTCATATTGTTATTAAAACTTGTTATTCCGCGGGATTTTTCTGATGGTGTTTGTTTTCAACAACACAAGTACAATAGGCAGTGCCTTATCTACCGATCATCAGTCGAAACCGGAACATGTGACAATCACTTGCCAACCTCGTTCACTTCAGTCGCAGAATCGACAAAGAAATTACTTTTCGAACTTTCGATTCTTCAGTAAGTAATCCTCGTATATTTTTACTTCCATTGACTACCGTTTAACTAAACCATTTAACTAGTTCGTAAATCTAATTTAATTTATCTAATCCAAATCTAAATTTAGGAGGATGCAGCCAATTCATAAAAAAAGATTGTTTCAAATATCTGTATCGGAGAAGATATAAAAATAGAAATTTTTGGTATTACTGAGTTTATATCCAACCGTATTCGGTTCTAAGTGTTGTTTTCTATATCTGATGATAAACTTTTAAAGCTCTAAAATAAATGTTTATGTCTTTCAGCTTTAGATAACTGAAAGTTCGCATTCATACCTATTACGTTTTTACTTCAGTTCCGATTTAAATATGATTTTATCTAATCACAAAGTTTTATTTCAAATTTTTCCCATGTATTTATTAAATATTGGTTTAAATAATTTCTATTAATCTGGAAATTTGGGTTATTGATTCACAATTCCATATTTAAGTTACAGGAACGCAGGTAATGAAATAAGATGATTGGCTTAAGAACTTCATGATGAAGAAACCCTTTCCACGAGTTCGCTTTACAAGATTATAATTGGTTCGTAGACCTGATTTGGAAATAACTACAGCTTAAGGGGTTATAATATACCTCCTTTTACAATCAGCTTGCGCAATTATGTACCTCAACTTGTATTTAACTGTACTAATGCTTTATTATGCATATTAATTGAATTATCAGTTAAATTTGTCGTAATGCGAACTACGAAATAAAACACAGAAATGCACATTACTGTCATAACCAACACCGAGAAACCATTAAATATCTATATCTGATTGCACTTTTCAAACATGATTGTAATTGGTTGGCTTCAATATTTTTGAGGATCGTTACTGGCGCTCTGTTAGGTAGGGATAGATTGCATTTGGCGATTTCTGATGCCGTAATGCTGCTTCTCGATTCAAGTGCGTCACACGTTGATCCCGGACCACAAAGCTCTTTTTTTTTTCTTATGGCTGTACGCCTCATCAACGTCGAGGTCATTAGAGGCGAGAAAGGACTGGGAATTCGGCCATGGCTTTTTGAAGGAAGCATCCCGGCTTTCGCATGGAGTGATTTGGGTAAACCATGGAGAACTAAAATCTGGATGCCCCGATGGGGATTCGAACCCGCGTCCTCCGGAATGAAACACCGACTATAATCAGTAATGTAATAGTTCCATGGGAAGCTGCCCTTTCTCACGCATGAAATCAAAACTATGCCGAGTTCTCGAAAATTTAAATGGTTTGCGTTTATGTTGAGATTCGCACCAAAATCTCTAAAATAATACTCGCCGTATTGGTGCATAGCTTTTCTTTCTGTCAACAATCAAACAAGAGACAAGGTTTCCACGCTTCTTCTTTTTTTCAATAAGTGTTGATGCCTGCTTAAAACTGCTCTGGAGGGGATTGTAAACGGAGGGAAAAGAAGAAGTCGGCGAAGGAAGAAAATGATTGACGATGTAATGAAAAATCGAAAATATATAGAGACCAAGAGAATGACGGAACATAGGAAGGCGTGGAGGGCTGTCACTTTGCGTGGACCTGCTGAATAGCAGAGAACCCTTAATAATCACGCGTGAATGACTGTTGCTTAGTACCACTACTATGCGTCACCCTGCCAAATATATACATGTGTGATGATCATCATTACCCGCTGTCCCAGAATTCGTAACTCCCGTGAAATTTCTGAGTGATTGGGTTTTTAACCCCCCAGCCCCCAACCATTAATAATTTTCGCTTAATTATTAACTATCGGACTTCTTTTGCCGGAGATTCACTGCATTCATTTTCAGCAAATCACTGATTAATTGAAAAGAAGCAGAGGACAGGAACAATAAAAAAATAAAATAAGTGGATAGATGAACCACACAAATTCAAACTATATTCTGTCCAACTTAAGCACATTGGAAACAAAGATCTACACTCGAAATTGGAAAATTTAATCAAACCATCAAATTCATAAAATTTTCTAGGAATCCACAGATATTTATCACCAATTTGTCTCCACCTAATATTAACACATCTTGGTATTAATTTACTTCAGTTCATAATCTTTAGCGAGAGTGAGTTCTTTGGCAGAGACAAACACACACTCAAGGCGGGACCTGGGTTACTGACCTTTTAACGTGGCGTATGTGCCATAATGGCTGCCGCAGCAGCGTCCTGAAATTCGTAACTCAAATATACTACCTGCCTCATTCTCGCTTGTAGTTCTAAATTCTATTCCTTATTAATTATTTAATTTTACCTATAATACTACCTATAATACCCTACAATTCCTAATTATAGTTATTAATAACTTTATCCCTTGTATATTATTAGAATGTTCGGGGTTTAATTAATATGATAAATAACCAGTCCACCATACAGTTCACTTTTAACTTGCTTTTATTTTCATAAACTTGACGCCAAAGATACTGTCTACATGCATACATACAATCTAGCGATTGTATACAACACTTCTTCCACGGATAATATAGTCCTTGACCGTCGTAAATTGAGTAGGTTGAAACTGTTTTTCTGTCTCGGATGTTCGCTTTATATAAGCTACATCTAAATTTCTAGAACACTTCAAAAACTTTCGCCAGATATTTCTCGAACATTAACAATACTTAAACAATTCAAACATATTAAAAACAATCAGAATTAATACATAATCACTTACTATCATTACAAAATTGTCAGAAATGGAAATTAAAGATACTGAAACACAAAATCATCCACATAAATCATTTTAAACCATAGCAAATTGTCCTTTAGACATCGTAAGTTGCATTAATACTTGGAATTACAAACATTTAAGCAATTCTCTTGCCAAATTCTGTCCTTAAACATATCAAATGGCCTCTAAATAATTTCTTTTCATAAAACAAAGTCTATATACATTTACTTACAGTAAATTGCAAAACAAGCATACAAGATCATATTCAACCAAACTCTAGCTTGCTGCAAATGCTTAATAAAATACAATTCCATTTAATTTTATGTTTGAGGGCTGTTAAAATATGTCTTGTGGCACCACAAACGGTATGTACATGTTACTATGACGCGTATTGTTTGCGTTATGAAAGATGAATGAAGTGAGAGATTAACCCGAGTGCCAGGACTTTAAGGCCTATTTTCCTGAAAGACGTGAAGCAGGACTCATATTTCCGCTTCCCAAACCAACGGACGAATCACCTTCAACAGTGCTGTATGCACTCACTCCATACGAACTGCGGAGAGGTTTGGGATTTAACCCAGGACTTTGATGCACAATTTAGTGATTAGGAACTGTGCAACATCACCTCTCCTACCGTGCCGGCCATGAAATAAAGATGAAAATTTATTCCTCCACCAGGAACTGAACCAACTGACATCATGTAATGCCAACAGTAGCTATATTCGTATTCAGGACAACATGGATTGTTGGTTTGTTGTTCAGGCGCCGGACACTACCACCGTACGGCAAACACCGAAGCCAACGGGGATATATATAAGACTATGAATTTGTCCTCTCACCAAGTCATCTTGTACGTCACCATTAGCAAGCTGAGGGTGCCCCTCTGGTGCCGTTTATGCCCTCGCCGCCTGCAGTCAAATTGCAGTTTACGGCAGCGTGTGCGCTCCGACAGTGTTTCCGCAGATGCGATTACCAGAGCGGGCAAACAGAGGGCGCGTGAGGCGACTGCGAGGGACGAGCCCTCTGATGAAGGTCGCTGTACAACGGGACGCAATAAACGCGGAGCGGGCGCCTGCCGCCTAGGCAGCCGGACACACACGGCAGACAACAGTCTGCGCCGCGCATTACAATGCGCAGAGCTACGTTAACGGAGGGGCAAGGCTGTTGGCTCTATGCAAATAGTGTCAGACATAATTAGTTCTATCACCACAAAAGAGTGAAGCAAAAAACGAGAGTCTGTAATTAGAACATCACGAAAAGTACACCTAACTAAAGTCTCAATTTCTGTGGTAATGCGGATTCGCGTAAAACTACAAACATTGTTACGCAGAAATTTTTTCATGTTCTTTGGTAGTACTAGCGTGTTGATTGCTGAACTTACTGTTTGATTAGAATTAAATATCATACAATAACTAATGCCCACTTTGCTATTCCGGATTTCTCTATATTTACTGCCCTATTCTAAACTTTTGTGGTAAAATATCTCTGGCAGATATGAATACGATCACAATCAGTAGACTGTATTTAGTCGTTATGTAATGGTATGAAATGATCCAGTCTTTTGAAAATACAGTAACGATGCAAATGCTACATTATTCAGGTTTAGAATTTGACTTCACAGTTCTGAGTTAGTTATTTTTTGCATTCTAAGCGCTATCTTAGAAGTAATAAATTAACAGCATTTTTTTATAACTTGCTACAGTACTTCTGGTATCTATTGTATATAGTAAAATTTAAAAAAAAGGTGTGTCCGCATATAAAATTTATTTCGAAAAATAAAAAAGATTGCCAACACCACTACTAATAAAAGGAATGCAATAGCCGTAACAATTGATTTTTGAAGTGAAAACTTCTACTGGCGCGTTGGGCGATTTTTGAATGGGGATAAATCTACGAGTTCGCGTCACCGACATGCTAATGTTAACAGTGTATCTGTAGCTATAAGTTTCACATGTTGTGCTTGCACAGCGGTCATGAGGCTCAGTTGGTTGAGGCACGTGACTGGGAAACGGAAGGTTTCCAGTTCGAATTCCGGATATGGCTGGATTTTTTAAATATCCATTTAACCTCTTCAATACGTCATGCAATGAGTATTTCGTGGTAAAACAGATTCCGGGTTGTTCGATGTTATTTTTGCAGCGGATTTTAAAATTGAAAATTCAACAAAATTTTATAACAATATTTTAGGTTTATGTGTTGAATTTTTAAAATATGGTTACTAATGCAAAATTAATTTTTATTAGCTTATATTAACGAAATTTCAGATTGAAAAATTTGCAAGAAAAGCCTTAAATTTTTCAATCCGAGCGTGGTAGGTGAACGGTTAACGTTCTGGCCTCGCATTTGGGAGGACGCGGGTTCGAATACCCGTCCGAGCACCCAGATTTGGGTTTTCCATGGTTTCCCCAAATCACTCCAGGCGAATGCCGGGATGCTTCCTTCAAAAATGCCATGGCAGAATTCCTTCCCGTTCCTTGCCCCCAGTCCCATACTGCCTCTAATGACCTTAGCCGTCGACGAGGCTTAAAGCAATAAGAATAAAAAAGAAATTTTCCAATTTAAATCTAAACATTCAAATTGAATTTTGTTTCTAATTGAAAGGTGTATATTTTTTTCTTACTTCAGTTACCATAAGCCTATTGTGTCCTTTTTATAATATAATGAAATGATTGATAGTATGAATAACCTAAGTATTGTTGAAATTATTGGAAATAATGTTGAAAATTAACTTCATTGAAATTCATGTAAATACAAAACTATGTATAAATAAAATAAATGTACATGAATTATTATATCAATTAAGTTGTATTTATATTTTGTAGATATAGACGAGAAAAACAGGCTAATGTTAATGATTTTAATTTAAAAATTACAAAATTTAATTTTTGGTAATACAATTAATTTCAAAATAAAAAACCTACAGTTCTTTCATAGTTTTAAGTTTTAACCTCTGCGGCAGTCCCCAGTGACTACCAATTGTTTTTTTTTTAATTTTCTGTCTGATTGTGGCTGTATGAAATCTTGAGCCGTTCTTGGAAGGGATATTAAAAAACACCGTGTTTGATGGTTTGATATTCAGCATCTCATTCAGAAACTGGATTCTGTTCAGTGACATCCAAATCATGTGGGGACAGTTGTAACCTTCAGGCGGATTATTGGTTGAATGTCTCACAACTGGAGCTTGTTTTGAGTTTTGAATTTGCACTTGCATGAAAAAGATAAATCATTTAGTTTCCGAAATTCATCTAGGAATTAGAAAGAACTTTTTAAAACTATTTGTGTGTAGTACAGCACTTTACGGTAGCGAAACATGAACTTTAGGAATATCAGAAATAAGGAAAATTGAAGCATTTGACGAATACCGAAAATTAAGTCGACAGAACGAAATGAATGAGTTTTGGAAATGATGGATGAGGAAAGAAGTTTGTGGAAGAGGCTTAGAGAAAGAAGAAACAGGCTGATAAGTCATATTTTGAAACAATGTGGATTGGTTAATTTGTTAGTGGAGGGAACAGTCGAAGGTAAGAACCGTGGAGAAAGACAGAGATTAGAATGTATGAAGCAGATAATTGAGGACGTGGTTGTAAGGAGTATGTAGACATGAAGAGGTTAGCACAAGATTGGAAGGAATGGAGTATTGCATCAAACCAGTCGAAAGACTGACGACAGCAAAAAAAAAAAAAAAAAAAAAAAAAAAAACATCATACCCGTTTTCAGACAGATCTTTGGCAGAGAATGCAATTTAATCGGCATGAAGTGAATCTTTCCTTAACGTTATTAATGAGTAAATCCTGGTTTTAATGATTTTTATATACATATATATTAGGGTGTCCCAAGACATAAGGGAAGTTTTTTTCCGTGAAATTAAATACGCATACCTTCTATTTTTTTCTGTTTGACCTTAATAACTCACATAATTAATATTATTGCGATTTAATTATGATAACACGTGTCGACTCGATGCCAAACATGAGACATGGAAGGATTCTAGAACTTAATGTTTATTTGGTAAATAAAACACTAATATACCCAAATCGTGTTTATTTACACTATTCTTTAAATTTTCTTTTCAAATTTTGTTTTTTACAGTCAGGATAAATCTTCCGGTGTTCTTGTACGCAGCGTAACAAAAATTGCTTTTGTTACTCTTCAACCGTGATTAAACCATGGAAGTCTTGCATCAACTTGACCGCTCTTTCAGCTGTATCGTTCACTGCCCTCAGCGTTGAAACCTTCTTTCTGGCTTCATGAAACGAAGCATTAATTGACCACATAGTAGGACATACGTGGAAAAAAACTGTCATCAATTTTAAGACGATCGAACAATGACTTACTTCTGAGTGAAATGAAGTCGTAGATGTTTTTCTCTGCAATAAAAAAAAAAGAGAAAGTCAGTTACCAAAATTGTGATATACACAAAAAACTAAAGAAACAACTTCTATAGTTACTTGTTTAACTTACCATACAATGGACCGCAAAGTTCTTCCTTCGATGGGATGTAACGTTTAGTATGAGTTGATAAATTCTCTTTGGTAAAATTTTCAACCATTTTTACTTTAGTTTCTTGATCCTCATCATCGTCAAACAGTAACAAGACAGAAACTTCATCAGTCAAAAACCATAAATGCTGGCTTATCTTCTGTAAAGATGCTTTTGATAGGTTTTTATCAATTTTTTCATAAGCCTTCATCGACTTCAAAAAGCACAAATCTTGGTAAGGTGCTTTTACTGCCCAAATACATTGGAGCCATAGCTTGACGTAGGATGTCACGATGAACAGGCAAATGTCTAACAGCGCTGCCTTATCCTTGCTTGTAATTTTGAATTAATCACTAAGTAGTGATATTTTTAAGGAATAAATTGCTCTCGCCATCCATCGAGCTTGGTGCGTGGCACCTGGAGGTCGAATTTTGAATTTTCTCTGTGTCTCTCCGCCTAAAAATATCACAGAAAGCTCTATCAACTCTCGATAGTCATCTCCGACTATTTATTTAGTTAATTCCGTTCGGTAAAACTCAAGCAGATTGTCAATTTCGGTAACAGTCAGGTGCAATGCGAGTTTTTCTTTATAGCACTGTATTTTTTCTGGAGCGACACTTTTCCAGTTATCTCGGAACTTTTGAAGAGTGGAATATCAGGGTTTGTTGTCACTTGACTAATTTTTACTTCGAACACGCTTTTTAACACCAATTCATATACGTGATGGCGGCAAGGGAAAATAAGCATCTTTCTATTAAGTTTTGTTCAAGAAGCACACAGGCACCATTGATATGACCTACATTTGAATCCGTAGTATTGCAACAAAGAATTTGCACTTTATCTTCGAGATTCCAGTCTACAATCGCGTTCCAAACAGCCTGCGCCTGTTCGCTTCCTGAAGAGCTTTCCAACCTTGGCACAGCAATAAGTTGTTCTTTATTTCCATATGAAATAACTATCGGAAGACGTTCTTCTTTTGATTTCCGAGCATATACAGCAGGCAACAGTTTGCCATCCCAGTGAACAGTCACAACATCTGGTACCTCGTTTTGAAAATTAGCTATTATGGCTTCCGCACGCTCTTTCCTTTTTTCCATGCGGATTCTATGAATCGAGGACTTACTTATAGGGAATTCATTAGTATTATATCCAAGTGCCTCAATAGTAGCTTCAAGAATAAACACTGAATCTCTCATACTTAACTGACACCTATCTAGCGCTGCTACTAATTTTGGAGTAATGAATGTTTCCGCATAGTTCTTTTACTAGATTCGGGTTGTATATTCTCGGTCAGAGTTGGAAAATCTTCTTGTAAATGCATGTCATTTTCATTTAAATCAGAAGATGAGTCGTTTTGTAACGGTTCATAAGATGATGTCGAAGGAGTTGGCGTGGAGAAATATTTAGCACATCGCTTTTCTTCGTCAATAGTTCTGAGGCGCGCCCTTTCCTCTTTATCAGTCAGTTTTTTGTCCACTCCAGCTAAGTGACCAGGCCGACCTGGTTCTCTCTGTCGTTGTAAGAATATTCTATCCTCATTTATTTTCATTAATTGAAGCGCATCGGCATGTGCAATGTCAAACAAATTATCTAAGTTGTTGAAAAACTCTTGTCGGCGATGCTCAAATACCTTTTTTGTTTTTTGTGCATTTTTTTGTAACTCCCTCCGACCTTGATATAGGTCCACTAGTTTCTTCACATAATTAGGCAAAGATTTAGTAGGTATACGCGCCTTTTCCCGAAAGATAATACATTCGCGAATAGTGAGATTTGCACTTACATTGACAGTTAAATTCCCTTCACGGATATTATAAAATAAAACTGCCAGAACTTGTCCATTAGAGGGCAATTTTGAACCTTTTATTTGATGTTTTACGCCCCCTATTAAAAATATACCCTTTTTAGAACTACGTAATTCCACTGACATGTTCACTGATTGAAAACAATACCTTTACTAACAATACAACAATTGGTTACAAGCACATCGACGCGTTAGCTCGCGTTCGTCTTACTGCGCAAGTACAGACATGTTCCAATACAAGTCGGCACGGGTTGCCGAGGTCCTACGTTTATTAAATTTTATTTACAATTGTTTTGACATCATTAAAATAAATTAAGAGGCTATGCGTTAAAAAATAACGACTTAGATTTTTTTTGGGACACCCTAATATATACATACATATATATATATATAATCGCAAAAGAGCCCGTTTGCGGCAGATAGACGATGGTTATATAAAGCTTAAAATTGGTGAGCGACATTATGCGGATAGATAACGGAGATGGTACAGAAGCTGTACAGAATGCGAGTATAGTTGGCCTTTATGTCTAAATAACTTTATATTTTATACGATTATGGAGCCAGAAGGCAGCAAACAGGAAGGTAAAGAAAGCGAGACACAGTTCGTGGTGTTTTTTCGACTGGAGAGATCACCACGGGCGTGTGTTTGCGTGACTCCAGTGCACACAGGTTGAAAACGTTTGATGTGCTGAGCACGTGGCGAGTCAGTCCGGATTGCAGTGTGGCCACGTGACCTGGAAGAGCCGTCCTACCTGCAAACACTGTCGGCCGTTTGCCGTCCGCTCGCACAGTGTTTGCCGCCGACTGACTGACTGGGGCGCTTTTTGTCGGCTGAGCTATCAGTCTGGCCCGCAGGTCCAAAAACAAGTTACAGCCGGACGTAACAAATCGTGATTGCTCAGCTAAACCAACCCACCGCGTTCTGTGTCACTGTTCGTTTCTCCTCGTCACAGAGTGTAAACCCGGCAGCAACATTTATTTCTTGTAATTATTAAAGGACTGGATTATCATCATCATCATAACCATCATCAGACCTTTCCGACTTTGTAGGTCGTCCTGCACAACCTCTTCCAAGTCTCGTAGTCATTCCCAGATTTTTCCACCACCACTTTTCTCCAAACGACTCCCTTAGCCTCTGCGTCTTTCTTCACTTGGTCAATCCATCTTGCCCGAGGTCTTCCAACTGGTTTCCTTTCCTTCCCGCTGTTCAGCAGGGCTACCTCCGGCATCCTCCGCTCCTCCATCCTCAGAACATGTCCCAGCCACTGCAGTTAAGTTAACGTCACTTCTAATGCTTCCACAGGTAGTCTCTCTTTGATGCATTCATTTCATATTTTATCTTTCTTCGTGACATTCTCTATCCCTCTGAGGAACCTCATCTCTTCCGCCTGCAGTCTGCTAATATCTCTCTTTGCCCTAGTCCAGGTTTCGAAGCCATAGGTCAGTATTGTATTGGCCGCCGTCGGTTCGGGAGGGGGGAGCCAATACCTTGATGAAATATAATTATTAACAATATATGACATCCAATAAGTTGGTTATTTGATTAAATGGTGAACTAGAACCATTATTATTTTACACAAATATTATACTCAATTTATTAAGTCTTCTGGCTTCTACAAGGCCGGGTATAGTTAACGTTACGTTAAACATAATCCAAAGACAAGCAAACAAGCAGTACCCGACATTTACAATCCGCCGGATAAAAACAAACATGAAACTGATTTAAATATCTCAATAATTTGAAAAGTCAATATGATATCAAAGTGGCATCACAGGCCAACAAGTTGAAGTTAACATTCGCAAAACAAAGAATTCCAGGGGCGCCGTTTAAAGTTAAAAGCATCGTTTGAATTTAAAACAATCAGCAAGATGCTTCGAATTTGAAGTTAAAACATGAAAAGTTGGTTAGCTCAGTGATTTTAGGATGAGAGCAGAGTCTTATCTCAGGAGTCGTTTACGGGTTAGCAAGCCTCGTTAAAACCCAGTGGAACTGTGGACCCATGCGTCGGTACTTTACCATAATAGCATCTTCTTGATGAGGTGTGGCACGCTCAGTACCACTGCAGCAACGAATGCCAAGTAAGCGGATATGCCCGCGTTAGCACATCAGCTTCCAGCCCATCAGCCAGAAATGCGATCAGAAACAGTCACTGATCAACAGCCACGAGCGTATCGGGAGATACGACCGCTCAGCAGCTCGTCTCGGCAGCAAGTGTCGCTGAAGATGGCGTCGTGTCCTCTTCTCCGGCAAAATCAGCTTCCTGTCCGCTCATGAAAGAGAAGCCGTGAATTAACCACTGTGAACCCCTGTAGCTGTTCACGATTGGTGCATTAATATATGTCCATCATCACGTGTTTCGTATCGCAGCTAACATTCGCTACGCGCTTCCCGCACATTTTGCTTGACCTTGTCGGGCCACCTGGGAAGGGATGAGGTCAGTACACTCGGGAGCTAACGGTTTCCCGCGCTACCCCTTTTCTGAGCCATAGGCTTCGGCCTGTCGGCGACACTGGGCATTGTCCCGTCCTCTGAGCGTTCAAAACTGCCGTTCCAACTTCCTACACTCAATATATATTTCTGAAGAGCAAGTTTTGCAGAAACTAAACCATATAACAATAATAACTTTGGCTGCCCGGGTTTAATATATGATTATTCACCTATGAATTAACCCTATCATTTATAATATTTACAATTTAATAACTGAATATTACCAAGAAAATCTGAATATTAATTAATTACTTAATAATATTCATTGTGGATGACTCTGTCATACCACAGTATGAGCTGGTGATATACTTTATAGAGCAGAATTTTGGAATCCTTCCTTATGTTCCACCTCCAGATTACATCATTTATCTGATGATACCATTGACCACTCATCCTTAGTCTCTGACCTATTTCTTCCTCCATCTTTCCATTGTTAGATACCTTGCTTCCCAGATACACAAACGATTATGGATATTTTCAGCTATATTTCTGCCATGCTGCTAACTACGAGAGTTATTTTTCTTGATTTATGATCAAACAAGCTAAGAATTTGCATTCTAGTTGCGTTCTACTCAGTTAGAATCTCCACATAGCAAAGCTCAAATATAATATTTTACAAAAATAGCTCTCCCTGTTGGCTCAGTTGGTTGCGGCACTGTGATGAGGTGGGCAGGGTGGAAGAGGTGGTGATGCACAATTCCTAATCATGGGTTAAGTCCCAAACTTCTCCGCAGTGCGTATGGCGCGAGGGCATACGACACTGATGATCCTCCATCAGATGGGGACGTTAGGCTTGGCGGCCCACACGTGTCTGTCGGAAGAGTAGGCCTGAATGAGTCAGCACCTGGTTCCACCCACCTCCTGCCTTCAACTCTCATCCACTATACACTGTACACGGAACAGACAGTCTACCAAGGTCATTAACACTTACAACAACGCATACCAACACTGTCACGCTGGGGAAGGCAATGGGAACCGCCACAATTCATCATCCCATAAGTTGTCACATAAGGGTAAACATCGCCCTTAGTAACGGCCTACGCACGGTCACGCGCAAGCTTTCACCAGAAGAAGAAGGATTAGTTCTTTTTATTGTTTTATTATGTAACCAAATAAGAATTGGCATTCAAATTTAATTATTTTCAATTAGAAATTCCACATAACGCTGCTAAAAAATAATAGTTGTGAAAAGAGAAAAAAATTCCGTACAAAACTGTTCATGACAAACACAATTGGCCCTATTTTCCCATGACGTAATGAAAGTTATCGATGCAGGTTCGCAAGTTGATGCAGTTCTCTTGGATTTTCAGAAAGCTTTTGATTCTATGCCACACAACCGACTTTTAGCGAAGATTCGAGCTTACGGTATTTCGGCTCAGATTTGCGAGTGGATACGTGATTTTCTAACTGGTCGATCACAGTCGTTGTTGTCGAGGAAGCCTCTTCTAAGATATGTTACTTCGGGCGTTCCTCAAGAAAGTGTAATAAGTCCACTTCTTTTCTTAATATTTATAAACGATCTAGGTGACAACGTCAAATGCTGGTTGCGATTGTTTTCCGACGATGCGGTTATCTATAGGGAAATAAGGTGCTCAGATGATTGCTTAGAAATTTAGCGCGAGTTTGATGCTATTTTCGATTGGTGCCGTAAATGGCAGCTTACACTTAATTGCAAAAAATGCAAGGCAATGAGGATAAGTAACAAGAAGAATCAGTTTGTTCACGAGTACAAAATAAACAATTCAGCTGTTGACACGGTTGATTCCGTAAAGTATCTGGGGGTGATAGTACAAAGCAACATGAAAAGGGACATGCACATAATTTCCGTCGTAGGCAACTATTAAGGTACTTCGGTGGTTTAATTACTGATTAATTAATTAAAAAGTCCACCAAAAAAAATTATGTTCAAGATGTTAGTTTATTTCTTTCAAATCAACAAGTTAGCGATATTCACAAGCATAGATACAATACAGAGATGCACTTCTGAGCCGTTGCAAATAAAATCTTTGTGAACTCAACTGGATGAAACTCTCTGTAACACTGAATACTCCACTAACTAACTAACTTCCTTACTTACTTACTTACTCTGTCCAGGCGATCTGTTTATATAGTCTCTATCGAAATTACGAGAATTCTTCAAAGGCATCCGCCCGATATTTCTCGATCATTAACAATCACTCAAACAATCAAACATATTAAAAACAATCGAAATTAATACAAAATTACTTAACAACATTACACAATGATCAGAAATGGTGATTAGAGATACTTAAATACAAAATTATTTACAGAAATCCTTTCAAACTGTAGAAAATTGTCCTGTAGACATCGTAACTTACATTAATACATGTAATTACAAACATTTAAGAATTTCTCTGGCACCATTCGGTTCTTAAACATATTAAATGGACTTTAAATAATTTTCTTACATAAAACAAAGTCTATATACACTGATTTACAAGAATTTACAAAATAAACATATCAAATCACTTTCAAGCAAACTTTAGCTCACTACAAATACTTCATACAGTACAATGCTACTCAAAATTCAGGTATGAGGGCTGTTACACAACGCTAATTCTAAATTACGATTCATGGGTCGTATTTTGAGGAATTGTAATGCTCATACCAAGGAGATAGCGTATAAAACACTAGTGCGTCCGCATCTGAATTACTGTTGTAGGGTTTGGGATCCGTATCGCAAGGTTCTGATTGACTCAGTGGAGAGGGTGCAGAGGAGAGCCGCTCGATTCGTGACTTGTTGCTACAGCCCTTAAGAAATCGTCACAAAATTGACACATAGATTTGGCTGGGATAGTTTTGAAGACAGACGACGTAGCTTGCGTTCTAATTTATTGGAGAATATGCCAAAAAAATTAAATTTCGAGTGCAATGAAATACTTCTTCCGCAAAACTATTTAGGTCGCAATGACCGGAGGGATAAGATTAGAGAAATAAGATGCCGTACTGATGCTTTTATGTATTCCTTCTTTCCTCGCACTATTCGGGATTGGAATGCGTGGGTTTAGGATTGGTGCTTAGCACCCTCTGCCATGTTTTTGATTTGCAGAGTATGGATGTAGATAACTTAAACGTCTAAAGTATACCAATTCCGACAGCTAGTTACATTTGAAATTTAAGGCTGTTCAATCTTCAACGATTGATGAAAGCATTAATTACAATCTGAAACTCGATTCATTTAACAAATATGAGTAAAAAAAAGCTGTAACGCTCTGGCCTCGCATTCCGGACGACACGGGTTAGAACATCCAGATTTAGGTTCTCCCTGGTTTCCTCGGATCACTCCAGGCACGTCGTGGGATCGAACTTAGGAACACGCCGCCTCAACGCGCACGGCTATACCGACAGTATTAACAAATGCTCTTCCGTAATGGTATAAGTCATTCAGACAAATTTTTTACACTTTTTAACCTTAAATTTCTCCTAAACGGAGGCCCACCAGGCAGAACTGTTTTAGAGCAAGAAACCAGAAGTGACGTAGTATTTTTCAGAGTTGTTGGTTCTACGATAGCGATTTCCACACTGAAGAACTCTCCTAATATTATCAGTTTCCACTAATTACGATACCTGTAATTAAATAAATCTGAGACAAGCAAAATGCTAGACTGTAAATTTGTATGTTTTTTCTAAGAATATGAGGTGTTTTGGTGGATAAAGGACCTGTATATGGACTGAATTACTGTTATAATTTATTAACAGCAAATCAATGTATGAAATATAATAAAAAATTAGCAATTGGTCATACTGTGCCAGTAAATATGCTATTAAATTTCATTTAAGTTTCCTAATGATTTCCAATATTTTCGGATTGGTTTTAATTGTTTTTTCAAATTGTTAAATTGCTAGAACATTATTATTAAGAAAAAGCTGTTGATCCCTTTATAGGGTTCGAGAACATTCTCCCGATAGTCACAACCGGGCAAACTCTGAGCAGCGCTAAGACGAATGCTACGTCTTTTTTTTTGTGCTTTAATTTTTGGATAAGAAGTCTTGATATCAAGTTCATGCATATTGTATACTTTCCTGTAGTGTTTCTACGAAATAGAATTTAAATGAAGAATGTTTATTGACCATTGTTTATTGCAGAAGCTACCTGTCATTGAAAGGTTCAAGGAATTGAATAACTTACTATAGCGAACGCTGAATCAACTGCTGACCGGAACAAACCTTTAAATATTTGTAAACCCTTTTGAAGCAGCAAATTCCTAATTATTTATCAATATCCCATTATTGGTCAACGGGAAACATATGAAGACCTCAAGCGTGCTTCATGCTCAGTTTGCGAGTTATAGGCCTGTGACTGATGGACAGGCTGCGTAGCGATAGCACTGTGGCCCCGTTTACCTTCGGGCACAGAATACTAATGAGTAGGTACAGATTAATTAAAACCGCATTAAATCAAACGCCAGGTGGAGACACAGTTAAAGTGCCGACTACGCATTCCTGTGATGAAGGCAGAGAACGCCCTGCCAGCGTTCGTACGGACAGAGATGAGGCTATCCGCCCAATTGCGCCCCCACCCCAGACTCCCTTTTTAAAACCGGAATTTTTGTAATGCCTTCATCTGCCCAAATTAGCGCTGCTGGTTAAATATTAACACAGCTTTTGCGCTTCCAAGTGTAACAGCCCCCGTACGCAATGAATAATTAAAACGCGCAGAGTGAACAATTGGTCGCGAGTATCGCTTCTCAATGCAGGTGAAGCACTCCTGCCAACGGCTGAAAAATTTAAAACGAATTTTCCTGCGCCGTACATTATTTTTTCATTAGCAATATTTTATCTTTGCCAGTTGTGAACGATTATCGGTTTTCTTTTTTTTTATCGCTGATTATATTTAATACCAGAAACCTTAAAAAAAATATCTTTAACAGCAGAAATATTCGCATGAATTAAGTCATGTTTGGACAGACCATAAAAATTATAAACCAAAGCATCAGTTTAATCGATAACGGAAAAAAAGAATGATTTTACCTCCGTACGTACAGCGAAATATCATTTTTTACATTCTAAACCTTATAACCTTCCGACTGGCTTATGTTTGTCATTTACTTATACAAAAGCTTTTATCTGTCTTGTCTTAATCACACAATATGCAAATCCTACTTTTCAGTCATTCAATGACGATTATAAAGAATTATACAACATTATCTTTACCTTAAACTGATCCTTTACATCTTCTGCCAGTAAGGAAATACATCTTTTGACATCAAGATGTATTTTCCAGTTATAATTCCTGAAAATAACTCTTATACTATAACCTGATATTATGTTTCACTTTCTCCTTTTCAAATAATCAATAACACTAAAAACTCTTTTTTATATTTCTCTTTGTATTTTAACACACATTACACGACTGTACATTATATTAATTTGTAACATATCACAACTTTTAAATAGCTACATCAATATTTTCTCTGCCCGCCAGCCATACAAATTAATTTCAGACCCCACCAGATCTGCTCGATTATTTTTCTTCCATCCATATATTTTCATTCTCTTCTATCAAGTCCTCCAAAATAATTTGTCATCCAGTCTTCCTCTCTATATATAATCTCCATGTGAGGATTGAGTCTTTCCAGGGGTACAGATGACAAAAATTCTTCTCGTATGTTCTGCCGGATCAGGTCTTCCATGTGCGACGTTTGACAACAACCTCTGTTGTCATCATCAGGCGAAAAGGCCGAAGCTGACATGCCAACAGCAAGATACAGCAGTGTCAACTTCGACCTTTTCGCCTGATGATGACAACAGACGTTCTTGTCGAAACGTCGCACATGGAAGAACTAATAGGCAGAACAGCCGAGAAGAATTTTTTATAATCTCCATGGCTAATCGACACATCTACTTGCCACCAAGGAAACTTAACATAAACTTCTTATTAACATCTTCATAAATATTTTGATATCCAATTTCCTAACAAGTTATACCTTAACGTGGGGTATGTCCGTTGCTTAGAACCTCTTCTGCCTATTTTCCCGTCACCCGTATCAGCTCCTCTCTTCCAGTTGTACCTTTGAAATTCGTAAATTTTTGTTTCTAGTGTTTTAAACAGCTTCAAAAATGTCGAGCAGGCAGACGAATGGCCCGCTTCTATGGCTAAGTTTGTTGTGGCACCATGATGATGTCCGGCTCTGACACGGGATTGGCTTGTTCGTCCTCAGGATTTGGTCAACACGGCAGGGAAGATCGTAGAGCAGAATTCCTAATCACGAGATTGTGCAACAAGACTGGGCTACAAAATCCTAAGCCTCTCCGTAGAGCGTGAGGGCATACGATGAGGACGTTAAACCTTCTTTCGGAAGAGTTGGCCCTACTGGGCCGGCACCGGGTCTTTCATATCTCATCCACAATACACTCTGTAATGAATACCCACACTAGCGCAGTGATCAACACTTATGAACACTGACACTGGGGAAGGCAACGGGAGGTTCCATGGTAGGACTAACGTCCCTGATGAAACCACCTCCACCTGGTATGGCATTAGAGCTGTAAAGGTAACGAGAAATCGTGTACTCATATGTATTCGTTACTAAAATGAACAGTCCTCGTTACTATTGAATCGTTACTTTTGACACAACCGAGCTCTAGCTTGGAGCTTCGCACCGAGTCGCGTCACGTAGGGGTTACAGGATTACTTTGTAAAATTGTTCATTTAGTAAAATAGGTTTAGGTAATATTTGTACTGTAAAATAAAATAGAAGTTAGGATATCTCATTTTAGAAATGTTTGAAATCAATAAAATTTCACTTATGCATGGTCAGTAAAAAAACAATATCTGATGTTATCTATCCAAATATTCCATATACAAATTATGTTCTGTAAATTTTAATGTTAAACAAAACTGCAAACTAACTATTTATGCTGTCAAATTACTTACCTCGTTAAAAATATCAACACTTAATAGTAAATAATGTTAATTATATTAAAATAATGTACGCGTAACACGTTTGTACTTACAAATTTATCTTTTTTAACGAAAAGAATTTAAATCAAAATTCCTAGAAATACGCGACGCACGATGTTCAAATGTTCATTCTCTCGTTCAGGTTCGTTTAGTCGCTGGGCGAACCGTCCCAGTCCTCGCTTGATGCGTCGTATTTGTTCATTTATCGAATCAAACTGACGTCCGTATGACAAACGCGAGTACCAAAATAAATTTGTGAGTAATGTTTAGATACTTCGAGTCAAGCTATGTACTCGTTACTCAGTAACGAATACATACGGTTTAATGCAGCTCTACATTATACAAGGAAACACCTTATATACACTGTGACTAAATGTGAAAAATTATATTGCGTATAGAATTTATTTTAACCAGAGGTCATATCGTTGAACCACAGATAAATATTGTGGGTGCAAGCTCTACAGAGCATACTCTTTGGTTATTTGAAAAAAGTATGATTAAAGAAATAGCAACACATGGTTGCACAAATTTTATTTGACTCCATTGTTTTGTAAAAAAACAAAAAGAGATTTTAAACAGAATATAAAAGAGAGAAATAAATAATTAACAACTAAATGATTAAAAAAAGGTTAAAGGGAAAGTGAATAGAAATAACCGAGTATTTTCTTTTCAGTGATAAATTTTAATGATCCAAAGTCACGTAAGTATAACTTGTTTTGAAAATTGTGATAGTAATCTTTCGGTGGCAGTCGTAGGAGAAGAAAATATGGGAATAACTTCTGAAAATAAAATAAAAAACTAGTTCAACGTGAAAACAGACGTTTCTGCATGAAAGCGTTGTGTAACAACGTCTGTACTACAAACGATTCAGCAGAGGCCATTAAGTGGCATTAATTGCTGTCCTTTTCATTTAACGCAAACAAGTTGTTGTCAGTGTAACGCTGGCGTAGTTTTAAATTAATTACCGATCATAAAAGCTAATCCCTTAATTACCGGTTTATTTGCCCGGCTCCGCGTACCGCCATTAGGACGAAATATGAACGAAGGCAACGAATATTAAATTCCATTGCCCGTGGGGGGGGGGGGGTACGCCCCTCCGTTGTCTGGTGGAAGAGTTTTTAATTAAATAACGCGGCGCACTCGGGCAGCCGTTTTGTGTTTCGCTATTGTCGCTGGTGCTCCGGCAAACTCTACTGGAACAAGCAAAGTGCTCCAAACCCACAGCGCTCCGTCACGCGAAAAACGTTTCGGCTATGAGGAGCAATACAGACGGGCTTAACACGCTTGCTTTGCATTATCTAGCGAGTAAGATGCGAAGACTGAATGGTTGAATTTTGACAGACGCAATAAATTAACATGTAACTTACAGGGCGAGTCA
>JARYHS010008075.1:165325581-165519425 GCA_031002005.1 Vandiemenella viatica
TTCGGAAAACATCGCTCGCCGCCTGGCACTCTCTTGAGGCCTTCGACCTGGACAGATGTTCGGCATTTGTTCCGCCTGTCCAAATATGCACAAATATCGCAGGTCTCGTCTTTCGTGTCCGACAGTTGGCATTTCGATGGTTTGGTCTGTCTGTCCGTTCGTACCGATTCCGAACACGCCGACACCGATGTCCCGCTGTTTATGTCTGTTTCATCGAAAAGCTCTCATGCGTTTCGCGCTCTGTTTTCAGCTTTGCAACGCTCACGCGAATTGACTCATCTCTTCTCCGAGTTGGTGTCAAATTCCGCACTGTGGCTCCTCTCAATTTCCACGACACGAGTTTCCAATATGTTACTCCTTTTTTTCCGTCTCCTGACCTATTTTCGACGTGCGCCATTGTACGTCCAAAACCTGCTCCTTAGGGTTATCAACAGCACTGCTTAACGTTTTCTGCGCCATTTCCATTGATTGCACAGACTCCTTAATTTCGCCTACCCCCTTTTTTCCATCGCGGACGTCAATTCCTCCCTGAACGCCGACAATTGTTCATTTGTTTTCTTCTGTTCCTCGCTCATGGATGTTAATCGTTCGTTGATCGGAATAGCAGCTGCTGTACTATTAGCAACATATCTTGGGGCGTCATTATTGGCGCTAGCGCGGTTTTCCGGTAGCGACACAAACTGATCGCTCGTTTCTGCGGTTGGAGGAAAACTAGTAGTTCTTTTCTTTACTGACTGTCTGCTGAATAGTTTGCTCAGCACTTCGAACCACGGCGTTGTCAATTAAATGACCGTGATTTTCCTTCATCGCGAATTCCTGCTCGTTTGGCTCTGACGGACTGTGACTTTGTGCCATCCCGGCATTTCCGGACCTCAGTTTCATCCACTCAATAGCACCCAAAAATTTAGAAACTTCGTAAACAAATATTTACCACACTTTTCCTCCCACAATTCAATATTTTTACCGGTACATCCACGGGAAGCATCCACAAATTCTCAAACACACAATTATTGATGGAATGAACGCTCAAACGCACAAAACTCAATTATGCAGTGCATAGATGCTCCGGGCATTCGAAAAACACGACAAAGCAAGAAAATTTTATGAAAACCATACTCGTCACAGAGGACAGCCAAAAACAAAGAAAAAATTTCCGACGCTTTGAAAATCTTACCTCCCTAATTCCCAAACATTTTCCAACAACAGAATAACCATCAAACCAACAAACAATTACAAACAAAAGGACAACTCGAACATAACCAAAGACCATCACTTTACATCTTCCTCCACCATTGACCAACAATTTATGCAACGTCGTATTTTTTTATACATCAACAACCCATGAACGATCAACAAACAGTGGTTCAATATCACACACGAGAACAGATAATCACCTCGCTCGGGACGCCCACAGGAGTCCTATGCTGTTACAAATAACAAATATTACACATAATCAACCTTATCATTATACATTGTATATGCTGGACCTCTGCTATCACCGCCACACCGCAAAAAATGCTGAAAAACACATAGAGAGTTCTACTCGCTAAACGAAACGTTTGCAACATCTCAAACAGTCAGGCCCCAGGTTGGGCGCCATGTTATAATATCTCGTTGGCCGGGGTATTAGTTTTAATTTGATTGTATCGTGCCAGCTTGCAAAAGTAGCAAAGTTAATTTATTTTAATTCAATAATATTTATAATGGGCTCTTCACATGACAATTCTCAGGGGATCACACAAAAGAAATGGGTTCACATTAAAAGAAAATGAATTTATTCATTAAGACAAAATTGTTGTCATTTCAAGATCACAAATGTATGGCAAACATATGATAGGCACCCAGGCTAATAGCTCTTGAATTCTGGCATGAGTCACTCAGGGCAGTTTCCAGGGTTTTGAGATGTTGCAGAATGTCTCTATATCAGCAGGCGGTACACATTACCCGGCAGGACACTGGTCGGCGGCGGCGGCGGCGACGGCAGGCCAGGGTGTGACCAGTGCGACCGGCTGATACACACAGCTACCTCCGTTTATCACTTGTAGCAGCAGCCACTGCCCACAACCTTGCTCTCGGGCGTCCAGAACGTTCTCCCCTCTCCCGACGACATAGAACATAGCAAAAGAAACACTTCCGAGGAGTAGATGCCATCCCCTCCATCCTCTGGCTGTCCCACACTGTACCACATACGGCAAGCCCTCCAGAAAAAACAAAAATATCGCGAGAAGAGAGGGCGGTCTGTGTCCCGCGCCCCTGCGCCAAACCAAACATGTCTCTGGAGACAGGCGTCTGCCTTCTATCATCGACTGGCCCTCAGATACACACAGTGTCGGGCAGCATACCTCCGCGCCAGCGACCCGACGTGCTCTGTAGGACATTACACTACGTAGAGAGTGTCTTGACGCGGTAGAAGCCCTGATTTTTAAAGAACGCCGTTACCAGCATACAAAGTGGAGATTATCATGTTAAATACGAATAAATCGGCAGGACCCGTAAGACCAATACCCCGAAATAAATAAACTTTCAAACGGCGGCATTTGGCAATGGTATTGTACTTCAATTATCAGCGACAGGCTCTAGTGAATGCATCACGACCATGCGGAGAGAATGGAAAGAGCTACAGCTGAATGATTTGTATTATTCTGGCTCCACTAAATTCAGTATAAAGGCGCACAACCACTGGCCTAGCCATCTGAATAGATAGATGAACTCGTGTGATTGCCGAAACACTTTTCTGAGCAAGTAAAACGTGTGGGATTTTAATCTCTTACGCTGTCGTTAACTGTTAATAATGCAAGCTCTGCCTCCGCAGGAACAATGCAACTTCAATTCTTCCTGACAAAAACAAAATAAATAAAAATCAATAAATAGATAAATAAAAAAAATCTTTATATTTCTTTAGTTTCATAACTCTTGTTACTTTCTCGTTTCCAAATTCGTAAAATTTATAGTTCTGATTCTACGAGTAAGTAAGTTACACCTGAACGTGTTTCATCTTTGTTAATTTTAATTAGTTAATATTCGATAAATCTTTTATCTTCGCTTACCAATAATTTTTCTTTTACATTTACACTTTTTATTCCTCATATTTATCGTTGCTTTATTTCGCTGGTTATTCCAGATTCATATGTTCTAGTTGGTCGTCACCATTATTAATAAAAAAATGCTCTTACTCTCGTCACTGCTCATTCATTAGGCCTACTTGTCATCGATCTTTTTCGGTATCAGTTCAATTTGTTGATCATATTCGACGCCCACGATTAAAATTAACGACAGCGTAACAGGTTGAAAATCGAGAAACGTCACAATTAGGAGAGTTTGGAGAGAGTGTATGAGTGAAGTTGTGCAGAGTGGTTTACTCCTCCGTGTGCGTTTGTGTGTGTGTGTATTGCCCACTCAGGAGCCGCCTAATGGTCACAGCCCTTGGCTGCACAACTCGGCTCATTTGTGTCAGTTGCAGTTCCGCCGCTCGCCGGTAGAGGCGCTGCCCTGAGTGGAGGAATCGTCACCGTCGATTTGCTACGCGGCGTGGAATTTAACTCTGGTAAAGCTGAACCTCCTGTTTGGCGTATCTGAATATACACATTAGTTTATTCTCTTAAAAACTGAGATGGTTCGAAATAGTTGTACTATTGGTGATTAAACACTTGACACAGCCCATACTCGCATTCATTTCAATTCCAGTTGTTACGTGGAAACATTTGCCAGTAAATCATAGATTCTGGCAATGCAAGCGTTGTGATAGGCATTCTGTAACATGTATAACTCATGAACTATATATACTTTGCACAAAATGCCGTATGTAGTGTGATTTTCAGCGTACCTTAACCTGTCTTTCAAATCTCGAAGAATATTGCATTATTTTTGTTGAATATGTTAGAAAGTTGTACGGATTCAACGCAAAATTTTATTTTATCCTCACCAATCGGGATTAATCGAGAAGTGGACTGCGTTGCATGGCAGGACGATGGTAAATAAATAAATATGAATTATTATTGCTATTATTTTTGGTATCGACTCCCAATCGCGTGAAATGATTTTACAGCTTATGTTCCTTCTCTTATTCTGTTTGTTTCAAAAATTTGTCACAGAGCCAGGTAGTTAAGCGGTAACGCTTGGGGCAGGCATTACGGAGAACTTGGGTTCAAACCCCCGTCCGGCTATCCAGAATGCGATTTTCCTTGGTTTCCCCAATCACTCCAGGCGTATGGGGGAGTACAACACACGTTACTTCTAAAGGACGTTCCCAGGAAAGATCCGAGGATACACCCCACATAATTTATACTTAAAAAAACAGGATGGTAAACACGCAATGACTAATCAAGGATCTGGCTCGGGAATTCTCTGAACTTTTGAATTGCCCAGAACCGCTCCAAAACATCCTAAAGAGACTCCCACATATACACATTCTGATTTCTAACCACCTACCAAAGATGCAATCCACAGGCAGATTCTCAGTATTAAAAAACAACAGGTCATCTGGCAAAGATGGCACCATCGCGCAGTTATTGAAGAACTTAGTGCCAAACACACTAGAAGAAACTTATACATACCATCACAAAAATCGGGTGACCAGAAAAATTATCAGAATACTTAAAGTGCGCACTCATCCACCCAATGTACAAGACAGGTGACAGGATGGATTTGAATAATTACAGAGGGATCTCCCTCATTCAAGTAACCTACAACATCCTCCGAGCGTATCTTCTTCAAAGAACGATCGAAAATATAATCGGTGAATACCAATACCATTTTTTATTTATTTATTTTCCATATCCAACATAGCCCAACACCTAGTATCTAGTCTGGGCCCTTATTTCCATTCTTTTACACACACACACACACACACACACACACACACACATATATATATATATATATATATATATATATATATATATATATATATATATATATATATATATAAACAATGAATGCAAGAAAATTTGATTGAATTTCCAATATATATTACATCTGCTGTTATTAAACAGAATAGGTACCACACCTCTACTACATCTACTACTACTGCTATTGTCCCTAACATTACTACTAACGTTACTACTACTACTACTACTACTACTAATACCATTGCTACTACTACTAATATTACTATTATCACCATTAATTGTCACAGCCGCACTTCGGTCCACTAATGTTCATTTTTCTTGGTGTCTAGTGCGCTCCAAAGATAGAGTCCCCCGGAACCGGCAGCAAAGTCAGCCGCCCAGGCCATCAAGAGTTTTCCTCCTGGAATACCAAGACGCCTCCAGCTGTCGCTCAGACCCGGCCTCTGTGGACCACACTGAAGTTCCCCTGACGATTGATGATGCTCTTTGTCGTAGGATATCTTCCGTCAATCCGGTGTTGTGAAAGCCAGACTTCCAGCATCATGTTCCCTCTGAAGTTGTTTATGGAATTAGCTTCCTCTATTCCACGAGTTGTAATTGTGTTCTCCTCTTCTGCTATCTGTTGCCTTTGATTTCGCTAGGCATTTTTCCTTTTTATAAATTTCTCCTTCCAAAACTTTGAAGCTGTATCAGCTGTCTCGTCCAGCAAATACCACAAACTTTCGTCGCGCAGTATGTCGAATATTCTCCTACCTTGCATCCGAGCTTGTTGGTGTTCTCTCAAACTGGCTGTTATTTCACATTCCCATACCACGTGCTCCGGCGTACTCTCTTCACCACATTCGCACCTGTTTTAGTCCACAATATTCCGACTTTGGAGCCAGCATACCAATACCATGCAGGCTTCGGACATCGGACACAGGGCGCTCCTGTATTGGACAGCTCTACAACCTGAAAACAAACCTCAAGTATAAGACAAACCAAATTGCACGATCATCTGTACATTCGTAGATTTCTGGAAGGCATATGACTATTGACAAACGGTCTTTTTTTGACACACAAGAATTACAGGGACTCACCGTTCGTGGTGGGTGAACGGTTAATGTTCTGGCCTCGCATTCGGGAGGATGCCGGCTCGAATCCCCGTCCGGGCAACCATACTTGGGTTTTCTATGCTTTCCCCAGGTCACTCCAAGTGAATGGCGCGATGCTTCCTTAAAAAAGGCCATGGCCAAATTCCTTCCCGTTCCTTGTCCTCAGTCCCATAGCGCCTCCAATGACCTCGACGTAGACGAGGCATAAAGCCACGACAGGGACTCAACCTCAAGATCAGTACCATTAACATCCTCATCAAACAAACACTCACAGATGCAACATCCAAAGTGAAATTTATTGGTGAAATATCATATCCCTTTGAAATTAACGCCAGCATTCGACAAGGAAATGGAGTGATGTTATTACTCTTCAATTTTGTATTGGAGAAGTAATTAGAGAATTTAAGAAAGAACTGATAAACCTAAACCACTGGAAACGCACTCATCTCGGACAGACAAATGAAGACATGTGCTCAGCTTTAGCAGACGACCTAGTGATACTAGCAGACAGTGAAATCATTTCGATCAAGCAGATAGACGTCCTCAAGAAATGTGGTGAAAAATTTGGCTTACAAATTTCATTCGAAAAACTAAGGTCATTTGCACTGGATTCAACACTCAGAAACTAAACAAGAACGGGCAAGTCAAACGTCAGAGAGTTCTACTAGAGAAACTCACGACATCTATAACAAAAAATACATGTCAATGCTTACAAAGATCCGACACTACAACAGAGTGGTCAAATTTAAAGCTCTGTAACGCAAGAGAAACTATGATACCAAACAGTAAAGGTGACCTAGAAAATATCCTGAAGGAAGAACGAAAGATCATCAGGAAAATTCTTTGCCCAAAGAAAAAGGAAGGCGGTAAAAGATAACATTCCAGAAAAGCAAAAGAGAAACTGTCTAACCTCGCTGCAGACTTCAAAAAAATAAGATCAAAATTCTATGGACACTTTCAAAGACATACGACAAGACATATACTGTACACAAGATAATGACATACGCGGATGAAGTGAAGAGTATACCGTGGATCCAACAAGTCAGAAAGGACCTATAGAGGGCCAAAATAGACACTTCTAGAAGTTTTAGATAGGAACCTATCAGTTATAAGGTCAACAGATGGGTAGAGCATCCAGAGAATGAAGTTACAAAGAGACCAGAAACAGAAACCAAGTGGACTGAAGAAAGAGGACGGAGAGAAAACAAGACTTATTTGGAACGTCAGAAAGGCGAATCACAAAAGCACTGGGTAATCCAGATGGGTCCATATTCACATAACAATAATTATAATAATAATTATGATAATAGGTTACCGAGCGGCCTGGTGCCTTAGTGGTTAAGATTGAAACGTCTCCGGTTCATATCCCTGAGTTGGCAGGGATTTTCGTAAACCCTTAAGCTGACCTTCAGCTCTGGCACAGCTTACAGTGTAATATGAAGTTCGCCAGAATGCTTCAGTGGTTCGGATTTCACGTTAAACTGTAGGTCCCCTCTAGGACTAACAACCCTAGTTGTGACACTGATGTTTACACATCCACAGCAAATTCAAGCCAGACAAAGGCTTAACGTGGTCTCAGTTAGCGCAACACATATACATGTATCATAGGTTACCGTTGATAAGTAACGTACTCTCTCTGTCGTGTAGGTTTTAATGGTGTTTGCGCATGTTTACCTATTGTTTTATTGCTATGATACATTTTTTGTGTTTTATCTTTTTCGTCAATAAAACGTTCAACCAACCGCGTACTTCGTTATGCCAGTGAGGTGGCGCACCATCTTGCTGGAAAATGAAGTTCTCTGGTTCATATTGTTCCAAGTGAGGGAAGAGCCATTGCTCTAGTGTATCAAGGTAAGAAGTACCAGTTACAGTCGGTTCATAAAAAAAGAAAGGTCCGTAAACTTTCCGCCGGGATACGGCACAAAAAACATTGATTTTAGGGGAGTCTCGTTGCACTTGTACGATCTCTTGAGGATTTTCTGAGCCCCAGATCCGCACATTATGAGTGTTAACATGTCCACTGAGGTGAAAGGTCGATTCATCACTGAAGACAACATGATGTAGAAAATCTTCATCGTCGTGTAACAACATTTTGTTAGCGAATTTGGCACGTAAACCATGGTCTGCAGGCTTTAGAGCCTGTAACAACTATAAACGGTAAGGACGTAGTTGCAAGCGTTTCCTTAAAAATTTCCAAACAGTCGACTTAGAAATTTCTAATTCTCGACTAGCCTTCCGAACAGATTTCTTTGGGCTACGAGTGAACGACTCTCTCACTCGCTCAACAGTCTCTTCGCTAACTCTTGGTCGTCCCGCGCTCTTCCCTTTACAAAGGCAGCCTGTATCTTCAAACTGATGATACCATCTACGGATGTTATTGTCACTTGGAGGATCACGCCCGAACTTAATGCGGAACGCACGCTGCACAGTAACTACAGATTCAGTCTTTGCAAACTGTAAAACACAAAACGCTTTCTCTTCACTAGTCGACATCTTTGCTACTACCGCATTCTAGCGGATCGCAGCGGAAACATTTCACGCACATGCGCACTAGTGCCAACGAACAAAACTGTTTGAGTTGCTCTTTCATTTGACATATCATTTATAACTGTAAGGATAATGTAATAAATCTTATAAAGCATTAAAACCCCGATATTCATTTGTGGACACCCGGTATTACGATTTGCTCATGACATTGTCTTGTTAGCAAAACAGGCTGAGGATATTGAGAAGTTACTGAATGGCTACAGCAAAATACTGAAGGAAGATTTTGGACTGAATACAAATCAAACCAGGACAAAAGTGAGAAATGGTACCAATCACAGTAAATTAAATATAAAAATAGGGCCGGATGCAATACGATAAGTAAATGAATTCTGTTACTTGGCAACTAAAATTACAACCGATGGCTGAAGCAGGAATGATGTTAAAAGCAGAATAGTATTAGCAAAAAGATCTTTCATGAAAAAGAGAAATATTTTAGATTCAAACATTGACCTAGGAACTAGAAAGAACTTTTTAAAACTCTATGTGTGGAGCACAGCTCTTTATGGTAGCGAAACATGGTCGTTAGGAATATCAGAAAGAAAGAAAATTGAAGCATTTGAAATGTGGTGCTACAGAAGAATGCTGAAAATTAAGTGGACAAAGTACGAAATGAATGAGTTTTGGGAATAATGGGTGGGGAAAGAAGTTTGTGGAAGAAGCTTACAGAAAGAAGAAACAGGTTGGTAGGTCATATTTTGAGACATGCTGGATTGGCTAATTTGAGGGAACAGACGAAGATAAGAACTGTGGAGGACGACAGATATTTGAATATATGAAGCAGATAATTGAGGACGTGGGTTGTAAGGGATATGTAGAGATGCCCTGTACTTGTGGTAAAACTCGCGGGCAGGTCGTCATTTCATCAAACGACTGTCCCAATCTCAGTGTCAGTACCCGCTGACGTATGTGCCGAGGCACTTAGCAGAACCTCCACTGACTGCGCGGGATTAATTTAAGCGCTGGCAATGACGGAGCGCCCGCTTTCTGCGAGCACTTGCTGCTCTGAGCCGTACAGAAAAACACTTGTCTCGGGGGCCATTCAGAATGCAAATTCCCGCGAGTGAAACAAAAGCCGGCGCGCCCGAGATGCCGCATTAAAGTAATAGCATTTTCGTGCTCTGCGGAGTAGCGAATTGTTTTTCGCCGCAGGCTGCGGCCCTGGTTTTGAAGCAGTAGCAACACGGATTTCCATCAATGCCCCTCTCCCCGTTAAGACCGTGCTACGGATCCATTCTCGACGTCTGGAACAAAGACGGTGTACCCAATGTTTATTTGGCTCTCCCGGATATGGGCGCGTTTCCAAGTAATTAATTAGCATGGAATACGGCAGGATTGTGGTGAGTAAGCCGGGTGTTTTAGAAGCTAACATCGTATTACAGCTAACAATAATAACTCTTATTCCCTGGTGGACCGCAGCCGGAATCTTAACAGTAGAACCCACATCACGCTCGCTGTCTAGAGGTTTTGAACAAACCTGTAGTAATCTCGAAATTTCTTTTGCTTTTTCCTTCATGATACCCATCAAAATATTAGTAATTACAAGGATTAAATATTCATTTCAGAATAATTTGCTCATTCAAACACGAAATACCATATACTCCTGGGACATTTGACATGTACACATCTGCTTATCGTTTTCGTGAAGTTTATTTCCAGCTTTCAGGTAACTTCTACAGTATATTCCACTCTAATATATTCCAGTTTCTGACTGCCTTACACACAAAATAAAAATTGTCCCCTCTCCCTTATGCCTTGCAGCAACAACCACACATGTAATAAACGAAATTTGCCTCTTTCATGCACAAAAAATTAAAAGATAAATTATACCAGAGATGAGAACTGATGATTGATATTCACGCAACATCAGTAAACAAAAAATATTATAAAGAATAAGAAATGAAGATTGAAAGTTATTTTCGAAATATCGTTGTTTGTTAAAGATAATGAAATCATCACTGTCTAAAATCCTGATCACTCATCATTAATAATAATTTAGTGTAATCAATTTGAAACCTGGTTGACAGAGTTTTTTACTTTCTGCGTAATGCGCCCCTGCGGTAGCGGCGAACCTAGCCTGGTTTTGTGGAACTACAGTTTAAAGTATGTCGTGTCGTCGTTAGTAGCCTCACCCCTGGCTGCCTACACGCTAGGATCCGTAATCGGGGTACCCGACAAATTCAGAACCCCTCAAGAACCATACCACAGACTACCAGACCACTTTACTACGCTCCAGCCTCGGAATTGGGCTCGTCAGAATTACTCGCCATTACAGCGGGGATGGTGAGGCTCAGAGCGTTTCACCACACGTTAAGGGTGCCCACGGGGAGCGGCGCGGACGAAGATCCTTACAAAACCTGGCAGTGTAGCATAAGCTTCTCTGTGATTCCCACGCGCACACCGGGTCTCACCCACCCCTGCAGGGACAAGGCGGAAGCCGCAGCGCCCGAGTGCCACGCAGGAGTACCCCGTCACGCGTTTCACCGCGCCAACCAACACGCAAAGCGCCACCACATAAGCACTGGTTCCGACGCAACCGTCCAAGCTTCACAGTTCACCACCAACGATCTCGCCGCAGAGGCTCGAAGATCCCAACAGCGCACACCCGTGTAAGAACCGATGCACTGCCAGTCCCCACTTGTATAGAGGATCTATTATGGCAGCAAAGAGACAAGTGCATATCAGCGGCAAGGGCACCACTACCTTTGATCAACGAATCGCGCACTGCAGCAGCAGCCCAAACCTGCTACCTTCAACAATGCACTTACCGGCACCGTACGTCGCCTCCCAGCAGAGTCGCGTCACCTCTTTGCACCCAAGGTCTTACTGCTGGAAGCAGCAGAAAAGGGGAAAAGTCCTCCTTTTCTGCACCAACTGTCTTATTGGGGGGGAGGGGAGAGGGGGGAGATGAACCTTACCCTATCGCAGAAACCGAGAAACCGAGGCTGTGGTACTGACCGCTTCATTCGACTCCAGGGATTTTGCAGTGCTGCGTTGGCAGCAGAGGTGCACCAAGCCTCTGGGTGCTTGGTCTACATTCACCAGGACAGCCCCAACAATGGAGCAGTCAGGGTAAGCTTGCTTACCGACTTGAGCTGCGACCAACACAGCTTGACTACCCAAAAGCCTGCCGTCCAGACAGGGCACGCGACCTCCACTGAACCCCCAGCCCGCAGGCCGGCAGCGACGGGACTGTGGACGCCGGGCACAAGTCTCGGGGGTGGCAGAGGTGGCAACGACACACCCTCTTCAACCGCCTCCCCCAGGGACCCGCGCCTTACGGTCAGCAATTTTCTCCCTATTGGTAGACTCAGTAAGTATAAGACCGACACCAGCAGGTTTCAAAATTTACCAATCATCATATATCAGAAGGGGAATTATAACTAACACCTCCAGCTCAATCAACCCAGCGCCTCATTCCAGAAGGAAGCTTAAAGTGATATCCGAACCATGGAAACATTATGACTAAATTCACTAAGAGAAAGTGGAGGGAAACGTATGGTTAAAAAGGACTTTAAAATCCCTGCTTAGGCCGCGTATCTACCATCCGACGTCTTAATCAATGAGCCGCCAGATATAAGCTACTTCCTTTCACGACTCATCCTGGCAGACGTCGCCAGGTATAAGCTGCCACTCCCTTCGGCGTGTTATGGATGCCTGGCCCAGTTGGTCATCACGAACACAGCATGCCGAAACAGCTCTTACTTCTGGTTACCAGTAACTAATATCGCGCCAGTAAATACGCACACGATACTAATGATTCCTTCTAACAACTTCAATAAACCAAAACACACTGTTTGATTATCACTGATAATTAATTAAATATCTTTCAAACCGAATTACAACATATAATTACTATCGATTACAAACCCATGTGCGAGCATTCCCGCGCGCAACCAAGCAACAACTACCACGCGCAGACAAAGACTGTGTTATACTAGAACTTAACACTAAGATACTATTGCTAATTAGTCAACTATACAAACTACAACCTGTGGAACTCTATACTATAATTATTTGTTTTATTTTTAAAAAAAAATCATTAAGCAGATACAGTTAATATTAAATCACTTTTTTACTAATTTAAACGAAATAAACAATAATTATTATACAAAAGGGGTTAGACATAAATATCACACAGAACACATTCAACAACAAAATTTGTCCAAGAAAAATGATACTACTATTTGTGGAATACTGTCTTGTATTTTCGTTTTGTCTTCTAATGAATGCCTACATGGTTCCTTTCAAAATATCATCGCTGAATTTATTCCCCTTACTTGCCCCCAGCCCTTTTCGGCCTCTAATGACCTCGACGTTGACGAGACATGAAGGTATAATCAGAAAAAGTCTCACAGTACTGTCAGTCCTGTGTGTAACTCGTTGCTTACACCGCCGCCGCCGTGATGTGTGTGTCCGCATGTCAGCGCCGCTGTACAGCAGGGTCTCGTACCTGGATACAGTATCCTCAGCGTTTGGTTGAGACCGCCGCCGTATCTGCCCTCCATCAGCGAGGGCCGTGAATAAGCCCTCTCCTATCTCTTCACGCGGCGCTGCGGACCGCTGCTTTATAAGCCGCGGCGGCTCCTATTTACACGCCATAACCCTTTAGGAGGCCTCTCTCTCGACATTCTCAAAAGTGCGAGAGGCGGAAAATTTATTCAGGGTTAAGTGTATTATACGCAGCCCCTACAAGAATAACACTCATCATACAGGCGACTGAGAAGTGTGCAGCGATGTTTGTTTGCCGAAATTACCGTAGAGAAAAGTTAGTAACTGGATTGAGGGTCGCTGGAAGATAGGAAGTAGTTGGAAAGAGTGCTGGAACTGTAGAAACTACATATTAAGGATAAAGGCTGGTTGAATATTGCTAAAGGAATTAGGAGTAGGCAACAGTGACTATAAACTTGGTTTTAGGCTCAAGGGAAAGGAAATTTTTTATTTTGTACTTAAAAGAATTAGGGAATGGAAAATAATTACCCAGGAGTACGATGAAGAATTACACAAAACCTACAAGAAAAATTATGGTTTGTGTTGTAAATATATTTGAAATGTAGTGAGGTCACAGGTATGTATTTTTAAGTTTGATAATTTAGTTTAAGTGTCAAAGACGCCCATAAAGACAGTGCGGAGCATCTTCGGAAAACAAATGAAGAGAAGAGACGAAGAAGAAATGGTTTTGATAAAAGAACGAACGGACAATGAATTGAATCAAGGAGGAAGTTTCTACGAAGACTCTCTCAGTGAAGTTGTATTTTGACATGAAGCGTTCAAATGTTAAATGTAATGTATACAACCCGACGGAGTAATGAAAGGGAATTAATGTATAGTTTGTAAGACATTATATGTTAATAGGAAGGAATGTATCATCAAAATACCGAGGATACGTATTAATTGTATTTTATCTTATTAATTTGAATGACAACAATAAATTGTATGATTAATTATCTAAGAAACGGAACGACTTATTTCTGCAAGTAAATGAATGAAAACTACAGTATCATTAAAGTAAAGATCTTTCAGATGTTAAGGTGTCGGATTGAACAAGATATTTAAAGGCAGCAAGAAGCAATTCGTTTAAGCGTAAGTATATAGAATGAAGAAAGTAAAATAAAATAAAAATACTTGATGCAGCGTACGGATATGCTGTCACGTACAATACTTCCAAAGGAAGGAAGTAGAGAAAATAGTGTAAGGGACGCATTTTATTATATTAAAAATCTTGTATTTTAGTTGTCGAGTCTGAGCGAGTCGTATGTGCCCCAGAAGCTGAGCGGATGTTCTGTCATTGCTCAGCATGAAATTTTACGCGCGTGGCAGAATAGCACGCGTGGCGAAGGTCACCTTGCGGTGAACGACTTGTAACTTTTCCACATTCGTGTCTGATCTCTAGGAGCGACAGCTCAGCCTCGGGCGATACCGATCGGACGCGATTCCCGCCAAGATTCTCGTTTACACATGTCGTAGGATATTTCCTACAACATACCTAGTTTGCTGGCATTACGTTCGCGTGAAGTTGCAGATGTATTTTCCTTGTAACCAAGTATCCAGTGTTGCAATAAACATCGGTTAACGACATCAGTATTTCATTCAACGAATGCAAGCCGTATGTTCTCCGTTCCCATGCAGCCCTCAGTTAATATTTTTAGGTGTCAGACAAGCACAGAAGACTAACAGCGTGGCGGAAGAAGAATACGTCGCAAGTCTTAGCTATTGTGACTGAGTACAGACTATACACACAGCCATCCGACAAATCAGTCACTACAATAGGACGAAGCACAATTAACAACGCCTCGCAAATTTATATTAAGAAATTCGGGAAATCCAAAAATATTTGTGTAAGAAACTTTGCTACCGGAGATTATGACTGTATCAGTCCTCAAGCGGCCGTTTGGAAAATCATTTTTAAACCATAATCTGGATAGGTATTCCGAATGTCATAGTCAAACATTACCACTCACCCTCCTGTTCCCTTGAACTTAGGTAGGACGGCAACATCATCCTCTAGTTGTTTATATTGTTTATACCGTAAAGAGGATAAACAGTGATGAGAAGGCAATTTATAGCCTTCAACTATTATCAACAATGATCCCCCGGAATCACTAACCTTAGCGAGTTAACACATAGACCAGCACGACGCGACAAGGAACGAGATCGACTGTAATGAACAGTAGTGTGAGATTGGTAGTTAGGGTGGGAGCTTTACAGACTGAGAAAATAGTACAAGGAAGACAGTTATCTAGTCTAGACGTCGCTTCGTACTCGGGTGAAAACTGTACAGTGAAAGCAAGGGTTTATCAAACCTTTGCTTCAATATTGTGGTACGGAATGGGACATACAATTTGTGTATCAAATACAGAAATTGGAGGATGTGCAAAGAAGAGCAGGTAGAAATTGCCGCAGGACCCAGCCAGTAACTGATATGGTAAGGGAGCTGGATTGGAATTCCAGTGGTGGGGGTGTACAAGGTGTATATTAGTGATAATGCTTGAACAGATATTGGCGGAAAAATTAGTAGAAGTGCACGGATGGGAAAAGACGAGCATGGCCACAAACTGTGTCTAATTCTCGGGCGTAAGGGAGTGGGAATATTTTCTTTTATAGGTAAGGAGTCAGGGATTGGAACAAATCACCTATAATGGTAATGAATAATTGATCAAAGACGCTAAATTTAAAAAGCACATTCATAAAGGGCAAAGTAGGTGGGTAGGGAAATTAAGCTCAAAGAATTTCAGATAAAAACAAGAAAGAGGAAAGTAGGTGTGCAGGAAAATTGGCACCGCTGAGTTTTCTCCGTAGAAATTAAATTAATAGTAATAACAAGTACCGTAGAATCATACAGCCAGTCACTCAAGTATTTATTGGTTCGCACTGTCCGAGAGTTACTGAACCAAACATGGAGAAATGTATCGCATGTGACAAGTATACGAAGACGTTTTTAGAACCTTCGATGAGAAATAGCTTTTTCAACTAGAAGATCAGTCACCGGCAAATAGAACAATACACGGCTAGGATCTTCAGTTCTAACTAGTGGCAGATGGTTCAAGTAATTAAATCAATACTAATAAAAGGGTAATCTTGGTCACCGTGTCATCGTGTCGATAACGCTATGACCTCACGATCCCGGCCTTCGTTGCCAAACCAACAACGGCCAAAGATGTTTCTGCAGGGACGAGGTTACGAGCGTTATTTAATGATGAATCTATTTAGTTAACAAACTGCGAAAAAATGAATTAACAGACTACTGAAAGAAATTAAATTTAATCAATTTATTAGCTATTAGTTCGTTTTTGTTTATTTATAATCGTCGGAAGTAAATGTTTTCGTAAGTTTCTTTGATTACTCTTAAATTAAGTTACGAATTGTGGAATCGCGTTTATATCGCGACGCAGTGAATGTTGTGATGACAATTATGGCTGGAGTGTCTAAATGGTGAGCTGGGGCCTGGACCAAATTAATCTTGAAAGAATAATACGTCATAATTAATCTCTCGTTGAAATTCATATACATTTACTTTGGGAATCGGTCTAGTAAACACGAATTGATTCCAATAAAAGAAATTACTCTTATGATGAATTTATTGTATAAAGTAGTCATATATATCCATACATGATACTAGGGCACCGCAGCAAAAAACTAGAAGGTTACTGTACATCCCGCAGCAGACAATATGAGTAATGATTAATTCTACAGGTTCATTCGTGCAACCAAGGTGTACATACGTCCCGCTTCGCCTCGCCTCGGTCCCGTTCGTGCGTTGCCTCGTACTGATGTGTACCCGTCCTTACAGCACGGCGCCGATCACGCGAGGCAGCAGGAAGCAGGTTCACTGCGGTGTAGCGGGACCCGCGGAGGGCCCGCAAACACTTTCCAGTGTCGCTGTCGCGAACCGAATGATGTTCTCCCACGGAGCTTCGCCCATTCTCTTCCCTCCGCTCGCAGATGCGTAGCAAAAAAGTTTTACAAATATTTCTCAAATTTGCCTCGCTTGCGTAGCCATAAAAACACAACACCAGATACTGTGTAGACCCCTTTTTATGTCACGCCGGACAGGTAGCGGTTATGAGAAGCAGTCTTTTGTTTCTGTTATCTAGCGATTTAAAGACCTGTTTCGGCTCGCGGCCATCCTTTGGTAGCTAAAATAGCCCAGACCTTGATACGCGTCTATCACCCGCTATACTTGCGGTAAAAGATTTAGTTTGATTCATGTTCCTGCATAATCACTTGTGGTGGTGGTCTAACACCACAATGTATTAATATGCGTGTCATTGAAGCTTTGACCGAGCGAGGGTGGGCGGTAACGCTCTGGCCTCGCATCCGGGATGACGCGGGTTCCAATCTTCGTCCGGGCATCCAGATTTGGGTTTTCCATGGTTTCCCCAAATCACTCCAGGCGAATGTCGGGATGCTTTGTCCAAAAGGCCATGGCCAAATTCCTTCTCATTCCTTTCCCCCAGTCCTTTTCTGCCTCTAATGATCTCGACGTCGACAAAGCGTAAAGTCATAAGCAAAAAAATAAAAATAAGCAACTGAGAAAAACTGACTTCCCAGAACAGTCCATTCAGCCCGATATTAGCCAATCACTTCAGCACTGGACGGAGGAGTGGTAGTTGGTAATAATTCGCCAGCGTGACGTCATTGTCAGTGCGGCGGCTCCCTGCGTAACAGCGTCGAATCTGCAATTCAAGGGACCCCGGGCGACCGCTGCGGGAGCCCAGGGTGTCAGCACTGAGGAGGGCGCCTCGCACCCAGCACAAAGGGATTAATTAGAAGGCGGTTAGCCGGGCAGACACTCCAAGAGTAACGACGTCGTCGGAGGAGGAGGCCGAGGTCAATGAACCCAACCGTCTACTCACCAGATTCCTCTACTCTCCACACGGGCCGAAGAAGCTCTCAGTCGACTTTGCTTCGCATTGTAATAAACTATTATCATTAATTTACTTAAAATTGGTCTGAATTATTGGCAGAAAAATCAGTGAAGAAGGGTTTGTAAAATACCTAAATTAGCTCATTCCGTAAGCCGTGGTAACATCAATAGTTACTGGCTGGAGCTCACTCTGACGGCAGCATCCGGCCTTCGTAACAGGACTAACAATGGGCAGAGATGTTACTACGAATTCGAGGTTATGAAAACTTCTATAGGCGTGTTAGGCGATGTTTGGGGGGGTGGTTAAATTTATGAGTTTGCGGCTTACCGTCACCGACATGCTATGACGTGTTGCGCTTATGATATGGGCGTTGGGCATTTTTTTGGATGGTTAGAATCTTATGAGTTCGAGTCGGCAATATACTAATGTTAATAGTATAACTGTGACGTGTTGCGCTTGGACAATAGAGAAAGTGTAGATTATACTTGTATCTAATATATAAAAATAAATGTTACTTTTTTTGACAATATTCTTAATTCAAACATTTTTTTATCTGATTTTGATTGAAATCTGCATAAGTATTGTTTAAAACAAATAAAACAATATTGTTTACGTTTGATTTACAGAAACCCAAAACCTCTTCTTCTTTCCGCACTCTACTTAATTTCTGTCAACGTTGTTCATACAAACCCACAGTTTTGTAACGGGCAGTCTGTGAATTAGGGTTTAAATTGGTAGTTTTGGTATTTTATTCAGTGAACATTGTAAGTCGCTTGAGGCAAGCAAGCGCACAGTGCCTACGTAAGAGTTTCTGCTGATTCTCAGTGCTTCTGCTGTGCTTGATCGGTCACGCATAATAAGAACCCCAGCGTGGCATGGTCTCAGGCTATTCTGTGATTGACTATTCTGCCAGCAGCCATGTAAGAGGTAAGACTTGTGTCTTGTCTGTGCCTTCGACATTTGGCAAAGCCATGCTTTTCCCTTGCATTGTCTCATGTTAGTTATCATTTGGTTAATAAAATAGTTAGATAAATTATTTAGTCTCTGTAACTTAAACTAGTACTTTGCCGTTGTTGTAATAATGTTGTAATGCCTCGTGAAAATTTATTTGTTAATGAAGTATTATATTCAGGATCGTATTTAATTATTCAGTCATCTCGTACTATTTCAGTAAATCCATGTTCCTTATACTGGTATGAAGAAGCTAGTAATTCATTTAGTGAGTTGGTAACATTGTAACCATGCGCGCGTGTCGATTCCATTCCAGCATAGTGTTAGATAAATTTGCGGATAAATGTGTGCTTAGGTTTTTATAATTAAAGTATTTGTTTAAATTATCAGTTGTGTCGCCTCATTCATGTACAGTCGTTACGTTAGAACCCAAGTTATTTCAGATAATTGTGTGGAAGAGTTTGTGATATATCGGCAAGGTAAGAGCTATAGTAAATATCACAATTAAAGCAGTCAGGGGACTCCTGCTTTATTAATAGAGTCACCCTCGTGTCAAATATCCTTATCCTGACAGATAACATCTTGGTGCCCACAAGTAGATAATCTGTTATAATCTGGAAGATAGTCTTGAATCCTAAGATGCTTCTAAGAACACCTCCCAAATCAATCTATGTCACGCACGAAGTGGACTGCATGGCCATAATAACTCCCTTATCACATAAAGACCACTACAGTTTTATCCGATTTGGATAGAATTCAGTCCATGTATACTATAGAACAAGGTGATCTGGTAGCTCAGCGGCTAAGGATCGTACTTCTGAAAGTTTCTCTCCACTGTCGCGGATTTAATCCCTTGACGATCAGGAAATTTTAGGAGTGGTATTTTATAATATGAGCTACGCCGGAACATTCCGTGGTTCTAATTCTACGTTAAACCGTAGGGCCTTGATGAAAGGAAATTGGCCTTCCTGCCTCTGACACAATAGCTTGGTTCATTTCGTTTGGAAAGATTCGAACAACCTTCTTTTTTTATCTGCTTAATGTCTCTCTAACAGCGAGGTCTTTAGGGACTGGAAAGGATGAAGGGCAAGGAATGGGAAGGAATTCGGCCATGGCCTTTGGAAGGAAGCATCCCAGCATTTGCCTGGAATGATTTGGGAAACCATGGAAAACCCAAATCTGGATGCCCGGATGGGGATTCGAACCGCCGTCCTCCCGAATGTGAGGTCAGAACGCTAGCCGTTACATCACCACGCTCGGTGACCAACCTTCGAGTTGTGGACAAAGTTAGATTTTTAGTTTTTGAAGTGAAAACTTCTTTGGGCGCATTGGGCGATTTTTGGGTAGGTAAAACCCTTACGAGTTGCGTCATCGACATGCTAATGTTTACAGTATATCTGCTGTGATCTAGTGGCTCAGTGATTGAGGTGTCTGTCTGGGGATCGAAAGGTCCCCAGCTCGATTCCCTGTCTCGGAGGTGATTTTCATAGACCGTCAACCGGACTTTCCTCTCTGGTACAGCTTACTGTGTAATGTGAAGTACACCAGAATGCTTCCATGGTTCGGATTCCATGTTCAACTGTAGATCCATGTACCCGGTACGACTACCGTGTTAATGTAAGGCGGCTAAGACAGGGGGTAATGCGAAGCCAATAGCAACCCTGTCACCAATTCATTTAGCATATCTGTAGCTGTAAGTATGACGTGTGGCGTGTATGGTATTAATAGTTTTAAGTTTTCAGCTCTGTCAGCAGTCCCCAATGACTGCCAATTGTTTTTATTATTATCATTAAATCGATTAACATATACAAAGCGTTACACAGATTTTGTTTCGCAATGACCTATGAAAATTTCACATGGCTCGATTTGAGGGTAGTCCAGTTGGATTGCACTGTAACTAAATTTAATTACAATGCAACGTGATTTTAAAAGTGACGACTGAGTTATATTAGAATGGCACATTTAACATATAGTGACATCTGCAAGACGTATAACACATTCGATTTAGAATAAAAAACTGTATAATCTCGATTTAAAACTCAGACGTTGCTAGTTAATCTATTTTCATTAGGTTTGCTTTTCGTAGTATTTAATTTTGAATTAAATTCAGTTAATTTTGTTAAAAATGTATGGTTAAACTTAATGGTTCAAAATAATGTGGAATGACGTCGTTGGTATCCGAATATAATGTGAAAATTTACATTCGTATTTTAGCTAGATCAGGTCAACCTGCCATGACCTTTGACCCTATTAACGGGACCTATTATAGACACGTGACCATTTACAAATCAGCCCGACGGCTTACACTCTTAAAATATAATTCCCAACGCAACTATTCGACTTTCCGCAACGAAAATATTCCTTGGTGTTAATCCGGATCAAACACAACAGCAAATTTAACTAAAAACATTAAAACAAAACCAATATTCAAAAAAAAAATTCCAAAGGCGAATAATAGCATTGATAAAAATAATAATTCCTTGTGGTCGTAATGACCTGGTGATAGGGTTTTTATTGACTGCACCTTCCATTCCTGTCGCAGCCGCCTTAACCTAACCCGGCAATCCTACCAGGTACAGGGGACCTACAGTTTAACGTGCAATCAGAACCACGAAAGATTTCTGGTGTACTTCACATTACACAGCAGACTGTGCCAGAGGTGAAGGTCTGGTTAAGGACCTATGAAAATCCACGCCAAAACAGGGATTCTAACCGGAGACCTTTTGATCACCAGTCAGAAGCTTCTAAAAACTAAGCCCCCAGACCATAATAGTAATGATTAACCATAGGATATTTTTCATCTTTGAAAAATGTCTTTTGTGAAATTTATGGATGTTTGTTCCGGCTTCCAACTGTACACTATACTATTGGCCGTCTAAACCATTTAATTACTTGCGCGTGTTTTTTTTTAACTTTTTGAATATTTCTATAATTAATTTCAAGCGTAATTAGCCGGTTTCATTTTGTTAAAGTGGTGGTAAGTTTAATTTTATCTATTGTTTAAGCTAAACTCTATTATAGAGAAAGGTCAGGGGTTGCTTTAAGATGCAAGTTCATAGGGACACATATTTTCCAAAGTTACTGTTTGACTCGAGCATTGAGTTCATTTGTTCGACGAGCTTCGCGGATACTTCAGTAAATTTCCGTAAATATGTTTTATCTACAATGCCTATGCTAACGTCATTCGTACGGAACATTAGAAACATCAGAATTGTGAACGTTTCTTTTAAAAAATAATAATAATAATTCGTTTCAACTAATCGCTTTTTTATTGTATGTTTTTTTTTAGCTGTGAGATCCTTGAGTGGAAAATTTTGAAGTGCCCTCGTGTTCCTCATCCGCCCTGAGCGCTACACTAATGGAGGAAGTGAGCTGTCGCCACCGTCTGCGAAGTGCGTAATTATGTCCTGTGTGTGAGAAGTGTATTTATTGTTTGTGACGTGGATATTGGGGACCATCCCATGTAGTCACGTTGATGATGGCGGGAAGCCGTCTAAATACCGCAATCACTACGGCTGGCACGCTCAAGCCCTACTCTCGCCTCGCTTTCGGGATGCCGCGGCCTCGAATCCCCGTTCGGCAATCCGGGTTTCAATTTTCCATGGTTTCCCGAAATCACTCCAGACGAATACTGGGATGGTTCCTCCTAAAGGCCGTGACCAAATTCCTTCCAGTTCCTTGGCCCCAATCCTTTTTCGCTATAACCACCCCGACGTCGAAGATACCAGCTCTTCTTCTTCATTGATTTTTATATTCATAGAACAAATATCTGTAAACCTAATTTTTTAAATTAGATTAAAGTTAAGACCAATTAATTTGTAGTATCATGTCTGATTACAGTTAATTTAATTTAATTGTAATGGAGCAGATGCTCCGGTGGCAATTTCCTTACGCGCCTGCTTTTCAATTTCTCTGTTTTTTAAGTCAGATTCTTTGAGTGCAATACGATCACCAACGTACTACTGCCCTTTACGAATTTTTATTTTAAACCATCATAATGTCTGCGGTAAACTGTTCAGTTCTTCATATGGTAAATTGATTCCATTCTTCGACTCCATTACTCACGGTAAAAAAAAAAAAAGATCTTTCTCTTTTACGCCTAACTAGAAGTGACAGCTTGCGACTATGCTGATCTGTTACCTATTCACCATCCTTCATCCAGTATCCATCCTGGTCTCATCACCAATAGACGCCTTGTATACTGCCAGCACTGTCCTCACCTGCCTCCTACCATCAAATGACTCACAATCCAGCTCCTTTATCATTTCACTGGTTGAATGTATTTTGCAGAAAATCCTTAAACCTAATTTAGCTGCCCTCTTTTGCATCCTCCATCAACTACTGTACTTGTTTGTCCACTTGTAATTTGCTGTTTTATTTTATTGTTTGGATTGGACCCCCTACCGCGATTCTTATCATGGTATCTAATTAAGACCTTGTCCAATGTTTAGTGTAGCTCATGCGGTAGAGCGCGTAACTGCGGCCTGGACGACTGGACGTTCGGCTTCGGTCCCCGGGAAGCCGAGGATTTTTCCTCGAAGCTGAAAGTCCGCAACGGCTGCCCATACGAACTCAGCCTACTATCCAATGAGTACCGTAAACGAAACTCGGCGGGAAAATAAAGAATGGCCCCGTCACAGGCATTCAGTGCCAACGATTGTAATGGGAATAGGGAGCTCTACCTCCATGAATCCTACGGGAAGCGGCTCCTAGCCGTAGTAACCCTGTGACTTTTACCATTATTTACACTGGGAAGTTAGAACCGGGAATTATGAGTTACTGGAACAGTGGAGGAGCACAAGTGTTGCCATCTGTCTGCGATTCGTGTAACTTCTCTATGACCAGGATTATTATTATTATTATTGTTGTTGTTTTAAATGTGTATCTTATGAGGCGAATACTGGGGACCATCACAGCATTCGATTGAGTGTGGATACCGGGTAAAACCCGTCCTCAGGTCAGACCATACACGGGGGATAGGATTCAAACCTTACCTGTCAGATAGTGTGGCGGCGTCTTAACACACTCAGCTACATTGGTGGGTGCAAATTTCTTCATATTTTCTAAAAATTTATCCTTTCATTTGAGGCATTCCTCTGGGGTATAATTTTGTTTTGTTTTTTATTTTTAGTTAATTAAAACGACGCCTACCTGTGAACTTCGTCATTTTTCTCCCATTAGTCACTTGAAGGGTTCGCAGTCCGTCATCATTTTTACTGGGGCACATCCGATACGACATTAGGGCAGACGCCTGCGGCAGGTCTGCAGGTGTTCTGCCTGAGTGTGATTAACGGCCGCCCGTTAACATGACGGCCGCCGGGAGCTGTCAGGTTTATTAGGCACCCTGACGCGGACTAATACCAGTAGGCGCGCTCCGTCTCCCGCGACTGCCAGGCGATCCATATTGTCTCGGCAGACGTATCGGATCTTAATGGAGAATAATAAATCGCTTCCTTGTACATCACGTCTTCCTCGCACTTTCCATTTCTCACTACCGTTTTTTTAGACATCTTATACACATCTTCATGTAGTTACTGCCGCGGGTATTAATTTTGGAGACATTCTATTAGCCTTAAGAAAGGTAGCTTGCTTTCCGAGCCAAGCGCAGGAAGTAACGCTTCCTTCAAAAAGGCCATGGCCGAATTCCTTCCCGTTCCTTGTTCCTTCTATATGCACTTCGACTTTGAGGTTTCAGTACTGCGTGAAGCCACCACTTGCTGCAATCAGAGGCTCTAGACGTCGTAGTATGGAATGAAAGAAATTCTGCATATACTGCTGGGAAACACACTGCCACAAAACATCTACAGTGGGTGCAGGAGGACCAGAACAAACAAGTTGCCTAGCGACCATACCCGAGACATGGCGAACATGCACGCCAGGGAATCAGTGTTGCCATCGTTCTGCGAATGCATCGACACAAGCGGCCGAGAACTGTCCTGCTCAAATGTGGCATATGATGAATAAGTCGCTGCTGAACATACGTGGATGACAATGCTCTGCAAACTTAATCACTTAATATGGTTTCACTGTTCCACATATCCTCCGATTTTCGAGTGATTCAGACCATTGATTCTGGGTGTTGGGATTTTCACAACAGTCATGCAGTATGGGAAGCCACGTTATGGGTATTGTAATGAGAGTGCTCATTGCATATGAATAAAACAGAGTGGTAATTACACTGCAATAAGTTTCATCATCAGGCGACCAGCGTGTATGGCTGACCGTCTAGACGCGTTGTCGCGACGGGACGCCTATCCTCGAACAATAAACGACCTTTACCAAAAGCGGTGTTGAAGGGAGTGTTTGTAGAGCGGTAAACCTCGTTAGACGAGCTGAACCTCGGCAGGTAATCCACCCGGGCGAACACGTCAATGTACAACGACAGCTGTTGATCCAAGGGAATTAGGGGACTTCCTACTAACAAACCTGGAAAGTCAGAGTCGAAAATAACAATGCTGGCAAATCTCTGCACATAAAGTTTTGTGACGTGGGTGAGTGGCAGAGAGTTTACTGGCAAAAATCCTATATTTGAAAACTGTGATGTTTTTTCTGAAAATTCTGTTCACATGTGGTCCCGGAAACGCTACCATTGGTGATTCAAGAAAGACGCTGGAGGGAGAGAAGGAAGAAGAGGTGCCTTACGATTTTAACCAGCACTATGGCTTATCTGAAATAGTGATCTGATGGTGTATCACACTATCAGACTTGAAGTGTTGAACGTCTTGTTGCGAGCTTACGAACATCAGATGGGTCTTAGCTCTGCTCACGACATTATATGCAGTTACAGACGATCAAGTGCTCATCTTTCGCGGGACACAGTGTTGAACACAAGTCACTACTCTCCCGTATAACTTATCCTGTAACGTTCTGAGTGTAGGGTCCCATTCCATATCGACGGTGTAAAACTGAGCTAATGATATTGCCGAGAGCAAAGAAAACTTTAACTATCAAGAATGAACATTAGTGATGACGCTTTCGAATTAATGTAGGTGAACCCAATAACCATGCGTGTAGATACCCATTTTAAAATCATTCTTGTATTATTTAATCTTCCACTTTGAAGTAGTAACATTTAACAGAAAATCTAATATTAAGTCTTAATTTTGTTGATGCCGAAAAACAGTATACATTATTTCTGTTACCAATATCTCTGTTATGATACATATAGCGTTGAGTAAAGTTTCAGTAGACCGGATTATTTTACTGACTTCAGATATTGCATACAGATTTAATGGTGTTTGTTTAAATTAAGCCAAATGAGGATCCACGGGTAAACTGGACACAATCAGCCTCACCGGAGCGCCTGCGTAGATGAGAAGCAACCAGCAAAGCACTAAGTAGTTATGGTAGCAGCAGACACAGGGATTATCGGTCTTTCTTTCTTTTTTTAATTCCTGTACAAAATATTTTTTTTATCAATTACCGAAAAACAAAAAGTTCTAGATGGTTTGATTCTGATATTAAATTTTATATTCAAAGAAATACTGAAAATTGTAAATACGTTCTTATTAATCAACTCTGCTATCTTGTGTGTGTACTTCGCTGAGTAATTAATTTCAACAGCCCTAACGAAACGCAGTGAAGTCTTTACGGCTGTACCACTATAGTGTGTCGCAAGTAACGATATTTCGACCGCTAGCTCCACCTTCACAGGTGTGGAACCGTCTATTCTAGCCTGTTTAGAAAAAATTACATTTTTTTTTTCGAAAGTATTGCACTGGCTTACTGGTTAAATGGTACGTACATGTTTCGTTCATCGCACATTTCGTAACAAATGTTAGTATACTGATGGTGATAATTTACATGTCGACAACAAGCAAGAACTTCGCTGATCTACTAGGGCAAGGTGACGGGGAGGAGCTAGTAACGCAATATGAGCGATAATGAGAGTGTGAAGGTTGGTAGTATGCTTTCTGACTGGGAGGAACTGAGGAAACACAGAGCGCGGCGTGGTAACGAAGACAGTGTCTCTCTGGGTGGAGCTATCAATTAGCCGCAGGCTGGGCTGCTCTCATTGTGTGCCCCGCGCATGCGTAATGCCGCCTTCATTAGCCCGGCATAACTTAGCGCTAACTGCATTGGGAGGGCCGCGCCTGACCGCAAACACTGGCGCACAGCCGCCGATAGGGCTCGTGTCAAAGGAGGCCACTGTCTCGCCTAGAACAAGCATCACAACCATGATGGGACATCGCAAAGACGATGGTTAGCGAGACGAAGATCAATCTTTATTGCTTGTAGCTGTACGCCTGGTCGACGTCGAGGTTATTGCAGTTCGAAAAGGACTGGACAGAAGAAAAGGAAGGAAATTGGCCATGGCCTTTAGTAGGAACCATCACGGCATTCGCCTGGAGGGAATTCAGAATATCTATTGAAAACCAAAATCTGTATGTATATACAAGCTCCGCACTTAAAACTCTCTCCGAGCTGCTGGGTTTCTTCTATCAGGTTTCTCCTTCAACTATCAGGATTGAATGACACAAATTACCTTGGAATTCGGTTGCAGTGGACGCCTTCGATAGGGTAATATACAGTTTGCTTGATGTTTTAGGGCGTCTAATTCACTTTAAACACACTTATACTAAAAATCATCAGAGCGTTTCTGCTCAAGTCAAGAACACGTCACGATAATGTGAGTACAGTATATACCTGTTTGTTTTAAATCATCAGGAATGTCGTACCCACACATCATAATGCTGTGTAGCAGCCACCGGCAAAGACAAACCAAATGTTACCAAAATAGAAAAGAAATTGCCCGCAAAACCTACGTGAAACTTCGCTCATTCAAACTTATCCTACTACCACCCTTCAAAAAGATTCATTTTTCATGAGTATTTGTAATTAAATGCCCAGCGTGAAATGTGTATGCTAGGCTGAAAGACCGAAAACGCTCATAGAGCGAAAAAAATTACCACAATGCTTTGTGGTTTCATTGTGTGCCCCGCGCATGCGTAATGCCGCCTTCATTAGCCCGGCATAACTTAGCGCTAACTGCATTGGGAGGGCCGCGCCTGACCGCAAACACTGGCGCACAGCCGCCGATAGGGCTCGTGTCAAAGGAGGCCACTGTCTCGCCTAGAACAAGCATCACAACCATGATGGGACATCGCAAAGACGATGGTTAGCGAGACGAAGATCAATCTTTATTGCTTGTAGCTGTACGCCTGGTCGACGTCGAGGTTATTGCAGTTCGAAAAGGACTGGACAGAAGAACAGGAAGGAAATTGGCCATGGCCTTTAGTAGGAACCATCACGGCATTCGCCTGGAGGGAATTCAGAATATCTATTGAAAACCAAAATCTGTATGTATATACAAGCTCCGCACTTAAAACTCTCTCCGAGCTGCTGGGTTTCTTCTATCAGGTTTCTCCTTCAACTATCAGGATTGAATGACACAAATTACCTTGGAATTCGGTTGCAGTGGACGCCTTCGATAGGGTAATATACAGTTTGCTTGATGTTTTAGGGCGTCTAATTCACTTTAAACACACTTATACTAAAAATCATCAGAGCGTTTCTGCTCAAGTCAAGAACACGTCACGATAATGTGAGTACAGTATATACCTGTTTGTTTTAAATCATCAGGAATGTCGTACCCACACATCATAATGCTGTGTAGCAGCCACCGGCAAAGACAAACCAAATGTTACCAAAATAGAAAAGAAATTGCCCGCAAAACCTACGTGAAACTTCGCTCATTCAAACTTATCCTACTACCACCCTTCAAAAAGATTCATTTTTCATGAGTATTTGTAATTAAATGCCCAGCGTGAAATGTGTATGCTAGGCTGAAAGACCGAAAACGCTCATAGAGCGAAAAAAATTACCACAATGCTTTGTGGTTTCTTTAAAACGGCAAAACACGTTATACGCGTTACGGCACAGCCAGAACGCGTTGTGAGTAACTCAAAAATGCCACCACGCGAAATTCGCGTCTGGTTCGGATCCCATTCTTCTTCTCCTTGTAACGTGACGGGTAAGAAGAATCGTGTATATTAAATGCATTCTGGACCGATCCGTTGTGAATACAGAGTTAGATTCTTTTTAAATTAGGCCCTTATACTGACCTTCACCTCTGGCACAGCTTGTTGTATAATGTGAACTGTGAAGTAGACCAGAGCACTTCCGTGGTTTGGATTCCACGGTAAACTGAAGGCCGCATGTACCTGGTAGTACTACCGGGTTAGGTTCAGGCGGCTAAGACAGGGGTGGAATGCGAAGCCAGTAGAAATCTGTCACCAGGTCATTACAACCACACGGCATTATTATTATTATATTTTGGTAGTTATTCGTAGTGCTCTATTGAGGTACAGGCCACAAAGTCTTTGGGAGGCTCCGCAGTAAACTTATAACACTTTAGACCCTTGACTTAAAAAGTGCATGTTAAATAATTCACCACCATTCAAGCCCTTCGTATACTCAAGACGAGGCTTCATACCGTACTGGTTACTACTCTATTTAACCATTTGGATGCACAATTGATTTCTTCACAGATCTATGCTTTACCAGCTGTCTGTATCATTTTGTTTGTTGATTTATAGATATCAGAAATAAACATCTGTTAATTTCACCTCTACAGTTCATATCAATTCCCTGGACGTCATTAGTCAGGATATTTTAAGTTTTCTTCCGCAGCCAGGGCTCGTAGACGACGACTAGAAAATAAAGCAGATGACGATGAGAAGGCGTGGGGAGGGGGGAGGGGGGTGGGTTGGTGCTCAAGTGCAAGGGGTAAATCGTTGGTAACCTTCACTCGGGTTTACCACACGACAACCCAGAAGAGTGGTCGACAACAAGTGTATGAGGTAATTACATCATTAATGAATGGCAGTTGGGTGTTAATCTGCATGTCAGCCCGTCTTGGATCAGTTCAGTAAGGTGGCAACTAGCCATGTAGCCCAGTCAATAAAGGGCCAAAAACAGTGAATGTCGGAACTTTCTCTGGTAAAGCTGAATTTTCTCCCAGTAGTAGATCACTATTAGAGAGACATTTTTTCAAAAGTCCCCGAAAATTCCAATGGAGCTTCCCCCCCTACCCCCCTTTAAGTTTAAAATATAGAGTTTTACGCAATCGCATATAACTTTTTAACCAAAAGTTTATTAAGGTTATATTACTTACAGTTTTATTCCCTGATAAATATTCTACAACTTTTATAATAACATAATTTATGATATGTGCAGCAGTTTTCTCGTAAATTAACGAAATGTTGCAAAACCATATTTTTATTCGTCACCAAATGAAAAAATGCTTCGAATGAAAGTTATAGCTCATATATTCCTGAGTACATTGGTGTATAAACATATACAGTTATGTGTATTACTCTACTAGTAACATAGAAAACAGTAGCTGGGTTTTGAGCGCGTGAGCGCCCGGGAGTCGGCGGGCAGCTTGAGCCGGCGGCGCCCGTTGTGTAAGAGGAAGAATAAAGGTGCTATAATTTACAGAAATAATTTTTAATGCATTTAACAGCGTTCGTTTGATCTAACGTGTCAGGGATAGTTGCTAATGTAGGAAAATCTTTATTAGCCCCTATATTTCATTACTTTTAGCATACATTTTAAGTACATCCCACCACTTCCATACACATTTTATACAACAGCACGTTCAACAAAATTCAAACTTTAAGTAATAACGATCACCAAGAATACTACTTAACTGAAGATCCGGTAATTGGGACCTCCATTTAAGTACTACAATTGAAATGCTCCCATACTTTCACGCTGCAGGCCATCTGCCATATGCTAAATCCGCACATCTTAATGCACAAGAAATGACTAAACTTGGCTCTAAACTATCTCCACTAGAATTTGGTCTCTTTAAAGAATATTTCACTGTAAGAAGAACGGGGTCTGGGACGTGGACTGACATGTGCATCGAACAGGGTTTGATGCGTCCCATGAAATCCGTTGGGGGCCTAACTCATGGACGAGGCATAACCGACAGCACTCTATCGAAATGGGTCCTCGGAACACAATTTTTCTTAAAAATTCATGATGCTGTGGAAGCTTATTTTGGGACATCAATTCAGTACAATGAGCAGCATGTTGAACTTCGCGTATCTAGACGAGAAAGAGATTTGTCGGACCTGCAAACATTTACAACATGGTTCCAAACACACAATCCTTTTACAAAACTATCAGGTGAATTAGTTTAACTGACATCTGGATTCGTGTGTGATGACTCAATAAACTGCGATGAAGCTTATGATGTCGGTCTCTCAGCCATAGCCAAAATGAAGGGAACTAACTTCCATGATATTAAACTTCACAGGAAGGATATGGTTAAGACTCAAGCAGTGCAGAAGTCAGCATTGGTACGATCAAAAGAAGTTTGTGTGAACTCCCAACAACTTTTTAACCGTATTTTGTGTGTGTGCGACAGTCCCGGAAAATTGAAGACTTACTTGGAATTCGAACTGGCTCCTCGACCACCTGCTTTGTTTGATGATGTATCCTTACGAAAAGGAACAAAATCGTCACTGATGAAGGTATTTGAAGAAGGTGTCATCGACGTAACGGACCAAAATGGTGCAACTTATGTTTTGAACGGGGGATTTCTTCTACACAAAGTAGCGTGGCCAAGAAATTGTTCCTATGGCGTCATCTTAGAAACTTACTGTACATATGTTGTAAATAAATATGGATCTAATTCAATTGTAGTATTTGATGGTTATCCAGACGAGCCAACAACGAAAAATGAAGAGCAAACCAGAAGAGCAGCCAAAAGATCTTCACCTGACATAGTATTTGATGAAAACACAATTTGTGTTACTTGAAAAGAGGAGTTTTTAGGAAATACTAGTAACAAGAGAAAACTGGTACTAGCTTTGGCATCTGAATTCAGAAAACGAGGACTACAAGTTGTTACAGCGGAAGATGATGCTGATGTGCACATTGTTAGGACAGCAATTCAACAGCAGAGAAGTGACTGTAAGGTATTTGTCGTTGGAACCGATACCGACTTAATAGAATAACTTACGGCACTGGCTCCTGAAAGTACTTGTATATACTTCTGTAAAGAGATAGGGGTGCAGTTCCATTAACAGTGTACTACAGAATCGCCACTCTCATAGAAAAGTTTGGAGATCAACGTCAGTTACTTCTGTTTTGTCACGCTATGACCGAATGTGATACCACATCCAGCATGTATGGAATGGGAAAATTAAAAGCCATAGAATTGCTCAGATCGAAACCTGATATGCTGAATACAGCGAGGAAGTTTTTGGATGATTCTACAACAAGAGAGGACCTTTTGATTGCTGGTGAGAAATTTTTTTTATGTTTTTATGGGTTAGAGAAATATTCAAATCTGAATGAAGCCCGTTACTACAAGTTCTTGACAGTAACAAAGAAAAGTTCCCTTAGATCAAATTTTCATCTAGCAACATTACCTCCAACGTCTGAGGCATGTCGTGAACATTCGCTGAGAGTATTTTTGCAAGTTCAAAAATGGTTAGGTAATACTCTTGTTGCTACAAACTGGGGTTGGAAAATTGAAAACGTGAAAGAAATGAGAGGTACCAAAAGAACATTGAAACCAATTCCTACCTCGAAGACATTTGCTCCAAACGAACTGCTGTACTTAGTGTCATGTTCTTGTAAACAAGGATGCGGACAATACTGTGGATGTAGAAAAGTGAACCTGAGTTGCACTGCAATGTGTGAACACTGTAGTGGCTTATCTTGCCTAAATTCACACCTGTATTCAGAAGAAGAAGATGAATTTCCTCATACAGATTAATATGTAACCGTTATCAAAGAGACATGCTTCTAAACATAAAATAAGTTTTATGAGTTACAATAATCATGACTTGTAAATATTAAATCGGTGTATATAATATCTGTGGTGGGTGGGAGGTCGGTGATGCTGTTTTAAAACACAAGTAATTTAAAACAGCTGCCGGTTTAGCCAGTCCGGGACACGGCGGGTTCATAGGTGGTGGATAATGGAATGGCCTGATATAACAAGGCTAGGTTAAATCCCCCGAACCAAAACTGGCATACAAATGTGTACAATAATTAATTATGAATAAAATTAAAATCTTTAATTCAAATATGTTACAATCAGAAAAACAAATTTTACTTCATATATCACTCTAATGTTATTTTGATTATACACAAATATTTACTAAATTACAAATTAAAGGTCGACACACTATGGGCTAGTACGAGTATAAGTGTTAAAAATAGATGTTATAATTACAGTATTAACTAATTGAATAGGCATATGAGGATAAGGCGCCTTTCACCTACGCCCGCCGACTCCCGAGCGCTCTCGCGCTCAAAACCTAGCTACTGTTTTCTATGTTACTAGTAGAGTAATACACATAACTGTATATGTTTATGCACCGATATACTCAGGAATATATATGCTACAACTTTTATTGGAAGCATTTTTTCATTTGGCGAAGAATAAAAGTATGGTTTTGCAAAAACGTAGATAGGTGGCAAAAAAATAGTTTTTTTACAACATTTCGTTAATTTACGGGAAAACTGCTGCACTTATCATAAATTATGTTATTATAAAAGTTGTAGAATATTTATCAGGGAATAAAACTGTAAGTAATATAACCTTAACAAACGTTTGGTTAAAAAGTTGTATGCGATTGCGTAAAACTCTACATTTTTAAACTTAAAGGGGGGGTAGGGAGGGAAGCTCCATTGGAATTTTCGGGGACTTTTCAGAAAATAATCCTCTCATCAAGGTCTATCATCCTTGAAAAAATCAGCTTTACCAGAAAGAGTTCCGACACAAAACCTTTATTGACTGGGCTAATGGCTCCAACATGAAAAAGGTGTCTTCAAATTTGCGGTCACATTGGAAATAAAAAGAATAAAACTTCTTCTTGGGCAGCCGATTATTTGCGTATATAAAATTAAATGATCAAATTCCCTACTTTCTATTTATTTAGCTTGTTAAAGACATCGCTCGTAGACTTAGTACCATCCTTAGCAGTCTCACTATCATTTTAACTGTTAATTTTTTCAAATCAAGGCACTTACAAATTAGACTGTTCTGGCAGTAATTTAACCAACCACTGTCTACCTTACTACAGGGTATTCCACTCTCTCACAGCTTATACTGCTTTTTTTTTTTTTTTTTGCTGTCTGTCACGTCAACGATATTTCTACAGCAAAGTTCTATTATAAAATGCCTGCAAATTTTTAAACCCTGTGAGACATCGGTCTTACCTCCCATGAAATATGCTACTGTAATTTTTTATACGGCATCTCAGTAATTGTTTAGGTTGGCAAGACAAGTGAAAAAGGAAGAGAGGAGGAAATCATTGGGAACAATGGAAGCACGATAGAACGACAGTTGATAATAGTGGGGAGTGAAAAATAGCAGAATTAAACATTGAATTTAATGTATAAGGAAATTCAACTGTTATTAAAGTGAAATTTAATGATTAGTAAATCAAGTGGTGAAACAGTTTTTAATAAAAAGAAGAACTAAACAATTCCAGTAGAATAATCTACATTTTGTGGAAGCTTATCGAGAAGCGCACGAATATATTACAACGCACCTCACAATATCATGTGGGGACTCCCTTTCCGAATGAAATGCCGCGTGAGTCAAGCGACAACTACCATTCCGCGTTCAGCATCTGTTAATCACTGTCGCACAACCATAATCACGTCACGAAACTTTTCAGACGACTCACGAGAGCACAAATGAAAGCCAAGACGCAGCAAGACATACATACATATATAGTGGCTTCCGCGGCACTACCGTCATCTTGATATTTCCATGTTCCTATCCCATGACGTCTGGCACTTCGGTGTAAACATACCAAGAAAAAACCTAGTTGGTAGTCATTGGGTACAGGCGACATAGAGTATAACGTGGAATAGGAACCACGGAAGCGTTCTGGTGTACTTAACATCACACAGCGAGCTGTGCCATAGGCGAAGGTCTATGAAAATCGCCGCCGAAAAAGGGATTCGAACCGGGGACCTTTCGTTCCACAGCCAGCCAGACACCTTAACCACTGAGCCACTAGACCGCTACAGATATGCTGTTAACATTAGCATGTCGGTGACGAGAACTCATAAGATTTTACCCATCCAAAAATCTCCCAACGCGCCTAAAGAAGCTTTCAGTTCAAAAACTAAAAATCTAAGTTATTCCACAACCCGAAGGTTGGTCGAAACTTCCCGAAGCAGACATACTAAGCTATAGTGTCAGAGGCCGGAACGCAAATTCCTTTCCTCAGTGGCCTACAGTTAAATGCGCAATAAGAACCATGAAACGTCCCGGCGTAGCTCAAATAATCAAATACAATCCCAAAAACTTCCTGCTCCCCACGGGATTTGAATCGGCGATCGGAGAGAGAAACTTACAGAAGTACGCGCCTTACCGCTGAGCTACCACACCGCCTTGTTTTGCAGTATAGGTGTGCTAATTGCTATCAAAACCAGATAAAAACTGTGGGTTTGTATGAGCAACGTTGACACAGATTAAGGTGTGTTGGGCAAAGGAGGAGAGGATTCAGGTTTTTGTATTTTTCTATATGTTTTAAAGTATTCGTATGCAAAGTTGCATCAAAATTAAACAAAAACTGTGTGTTTGTATGAATAAATTCATTTTTATATATTAGGTAAAAGTATAATCTATACTTTCATTGTTGTCCAAACGCAACATGTCATACTTATAGCTACAGGTATACTGTTAACATTCGCATGTTGGTGATGCAAACTCATAAGATTTTACCCATCCAAAAAGCGTCCAACGCGCAATACGTCACAGCATGTCGGTGACGGGAAGTCACCAAATCACAGATTGACCCCCGTCCTAACCTCGCCTAAAGTGCCTGTAGAAGTTTCCACTTCAAAGAATTAAACATGCCATACGAGATCCCCTGCCTGGCAAGTGAGATGCAGGTACTTTAATCAGTTGTCGCACAGTGTTCAATTCGGTCCAGTCGGCCTCATCAAGACTGTTATACCTGGAGGAGAAGAGTTCGACTTGCACTCAACACTGCAAAGTAGAGTGCAGCCGAATAGGGTGCGAATGCAGTGACCCGAATCACTAAAGAGGCTGACTTCGCAATCTAGAACCCTCTCCGCAGGTGACGCGAAATAGTTCGTTAGTTCGCCGTCCAGTGAGAGCACCGTCTTTGTAACTGCGCTCTGATTAGACTCAATTAAACAGAGGGGAACGTGCAGGGAATAGGAAAGGAAGCTCCGTGGCACAATGCGAATCCCACATCCAACAGCAGGAGCAGCTGCCTGCACAGAAACCAACTGAGTACAGATAAAATATTGTCCACGCACCAACGACAATGCAATATCCTAGAAAATATACTAGATTTCATATACTTTAATTGAATTTGCGACACACAGACACAAAATATACCTGTATTGTCTGCTAATTGCTATGTTGTAAACATTACATGAATGAACAGACACGGCATGGTAGCATGTTCTTAACTAAAATAGTATAGGAAGTTGGGCAAGCCGAGATTATACTGTATAAGGATTTTCAATCAAAAATAAAATTACTAAAAACTCTATAAATTGTGCCATTGCAATCCTGTGTTTCCTGTTGTTTACATTACATTAATAATAACAAAAAATAAATTCTCCTCTATGTACAGATCGTAATAAAAATTGTTTTTTTGCTCTGTCTTGTCATAAACCTGTACTGCTCGGTGGCTCAGTTCACCTGTCCTTGTAGCGTTGTAGCGTAGAGGCTCGCGAGTTGGCCTGACGTTGGAAGGGTCGCCGGTTCGAGTCCGGCATAGGGTAGGCATGGTTTTAATTAAATGTTGTGTCTGTTCTGTGTTGTCCGTACTAGATAATAAGGTGATTGGCACAGCTTGCTAGGTAAAGCGAAATATGCCAGAACGCTTCCGTGGTTGGTGTTCCACGTCATATTGCAGGTTCCCTATTTCCGACAGGATTATCGGATTAGGTTAGCCAAGGCAGAAAGGAACTGGTCATCCTTCCGCTGTCACTAGGCTTTAGTACGCATCTCTGGGGAGGGTCAACACTAAGATTTTTCAGTCTTAAATCAGCGGCAAGATGGGGTATGTTTTAAATGATTTAGTATTTGTCACAATGTTGACAAATTTGAATCGATTTATCTTCATCATTTTCACCAACATTTTCATCGTCATCATCTTAATAACCATCATCATCATCACCATAATTATCATAATTATCATTATTATCATTATAATCTTAATCATCATCTTCATCATCATCAACATCTTAATAATCAGAATTATCACAATTACTATCACCATCACCATAATCACTACAAGCACTAAATCACCATAATCACCATCATCATCATTATCACAATGTGTCGATTAAGCTACATGAATAAGATACGCCGATTGGGGATGTGTACAGTGTACGCCTACATTTTACTATGTATGTTTATGTTAGCTGTTAAGTTTTAATTTCCTTTTTAATTGCTCTCCGAAGTTACGTGGGTGAATAGTAATGTTATACTACGCTTAAATATATGTACAGTCATTACGTGTATTGTAGGCGTTGTCAGGTATTCTGTAACAAAGCTCAATTACTTCACAAAACTCCATTTAAATTATAGAATTATAGTGAAGACATACGTAACAATACGAGTGTGCGTGCGTGTGGCTTTTTAATTTCATTTTTCTTACGAACTGTTTTCTTTCTCTTATATGGAAAGACGACGAAGAAACAATAATGAAAATACACGTCTTTAATTTGTGTATCTTGCATTCGATAATCTAAAGAAGTTTTAAAGAAAATAATTTCCGTTTGAAGAACTTTTGATATGTTAGCGTGAGTTCTGCTTATACGATTTACAGTACGATTGCTTCATGCCACTACAGAACAAATAAACTGTTCGCGAGGTAATTTGAACTTCAGGAAGAAACAGTAAGTACTTCCATTAAGCACCATCACGTGTGATTTCACTTTCAGCTGCATTTAAAATAGAAAAGTTATTACGGCATACAATTGGAGGATGAGAAACCTACCACACTAATTTTGAGCAAATTTTGCGTAGTTTTTATTAATAAAAAAGGTAGAATTGTTTGTGCGAAACCAGAGGCATATTACAATTTGCTGTAATTTTCTAAAAAGTCAATTTTTCAGTTAATGAGTCGGGCATATTATGTGCAGGGGTGGAATGGCAGAAATAAAACAAAGAGTAATGTTTATACATACATGTATCGCTCAAAAGCTAATAGCATTTGAGTTTTCTTTATAAGCTCAGATTTAATTCATACTACCCAAAAGATTCCACGAATTTCAACGTGCGGTTGTGGTCTAGCTGTCAAAGTGATTGAGCACCATATCAATTATCGTGTTTTGAATTGAATTTTTATACCGTACAGATATAACACTTCAGAATAACTTCGAGGATTAGTTTAGAAGACATTGAAGAAAGAAACCATTTTTCATCTCATTACGAATTTCTATATTGGATTTTAATGTCTTGAAATATTCTCAGATGTCATTATACTTTCAATCTTGCTAACCCCTATACGTAAAATAATATAAAGATTGTTTTCGCTGTCATATTGTTCAAAGTACTGGCTAAATATTTAAAGAATTCCACTGCCGATCCAATAAAAGTAATTATGACCTGTGGTTATCGGATCTTTCCCTATTTTTCCGCAGCATTCGTTTAAAAGTTCCGAATGAGAAAAAGCTGTAGATGGTGGTTTGCCACAAATATTGCGATGGAATCAGCCAGGAGTTGTTACTCCAATATTAAATAAATTCTCAACTCTTTGAGGTTAATGAAAGTTATTTTAAATATCCGGTGTATGAATATTGCGACGTTAAAGATTGATTATAAATTCAATTCATCGCTTGGATACATTTTTTCGGATATTTGCAGTTTTGAAACGTGAAACGCTTGTTTCTATGCTTTGAGAATAATAACAGTGGTTCAATATATGGAAAGAGAAAAAAAAAATACTTTAAATGATTAAAAGTAATGAACAGTTGTTTCAGTGGAAATCAATGAATACCTAACATACAAATAACATAAATACTACGATTTGATACCAAAAATAAAAGAAAGGTTAACTACAATGTCATTTCTGAACGAAAATCAGTCAATAAAAGTAGTTTCCCAAAAATTCACAATATACAGATAACAATTTGAAGCAATGGAAGCAACATATTTAGCAACTGCATGAAAATTTCAACTCTGAAACAGATTAATTGAGTATAATAGCTGGCTGGCCTAGAAGCGAGGTAGTTGGTATATTTTGCATGTTTTCACTCCCTAGTCACTTATGAAATCTCCTTCTAGAAAGGTTCTTCAGGAATACAGAAGGCATGTAAGTCACAAAAATGTACCTTAATAACAATACGTATAATAAAGTGCCAGCTTGTCGCTATGGTGTTTCCTTTTCTTCCATGTGCTACTTCTAAGTCTTTTACCAATGTATTTATTATATTTTTTATGAAATAGTTTGAACAAATTAATGTCTTTTTATTTCATTTTCGATAGAGAACTGCAAACACTGCAGAATTTTCTAAGCATGTATTTTAGTAATTATTTATTACCTAAAATCAGTTTTAAAGAAGCTTTTAGTAAAATATTATTGTTTTCTAGTAAATTAGATTCTTTGTCAGACTCCATGTAACATCTCCTGAGTTCGACATAGATTTAGGAATCTCTCAGCATTAATTCCAATTGCAATTGGCGCCGTAGACAGATATAAATAACGTAAAAAGTTCATTAATTTTTCTGGCTTCTTGTTCGGCGGAGTTCTGAAATAGTTGACGCATTGGTGTCGAACTTCGGCAGCGGTAATTGCAATTTGCTAATTGGAGAATCTGATTTTCAGAGATGATTTATGTGACACTTGGATGAACCGCTTAAAATTAGAGCTTTCAAACTCGAGGAACAATTATTCTTACTTCAGGGAGGAGCTGTGTTTCAAGATGGAATATTGACGTTGCTAACCTATTTTTCTTTTCATGTGGCCTTACGCCTCGGAGGCGAGGTAGAGGCCATTTGAGGCGGGATAACACTGAGGGAAAGAACCGTGAAGGAGTTCAACCACGGTCTTTCGATGGAACCACTCTCCCGGAATGATTTATGGAATCCACGGAAAATCTTAATGACCAGATGGGGGATTCGATCCCGCGTCCTGCCGAATGCGTTGTCAGAATAACATGCTAGGTTTGGAAATATTAAATGAAAAGTGAAAGCTGAAGTGTTTTGATACGATGTATTAGTAAAAATTTGTTGAAACAAATCACTGCTATAAAATGTAATGCACTGAGTTAATATCATTCGGTAATGCCATATTTTTTTTTATTGGCTAGCAAGAAATTCTTGATAAGAGACACATTAATGAGTGGTATTAATATTTCAATTTTCAGTTCTCCCCATTACGCGGCAGTCCATACTTGGTGCAAGTCATCCTTTCAATCGTCCATGGCATCTTTCTTCAGAAATTCGACTCGATGAAATCTCCTTGCCTTCCCGGGTGATGGAAATCTGGGTACATGTTTCTGTTTTGTTTTGGTGTAGTGTTTGTTTTAGTTCTGAGTAAACGAAAGTTGAAGTAAGGAGAGTGTTTAATCCGGTTCCGTCCCATGTGGGCCTACTCTTCCGAAAGTTACCAGGGGCTTACCCATTCCATATGCATTTAATTCAGGACTTTGGTGTTCAATCTGATGATCAAGAGTTGAGTAATTTCACCACCTCTCCTAACTGCTGGCCAAGTCCTGATTCTGAAAATTTCTACCACCGCGGAGACTGGAACCACTTAACCCCTTGTCAACGCCGGACACCATCACGGTGCTGCAGTCAACTGAGCCGACGAGGTGGGCAGTGTTTTGATACTGAATTAATAATTCTTTCTTTTCGTTAGATGAAACTCTGAAGGATAGATCCATTGGATTTCACGAACATTTAACGCGATCCTGACTTTTAACCGGATAAATTATTTAGAATACCAATAAGGCAGCCAGCTAAAAAGTGGAACTAAGTTCTCCCGAGCGTAGTAATTTCAAAAAACGACAAAACGTTGTAAACAGATAACTACGATAAAGCAGTGATAGATGAATGACAAAATAAGAACTAACAAAAAACGTTTCATGAAATTTAGTACCTGAAAATATTATTGATTATATCGTAACTTAGTCACTAGCTTCGGGACCCGTTAGCGTCACCGAGCGTGGTGGGTGAGCGGTTAACGCTCTGGCTTCGCGTTCGGGAGGACTCCGGTTCGAATCCAGGTCCGGGCATCCAGATTTGAGTTTTCCATGGTTTCCCAAAATCACACCAGTCGAATGTCGGGATGCTTCTTTCAAAACGCCGTGGCCAAATTCCTTCCCCGTCCTTGAATCCAGTCCTTTTCCGCCTCTAATCACCTCGATGTCGACAAAGCGTAAAACCACGAGTTAAAAAAAAAAGCAGCTGTTAGCGTGCTAAATAAGGTCATTTTTCAAACGACTACACAAACAATGGTTATTTTTCCCGAGATTAAGATGCAACAAGTTGCAAGTTTGTTACCTAACATCCTTAAGTGTATATCAACTTCAGCAAAATGATTGATATGACGTTTGGTGAGTATTTGTTTCTATCAATTGTATATAATATCAACATTTTAGAACCTTTAGTTCAATTCAAGAGCAACCAGTGGAAATCAGTATATTATTGATAACGTTTCTTCATAATAAGGAAGCTAAATCACTTGTGATATATTGCAGCAAGATACCACTGGGATTGAAACAAAAATTCATGATTCTACATGTGTTCCGCTACAACATTGGGGTTATAAATATCGCTAATCATTGCCTTTCAAACAAACACTAAGATTGAAAAAAGATATGAAATTATCTGTGCTTTAGATTGGAGGTTGTTGCGATTACATTGATACTCGTATAATGTCTTCAAATTGGGGAAAAATACATAATATTCATATCATCGTTGCAACAGATCAATTCTTCAAGTTAAGAAACGAAACAGAGTCATTAACCAAAGGGCTACGTTATTTAACGGAAAAATGGCTAAATAATTTTGTTCTCTGGATCAAAAGTGCTCATACAGAGATTATCGACGATATCAATAATATATCAGGTCGCAGTTCCTTTGTATCTACAATACTGTTGCACTTGTCAAATTGTAAATATCCGCTACCGGATTGCGACGTCATTAGATTTTACGGTGGAAACTATTTCCAACATTAACGTGTTCACAAATATACCAGCATACAAATGTTTAGTCATTACAAAGACCAGAGACAGAAAATAAGTGGGAAAGTTTATTTAGCGAGTTTGTCATTTCAGACAAATAGATATAACCCTGCATTTTCAATAGGTGTGGTTGTCGCGTTGCAAGGGGAAAATTCTGAAGTGATTATAGTGGTACTCTGGAATCGGGTGTGTAGCTCTTTTGTATAAATATTTTTTCTAAGATTGCTTTACGCTATAAGCTCTTAATTGTCAAGTACGAAGGTCCTCCGGAAAGTAGTAATCCTGGATTATTCTAAAGTATCTATTTAAATGCGCAGAGATGGCGATCAGAGAGAGTTGTCAGTCTATAATTCTCGGAAGTGTGTGAATTTAATCGCTGGAACATTTGTTTACGTTTGTACTTTTTACCTATGGATCGAGTCTTTGCCTTGCTGTGTAATGTTTTTATAAAGTGCACGGTGGATGAACAAGAGGAAAATGATTCTTTGTAGTTGTAATTTCAAGCAACCAAAATACCTATTTAGGATTTTCGAGGAAAGCTCGTTAAGTTGTCGAAGTCGTACATCGAGGAGCTTACCTTCAGCGACGCGTCGGAAATCTCATCTCTTCACGGCGACGAATCAAGGCTGCTGTTGCACAGAGACCAGCTTTGGGTCCATGTTTATACTGTTTATATACAGTTAACGTGCCTACACAACACAAGGTCCACACTGGCACGTACGATGACGACTCGGCATATTTCAGCTGTAGCCACAGCAAGGCGCATCCAGAAAATCTTCCAAAACACTGATCCTAGGGCGAGGCGGTGGTGAATCGAGATCAACCCCATTAAAACCCAAGCAATATCCTCCCAAAGAAAAAGGTATCACACCAGCAGCCGCAGACTGACACATAACTTAAATTATACGACAAACAAATATCTTGATCCCAATTAGTGTGACACCTGCTAAACAGGCACAGCAGGCACGCAGCATCAACAGGCGTGCAGAGCTACTTCACTCTGGCCAGGCCGATCTTAGAAAACGCCTGCTCAATGATAAGCTGCGACGACGAACCTATACCGTCCTTACACCTCGACGGTAGGTTGTCTACCTCGGCCATCCATGAAGCCACGGGACTACCGTCATCAAAAGAAAGATTCCTGTAGCTGGCTGCCGAGTTTTAGAAACAATCACCGAACCTACTGATCAATGTGCTGGAGAACTATCAAACTGGGATAAGACCGTTCCGCATGTCGGCAACATCTTGGCTGTCTTGTCTCTGCTCGGATTAGCTGCGCAGTTATCTTGGAGGTCCAGGAGGTAGTTCTTCTCCTAGCAGCACTTCTCTTTCCTGATGTTCTCCCCTTGACTTTTTTTTTTCTTGAAGCTTTACGCCTTGTCAATATCGAGGTCATTAGAGGCGGGATGGGTTTGGGAGCAAAGAATGAGGAGGAATTCGGTCATGGTCTTTTGAACGAAGCATACCGGCATTCGCCTGGAGTGATTTGGGGTTGCCCCTGTAGTACAGACTGCAAGAGTACGTAACGGATGAAAACACACGTCTAATTTGAAGTTATGTCCAATCGATACCAAACAGGAGAAAATATGTAACGACCAAACCTCCACAACACTCTAAAAATGGCTCGGCGCCCGTACTTGCCAGAAGGCTCTCGTACATCGATATATATATATATATATATATTCGTTCCCACATGTTACAAAATTGTCACTTTTTCTCACAAAAGCTAATGTCTGAGGTGATGTATTGCTCGCGTAACGCGATTCGTCTGTAGACGAGGCGGCTGCTGATACGTCAGTCAGCGGGAGGGACTCACAAATGCTGTGTTCCATTAGGACACGCGATACAGCTCTCCCATAATGATGGCGGCCATTTGCGGTTGTCTCCGCCGATACAGTGTCGAGTGAGTGAACCTCAAAGGACCAAACGACTCGACTCTGCGGAACGCGGCGAGCGACAAAGGAGAGCAACGAGAAGATACGTCGATAAACTTGCCGGCATATCACAGGCTCCACGCCGTGACGAACATGTGAAAAGTGTGAATGAAGGAAACTCACTGCATATTTATCTGCTAACCAGAAGAATAGACGCAAAATGAAAGTCATTTGGCAAATAAATTAAGCATAACAAACATACATAATACAAAATAGACACAAGAAAATAACAACATATCCTTTAAGTAAAATTCGTATTATACCGGTTGGAAATACGAGTAACAATTTGCTATTGAATTTCTCTTACAGAACGCTGATTCAACCTTTAAAATGGCTACTTAGCTCTTGGTTTCATGATATTTCATTTGTAGGATATCTATGGGGATATTTGTATAAAATATAAAAATTTCATATTTGCTGCAGGCTGACATGTGTAAGAGCATTGTTATTGTTAACTGAGAGTAGTTTATTCCTAATTGCAATGTGAAACTAGCTAGAGATATTTTCTGTCATGCTCAAATCATATGCTTGTTTCCCGTGAATGCCTTGCGAATGAACTGATGTTTTTCACAGCTTTTTCTATGTGTTTGGTGATGTGGTATTCTCTGCTCAGAAGCAGTCTACTACATAACTAGTACAACAGCCTATCTTCATTACTTTGGTGTCATTTTCGGTTCCTAGGTACGAAAATTGCTGACAGACGAGAAGTTCAAAGTCTCACAACATTCATAAGAAAGTTTTTTGGGAGGCATTTGAAAAGATTCATGAGAAAATTTTAGGTAAAAAAAACAAAAAACACATAAATGAGCTCGAAGAAAAATACCATCAGTTATTTAGGGATAAGTGTTTGTAGTCTCACGTTTATTGATTTCGATCTTAAAGAATTTGCAGTTTGTTTTCTTAATTTTAGAATTCGATTTCTGCCAGTTTTAAGTCAATACTGCAACAGGCAATGTAAATTGTCTGTGAAAGTGGCAACATTATCTATCCTCCCCTATGGCACTATTGTAGCTGTTTCCTGTTTTCGCGTACTCGTAAAATAGAAAAGTCCCAACCTTGATAATTGTCTCTTCACAATAAAGACTGGATATTTAATTTTGAAGATATTAAAAGCTCATAACACTTCATCAGTTCACATATCTGCGATTCATTAGAAGATGTGTTTTTGTATTTGCTGGACGTAATATAAAAGTGTTCTGACTCATGCCGCCGCATGTTTGAACCACAGATGGTCTGTAGATCCCCGTTTTTTTTTTTGTTTTTTTTTTTTGTGGGTGTGTGTGTGTGTTCAGAAGCATTTTCTCATTCTTATGTATCGTTAATTAAGTGTAGTTATAAGGGAGGTAAATTTTACTGCCTGTTTGTGAACCAAGTTTGTGGGTGCTATTTCTTTCGAAATTTAAAATGAGATGGTTTATCTGGACCTTCGCCAGTCTGGCAGTGGATTTACGTGTTTATTTTTTTGTGTGTGTGTGTGTGTGTGTGTGGATAACTCTGCAATGTGTACATACTTAGTGTAGTGTATTATTTGTGTTGTGAATAAATGGAACATCAATATTCGAGTCAGGACCACAAGGGTGGCGCAAGGCTTACCGTCCAAAGCCGACGGACGAATCAACAAAAATTTGCACATGCCTTCATAACATAATCACTGTATCCAGGTTTTGGATTCAAACCAGTACTTTGGTGTACATTCTGGTAATTCGGAATTGTGTACCATGATCTCTCTGCCGGCCAGGTCCCGATGATAATTTCTTCCACCACCAGGATTCGAAACAGCTATCTCCATGTCAGGAGTTTGGCACTACTACCACCTGAGACAACTGCATTGGTCGTGCATCATGCAGGCGAGATATATTGTATTTCTGATAAAATCGGCGTTTTGTGAGGATTTAAAGGCTAACGAACCACCACTGCTAACTGCACTTTGCAATATCGTCCAATCACTTTAATCAAAATGGATAACTACCCAATAACGTGACGCCAGTTCATCTGGAAAAAACGTCGCACTGTACGGTGTAGTCCCAGTCGAAGACCCTGTACCATGATAAACGGCATAAGGCTGACGCAGTGTAGTATTGGAGTACCTGCGTAACATCGTTTGATACAGCTAGAATGCTGATATCCAGCCATCGTCCCACGTATTGGTCGACTTGGAACTCATCCGCTACGTCTCGCGTCCCTCCACCATCCGTTGTTTTCCCCCACATTTGTTCCAGATTTTTTAAGTCTTTATGCTAAGTTTTTCTATTCCTACCCGTCCGCTCTTCTTTTTTCCACTCTCTTTTTAACTTCCTTCAAACATCTGCTTGTTCATTTTCCCCGTTTATCAAAAATTTAGGAGTCAACCTTAATGATATAATATGGACTTATAGTAATATATTTACGTCTGAAATTAACTCGCATAAAATCCAGGATTGAGAACGAAGCCTCACTAAGAAACAGTGGACATACTGATGCGTAAGGTGATACTTTGGTGAAATATATAGTGTTGAAGGGGGTTTCTTTTTTCTTATTAGCGACCCGAGTGGGAGAGCGATAATACTCTCGGCTGGCTTTCAGAAGGATGCGAGTTCAAACCTCCGTCTGCCCATCCAAATTTGGATTTTACATGGTTTTCCCGAAATTACTCGATGTGAATGCCGGGATGGTTCCTTCAAAGGACCATTGCTGAATTCTTCTCGGCTGTGAATTAATTATTACTATATTTTTTTTTAGTTTAGAGAGAGAGAATACTAAACGGTATATTAGAATTATTATTTTATGACCATCTATCTGTAACTGTACACTCGTAAATGTTTAATTAAAACAGACAGCTCCGTAAATTCCAAAATGCATATCTGAATCATAGCTTAAGTGGCACTAACAGATGCCGTCCATTAAAGAGCTGACTGCACACGCCATTGAACAACATGCGTAGCCCACAATCCGAAGAAATTTGGTCAGGTAGGTTTCAGGGTAAAATTGGTGCTGCTACTGCAAATTTCTAAACCACCTCATGTGCCACAATGCCTTGTAATTGTCTACCAGGATATAAGTCTTTAGTCTGACATGACAGCAAACCGTATCTTGTAAACGGTTGTTAATGAATGAAAGCTATAAATTGAATTTACGTACTAGCAAAAATTGCAAGACTGAACATGCGCAAAGTTATTTTCATCTTTCAGATGTCCAAAGCAACAACAATACAACTAACATCGCCTGCTCGCATATACAGAAAATAAAGAGCAGATTATATCAAAAATGAGAAAATATCTACCAATATCGGAAAAAAAGTCGTAGTCACAATCGGAAACACTGAAAGCAACATTTAACACCAGAATTATTATTTCGGCAATTTCAAAAACAGCCAAGAATGACTAGGAAGGATATGCCAACAACCCTTCAGTCAAATAATTTGGGAAATCATCAGACATAAAATCATTAATTGTCAAAGAATTATTGACTGATTATAAATTTTCCTGATCTTTCAAGTTGGAAAAGTAATGGAAAAAGGATAGTCCTACCGCGGGAATCAATGGCTCACAGAGGAATAACGAAGTAAAAAGCAGAAAATACGTTTGATTAAGTTGAGCAGAGCGATAAGCCCAGCATAAAAAGAGCCAGAAGAGAGTTTGCAAGCTCCGAGGGGAGCATATGGACACAGTCACAGAAACAACACACCAACAGATGGCGCGGCCCAACCACGTTCGACGTGGGCGACAGCGGCAAAAAATGTACCCAAACTTTGACTGCTCAAAGGGGAAAAAGAGAAATATTTACATTGACTCATAGCCGTATGATAACAACCAGTGTTGTACAAGTAACATACATAAATTCCAGAATAATCCGAAATTCTGTCTCACTTTTTGCGTTTTGAATCAGTAAAGTAAATGCATATAAAACACAACATATATACATAACTCTGGTAAAATAAAACAAAACAAAAGATGGGATTCAGAAAAACCCTTTTTTTTTAGGAATGAGGGGAGATGTGGTTTCTATTCTGAAGAAACAAAACGGAAGCGTAACCCGGCAGGTGTGTTTAACTACGAGTGCTCACCGAACGCAGAGACCAATATTAACTGCTCAGAGCAACTTCAGGCATTAATAACGGACCTGGGGATCTGTGACACGTGGGAGGTAATGCGCGGGGAGAAAGTTTCCTAGAACATACATCAAAATTAAATCGGCGAGCAGATTCCGGAGAATATATCTCGCAGACGCAATGGAAACATTCGGTAGCAAACCAGAGCTAATTCACTTGGAATTTTTGCAACCACAGTTTTCAGATATCTGTTATTCAGACGAAATCTCGAATAACATATAGGTTTCAAATGACGTGAAAACATTTATTTATCTTTAAGCAAGGAAAGAGTGGCACCAAAGTAGTTAGAATTGCCTCAAATAAATTGTCCAAAGAAATAATACTAAATTGGATTTTAAAAAACCATAACTTTAGCGAATAATTCAGTAAAATCTTACAAATTCAGGAAGGTGTTAGTGAATAAGCTCCTATCAATTAAAACGAATCTAAAACAATTCTGATGTGAAGAAATTGCACGGTCATTCGAATGAAGTAACATCCTCCATTAATTTAATCGACGTTGAGCATTAAAGAATTTAGGCTTTATATTAAAAATTTGTTAAAACATATTTTCAGATCTCTTGTATGATCGCCAAGTATTACAATGATAAAGGACTCCAAGAAACGATGGAAGCGCTTTTGCTGCTCTTACTGAAGATGATAACAACTATATAACGGAAACTTCAAATGCAAACGGTTTTGGCTTAACGTCACGTTAAGGAAACAAAGATATTTTATCAATATTCTTTTCTTTGGCTTTACGCTTCATCGAAATCATTAGAGCAGGGAAAGGTGGAGTTAATGAGTGGGAAGAAATTCAGCCATGGCCTTTCTGAACGAAACATTCTGGCATTCGTCGGGAATGATTTCGAGAAGCAAAGGAAAAAATGAAATTTGAAAGGCTGATCGGGGTCCGAACACACTTACTCCCATAGCATGACAGCCTTTCCTTTCCACCGGGCTTCACAGAAGACATTTTCAATAAAGTATTAACGTTAGTTCTTGAAGCTGCAGTTCAACACTCCTGGAGTAAAAACACCATAGAAGTCTGAATCTTACCAAGCAATTATTCCTCCGCTTGCTCAGAAGATAACTCTGTCTGTTTTAGATCAATGATCTAGCTTTTTTATTTTTTATTATTTTTTTTAACTCTCCGAGACGTGTAGCATTTTCTCATAATTTTTTAAGTGAATCAAGCGCTGTACTTCATGCTTTCCTTTAGCTCCGGAAATCCCAGACTTAACTACTCGTACATCACAAATGCAAGAAGCTCCCCATATAACCAAGTGCGTCTCTTTTTCTTAGCCATTTGCTTTCAGAAGCCGGCTGTACGAACACATACAAATTATTTTGTTGTGATATCCTGTGGAGTAAACCTACTGAGGTTACTACCATTTTGAGTAATTGTGTTATCGATAGAATTTTGAAGCAAAGTGCGACAGAAATTTCAAAGCTTTTATGTAAAACAACACATCCGGTGTAGATGTGATTTCTTCACAGTCTCTAAAATGAGACTGAATTATCCCGGTTAATGCAGTGTTTCAAATAAATTAACATTTACTTGGAAGGATGCAAGAATAAGAAAGATTTTTAGGAAAACAACAAAGGAAAAGAAGTAAGTATATCGTTGCAAAGAACATGACAACAACGGTAATTTTATAACATCTGTGGATTTGGAAAAATGTTTAGCGAGCTCCGTGAGCGAGTGGTAACGCTTTGGCTTCCCATTAGCGGATTCGAATATCTACTCGTCCGGCCATCTAGATTTCGGTTTTCCATGGTTTCTCGAAATCATTTTATAAGATTGCCAGGATGGTTGCCGGATTCCTTCCAGTTCGTGCCCCCCCCCCCCCCCCGGGTGATTTTCCGCTTCTAATAACCTCAACGTCACGAGGTGTAAACCAATAAACGAAAAAAAACGTTGTTTTTTTTACTAATTGTGGAAAAGGTTTGAAATTTTTTTAAAAAGCATTAAATATTCAACACAGTAAATATTTCACGTACATATAAAAATTACTTGAATGATAATATATTTACATTTGCAACTATGTGTTAAACCTTGAGTAGAGATTTACTTGGTAGTCTATAATATTCTACTTGATGTCAGATGGAAAAAATAAAAAATGAGAGGAGGATTCAGTACATAGCTTTTCTGTAAAAGGACTCTCCTTTTACAGAAAAGGACAAGAGATGAAAAAAAAATTAAAAATTCGTAGACGAACAGTCGTAATATATCAGTAGGTATAATTACACCAATCCAGGCTGGATGTGATCAAGAAGATTTTCCCATAAAAAAAGTAAAATGGTGATTCATAAATCATACAACGCGAAAACATGTGATATCTGTAAGCCATTATTTAAAAGGAATAAGACCATTCGACTTTTTAAAGCATAACATAACATAAGATTCAGAGGAAGGGGAAATTGTTACATCCTTAGGGTTTAGAGTAAGAAATGAGTACTGAGAATGGGCAGAAGAAGTTTCATAACGTGTAGAAACTAGGTGGAAAATATGAACGGGAGCAGCCAGTCAACATTTATCAGCGCAGGGGCGCTTAGAAGAGTGGTCTCCCGTCAGTTTGGCGGCTCAGTACTCTTGGAGGAGAATTTTGAACTCCTGGTAGTCAACGTTATAAATAAGTATTTTGTTTTCTCATCTTGTTTTGGTTGTGTACCTTGAGTGGTTAATCACTATGCACTGTGTTTTGGATGGCAACGTGTTAAAGTTACATTTTTCGCGCAGTTTGCTAGATTTTCTGACAAGTTAGTCCATATGAAGTATTGAGACTCGAAGTTATTTTTCTTTGAACACTGGCGGATAGAAAGTATAAATTGAATTGGCTCGAGAAAACATTAAGTATAATCTCTACTTAATAATATATTGAGATTTCTAAAGTGATCTAATGATTTATCTGAGATGCCAGTTGCATCGCCTTATATAAAACGCTAAGTCTGGAGTCTGCGTACGTCATCTATAGCTACTATAACTATTGGCTAGAGCGGTCACGTGCCAGCCTTCAATCGCCAATCAACAGCCACCATATTATATTGGTTCCATCATCTTGCTTTTCGTTTATTTAGAACTAGACGCAGAAATTAATGTAAGGAGAAAGGGATTCAATCTTTACGCTATTTTATCTGTATCAGTTAGACGCAGAAATTCATATAAGGAGAAGGGGATTCAATATTTACGCTATTTATCTGCATCAGTTATAAGGACTAGGTTAAAACATAACCTAAGAATTTCTTTTGCAGTCGGTAAGAAACAATGAAGTTTATTAAAAACTTGGAGAAACATAATGTTCAGTCAAATAAATAACAGTTATCCGTTTTCGAAATTATAGTCTCCGTCATCTAAAGTAAAATTCATTCATCTACGTAAAATCCTAACCAAATACTCTGATAATCTATCCAGAGTAACGTATTCATATAACGAAAGATATCATTAAAAATGACTTATTCGTTTCTTCTTATAAGCTTTCCTATAATAAATTCCTACTTCAATTATATATGATACCCTAATTTTTTGATACATGTGTTAGCTATTAAATGAGATTTAAGATAACTTTTTTATTAGATTTAAATCATCAAGGATATGACTATTTACGGTATAAGCGATGTGATACTCGCAATTCAACAACGATATTATTGACGCAAAATAGCAGTGAGTAGAGATATTAGAAATACGCAGAGAAGGGGAAAAAATTAATGCGAGGCAATTATATGTCACAAAGTTACAATTAGTACGTCGTTTAAATTTACATATTTCTTTTTATTTATCTGCGACAACCAGATGCAAAAAAAAAAAAAAAAAAAAAAAAATCATGTAAGGGTATTCTATGTTTAAGGTATATTACCTTTATCAGTTATAAGTGCTAGATTAAAAAATAATCTAATAATTTTTTTGGCAGAAGATAAGAAACAATGAAGTTTATTAAAAACTCAGAGAAAGTTTACACGAAATGTACGTATCGCGAAATATATCATTCAAATAAATGGCAGTTATCCATTTTTGATATGACACTTTCCGACAATTAAAGTAAAATAAAGTAAAGTAAATAAATCGGGATTACTGGAGATTCCGTCAGGAATTTCCCTGGTGAAACAAAAGAATTCTCTATTAATATTTTCCGAAGTACATTTAACTGTATTATACAGGTCCAGGATGTATTACAACCTAATTTCTGCTTGAAAATAATGGTAGTCTACAGGCTCCATTACAACGGAATTACTGCTTGAAAATAATATGTCTTGCTATTGACTACAGCAGTATAATGACATCATTACTGAATGTTATTTTGGCGGAATCATATATCCAGTAGACCCGATCGTTATTCATTTTTCCTTGCAAGCTTTTCCTGAAAAATTCCTTCTACCACCGCATGTGATGCCCGTCGTTATTCATATGAGAGTAATAGAAGCTATGATTCTCGAAAGCAATATTAGTGGAGGTTGTGGTTAAGTTGACCAGAATCCCCACTGACACATTTTGTTACAGCATAATTCATTCTGAAATGAGTTTCACAAACCAATTAAACTGTATTCATAAGCGTCATGCTACTGAAGGTATTAATTGATGCGGGTGAAGGTAGTTCCATACGTATCGTGCTGAATTGTGCCTGGGCCAGGAATAAAACTGATATTACATGGATAGCAAAAGTTTTCGGGATTCCTAATTTGTTTTTAATTTTATTGGCTCTATACTTTCGTCGTCATTAATTCAGTAGAAATTACTGCTGTATTGCTATGTGAACAGCAAATCAAATATGTAGCACATTACAAAATCAAGGCCATTAACAATTCCGTATAATTAACCAACTGATGCCCGAATATTGCATTCAAACCGTCATTTTTGACGGGCTCGAAGCTAGTTGGAAGAATATTGCACAACTTAACGCGGAAAGTTGATAAGTGAATAAGAACATTGGGTAAGGGTTAGGGAACATTTATTTTAAAGCTAACAGTGGCACGAACTATTTAATTTAAAAAATTGTGTCAGAGCGCTGAAAAAAAATTGGTAAAACTTTTATGTATACTTACCGTCGGTGAGCCCAATGAAAGATACACGTGTTAAACGTAAAAAAATAATATCTCTGATTACTTTATTTAACTATAGCTGATTAACAATCTTTTCAAGCCAATTTTTAGTTTTGGGAAGGAAGGCTGAAACCTTAGCCACCGACTGAGGAAGTTTTTTCTGAAACACCACCATACTACAGCCACCACAGCAGTAACCCCGTCAAAAATAACGAGTAGAACGAAATGTTGTCGCAAGACGTTTTTTCCCACTTGCTTAACTAAATAGAATTGTAGTAAACGCAATTTCTTACGCTGTAGCAAAAAGTTTCAGTTATCATCCTGATCCAGATTGCAATTCAACACAACCAGAAACGGATATAACGACCTCAGTAAAGTAAAGGAAATTAGTAATAAATCTTAACAACTTATGTTACGATGCTTAATATTAACTTTAATAGTGGTCCAGGCCACATAGATCGCGATCGATATGGAACCATTTATTCAATCGATGTTTCCAATAACATCGCACTAATGAAAGCAACTTAAATTACTTTAAAAAAATAAATAACTCTTTCCCTCTACTGTGACGACGAATACTAATATTTCTACTCCCAGATGACAGCTTCCGTCGCATGCGCATTAATACATACGTTCACTGCATCGCGATATAAACGTAATCCCACGTTTCTTCTCTTACAGTAACAGCGCTCAGTGAATTTAACGGAAACATCTACATCCAACGAATATAAATAAACAAAAGCTACTAGTAATTAATGTTTTTATTTAAAAGAAATACTAATTTTTATTTCAGTATTTGGGCAATAATTCCTTCGCAGATACATAATTAAGTAAAATTGTTATTAAGTAACACCTATAACCTCGATTTGGTAACAGCATCTATGGTTGTTGTTTGTTCGGCAATGAAGGCCGGAAGCGTGAAGTAAGCGTACTGTCAGGATGACATAGTGACCAGGCTTGAAATACGTGCGATAGGGAACCCAGAAACAAGTAAAAAAAGAGAGAAATGGAAATTCGTTTTTATAAGAGATTCCTGACAGTTAATTGATCCGTTAATGTTCTGCAACGAAGCAGTGTTGATTAGTTTGTAACATTTAGTTTAACATTTTGATATGAAAATCATATAAGTTTGTTAAATTTCACAGCGGCCAGACGTTGAGCTTGCACGTCCTGTATGTTCGACTTAGAATCTGCCGATCGACTGTCCAAGAAACAAGCAACACTTGCGCTCCTCACCATGCAAGTCAATCCTTTACCAGCAATCCAGGACACATGGATCGGCCTCATTTCTTCTCTGTCGGGCGACGAGTTATCAACTAGGCCTTGGAATAGCTAGTCGCTACACCAGCCTTGACTTTCTCTGTTAGTTGTATTCAGTAGGAACCGTCTCGCCCCTCTGTTTTAGTAGCACGGGCTGCGGAATATCTCACGTTTACTGCACGTCATCAACTGTAATTGGGTTATGGTTTCAGTGCAGATTAAACAAGGTTCCCTAAACTGATTTTTTAATTTCAATTAACCCCAACTTTCGGCTCCCTCTCCTACTAGTCTCCAACATGCATGCTCAACTCTCGATCATCATCATCCTCAACAGTTTCCAGCCACTGGCCGGGTCTACTTCATGCACAAGCAACCCTCGATACTCATGTTTATGCAATAGTTATGCAGTAGTCACAAGAGAAAAAGAGAGCCGGTCAGAAGATCTCATGAACAGAACATACACGAAGATAGTCTATGGAAATCATAGGTCATCGTAGAGAATACCCATAGAACCCACGTGACTCATACACAGGCCATTCAATTACAAGGCCTTTGAACATGTACTAGTAATACTCTACCTTTTCACAAACACTTCTAACAACATAGAAACCCCATTATTTGACCACATAGGATCTATAGTAGAAGTTCACAATCTGGAGGGCGGTACCGAGCGTGGTGGTGTAGCGGTTACCGTTCTGGCCTCGCATTCGGGAGGACGTGGGTTCGAATCCCCTTCCGGGCATCCAGATTTGGGTATTCCCTGGTTTCCCCAAATCACTCCAGGCGAATGCCGGGATGCTTCCTTCAAAAGGCCATGGCCAAGTTCCTTCAAGTTCCTTGCCCCAATCCCATCCCGCCTCTAATGACCTCGCCGTCGACAAGGCGTAAAGCCCAAGCAAAAAAAATGGAGGGTGGACGATACCCTAGCTCTACACAGTCAGACGTACCATGTCTCCTCTTAGCGTTGAAAGCCTTTATTCTAACATTACATACTAATTGAGTTTCCTATGACATGTCATTCTTAGTACTAACAATAATAAAACTATGGTAGGGAGGGTGAAGTGGGAAGAATTCTTTAGACGGAAAAAGGGGGGGGGGAGGACGTGGGAAGAATTGTTTTACAGAAGGATACCATGGTACGAAAAACATTGCGAACTCCTAGTCTATAGGAAAGACAAGTTGTTCAGTTGAACCTGCGAAGACACGCTTTCCCAAAACCCTCTTCGCGGACTTGACGATAGTGAGGCGGTATCTCATTTCATGCCCTTGCTCTACTCCTCGAGTTGACAGCAAGTGGCTGAGACAGAGAGGCAGCGGGTTGAATACGCTTGGACAGCAATAAGTCAACAGCTCGCGACTCAAAGACTAGAGCACAGGGTCACGGCAAGGCAGTGCAGAGTATCAGCCAGATGCAGCTGCCGTTTGATGACTAAGCTAGCAGGCCGTGATTCGCCTTGTTGTAATACCGTGTGTGTCAACTACAGTAACCTGCAGTCAGCCTGCAAACAGTATACTGGTGATCAGTGTCTCAAGGGATATATCTGTTAGTACCTATATTCTACATGTGAAACAGAAACAGGAACTTACATCTATCTGATGAAAACATTATTTACCGATAATTAATCTGAAATGAAGAATCAGATTTGGTGACTCGACGACACTCATAATACATCGATTTCTAATAATTAATAGTTATATTTAACACTGAAAAATCAAAGACCACCTGCAAAACCAACAAGGGGATTTACGCGAAAAAATTGTTTGTAAAATGAAGAAAAAATGATGTTACGAACTTATTACTAAAGAGTTTTCTCCAAGTATTGTTCGACAAGTGGATACTGAAGTGTAACAGAAAATATTTAGTTGTTGTTCTTCTGACATACATTGAGAATACATGATGAAAATTTGTAGAAACGGAACGTGGGGGAAATGTTTGTGCGTAGAAGACTATAATGAAAGACAGCGAGCAGGTTGATCACTTTTTATTTCTTTAATTTCTTTATTACAATCGTCCAGCGTATTTACGCTTTACACACTGGAGTAAAAAAAACCATGAATTTAAAAAAAAAGACATGAATAATTGAACGGCAAGGCACTTTGAGTCAGGTTAACTCATCGAGTCCTTCAAGAACATTAAGGATTACAGTTTTATAGAACATTATCATATGATGTATGAGTTAGTTGCAGTTGTAGGTGTCCATCTAGAAGAGAAGATCGTTGGGTAAGCGGCTGATGATTCATGTAGGTCTGTCGCATCTGATGCCCAGAGTAATATGCGGCTCCTGACACCCTGGGAGGGTGATGGTAGAAGCCTAGTGCTTGCTTTTGGATAAACAGCGTGGTGGTAGGCAGTCCAAGTTCGCGATGCAGCTGGGAGTTGCGGACTAACCGTGGACCATTGACGGAGATGCGCAAGATTTTGTTTTGGAGCGACTGTATCCTCTTGATTTTGCTGGCAGCGGCACCTCCCAGACTGGGCAGGCGTAGGTAAGTAGAGGTCGAATTAAACAGGTGTATAGTAGGATGGTGATATTACTTTTGAGTGAAGACTTCCGGTTAATAATAGGATAGGCTATAATTTAGTGAGCCTGGAATATGCGAGGTTGAGTTTGAAGTTAATGTGAGCGTTCCAGATCAGTCGACTGTCCAAACGCACTCCCGGGTATTTGGCGGTATCGTCAGGGCGTTTCCTTGGAACAGGTGTGCCATTGATAACAATCGGAGTTGGTAGAGCCGGAAGTCGGAGGGTGAAGATCATTGTTTCGCACTTAGTCGGGTTCAATGTGATACGCTACATGTTCAACCAGTTAGTTAAGGAAGTAAGGGCCACTTGAAGGTTTTGAACAGCTGTATGAATATCTTTGTGGGAGGTGAACAGTGCCGTGTCGTCGGCGTACATTGCTACGACTGAAATGGTCAGATCGGGGAAATCAGAAGTATAAATATTGAAGAGCGTTGGTCCGAGAACAGTCCTTGTGGAACAACGGACTGAATCAATTTTTACAGAGAAGGTGAGTCGGAGTAGGAAGCTGTGAAGGATTATTTACAAGTAATCAGGGAGTCCAATGTTGCGCAGTTTATACAACAGCCCAGCATGTCACACTTTGTCGAAAGTCTGCGTAAAGTCTAGAAAGGCGGCAGTCGTGTGCTGTTTTCTTTCGAAAGCTCATGCTATGATTTCGGTGATGTGGAGAAGTTGATGGGTAGTGGAGTGGTGTGTTTGAAATCCGAACTGAAACGTGGGTATGACTGAAGCCTGTATGAGAAGTTTGCATACGCGTTTCTTGATGATTCTTTCGAAGATTTTAAATAGACCCGGAAGTATGTAGTACTTATTGGTCGGTAACTGGCTGGTAGGTTGGTAGGTTTGCCTCGTTTGGGGAAAACAATTAGTTCCACGTGTTTCCAGGAAGACGGGAAATAAACAATGCAGAGTAGTGCATAAAATATTGATTCTAAATAGGCTACAGCTTTATCAGGCAGATGTTTGAGGGCCACATTGGGAATTTGATGGTGTCTGGGGGCTTTTCTTGAAATAAGCGAGCGTATAAAGAAACGGATCTCTTGGGGTGAGGTAAACGTGAGTGGCAGGGGAGCGGTGGAGTAAAAATGAGGAAGATTCTCTATTTCAGTTGTCGATTGGTCGTCGTGTACTGTATTTGGAGGGAAAGGTGAATGGTAGTAATCAGCAAGCAGTTTCTTCATGACTAGTAAAGAAGCTGTCTCTTTGTCGGAGCGGAGGTATGGTGAGAAGTTCGAGAAGGATGCGTTTAGTTCCCTTCCACAGAGTACCGATGAATCAACTTCAGAAGACCACTAATATATGTCTCCTCGGGGAAGCTTCTTTCGTTGAAATTTCTAAATGGAATCTGTCTAATGTACACACAACTTGGAATCACTAATCAGCGGTTGTCAATGAAACGTCACGTCTTGACATCTTTCAATAAGGTTACGTGAGTTTTATAACACTGAACAAAGAAATTCGTGTCAAAATTATATGTAGGGAAAGGCAGGGATGTACCTAAATCCCTTATTGACCGACACGGGTGACAAGCAAGAAGAGAATTTAATACGAAAAGTGCAACGTTCCTACGTCCCAACATAACCATTCCAAATTTGAAGAATCACGTATCACCTGTAAGTCACTTGCAAACTCTGCACACTTTTGTTGTGCTGTCATGTACAATGATGATGAATAGGGACAAAAATTAATAGTGTTTGTATGTAATTACGAGGAAGTAATTAATACTATCCTATTATTTTTTATAATTTTACAAATCTACATCTGTACTCTGCAATTCAAAAATACTGTGGGTGGGAGAGGGTGCTAAGCACCAATCGTAATTCAGTGCATTCCAATCCCGAACAGAACGAGGAAGGAAAGAATACATAAATGTATCAGTACGGCATCTTATATCTCGAATCTTATACCTCCTGTCATTCAGACCTAAATAGGTTGGCGGAAGAAGTATTCCATTGCACTCGTAAATTAAAGATTTTTGCATATTCTCCAACAAGTTCAAACAAAAGCGACGTCGTCTGTCCGCCAAACAATCCCAGCCCAACCCACGTTTCAGCTCTGTAACATTTAAGTAAGGACTGTAACTAGCGGTCATGAATCGAGCGGCTCACCCCTTTACTTTCTCTAACGTGTCAAGCAATCCCTTGCGATACGGATCCCAAATTCCACAACAGTAATCCAAATGCGGACGCATTAGTGTTTTTTACGCTATTTCCTTTGTATGAGAATTACAATATGACCTATAAAAAGTTGTTTAGAATTAGCTTCAAAACCGTGTAGATTATTGTACCAAAATTTTTGAGATTCTCATGTAACACTAGCTGCTTTTGTGAAACTCTTAGATGCTCCGGCTTATCGAACTTTACCCGATTTTCAGCATATATATTTTAAAAACTGGAAATGCAATGAACCAGTCAGCAAGAGGTTTTGAATGTTCTATGAAAAAAATCTATGTAATATAAATGTAGCGAACCACACTAAAAATTGTGCTAGAAGTATTCGTTAGAACCATTTCTCTGCGGTGTAATGGAGAAACACGTGGAACAAGTAGAGTGTGCCAGAGCGGCGCTTCTTTCCTCCGCGGTGCGCAGAGAAGAGAGACTTCTGCAGACGAACGTGACGCCGCATTCTCCCAGGCGGAAGTAACTGCGCTCGAATGGACCGCAAGATAATGCTCACAGCTGGTTAGTTTTATGTTACTGCCTCCAGAAAGTTGCCGTTTAAATCCAGGAGGATATTCCGAAACTTTTGTCAGGTTGATGAATGTGGCAGCCGGCGGTCGGAATCTGCTGCCTTCATTTCTGCAGACCAAAAGTGTCTCCTGAGCATTAAAAACTGTCGCATTCACTGACAATTGGCACAAAATTACACTGAAACATTAACGGAAGGTTTTTTAGGTATTAAGAAATATACATCAGAAATAATAAAATTTCAACCTGGTAATGATGTCTGTCGCGTGTTAGTCTGCCCGGCATTTTTCGGCGGGAAAGAGACGGCAGCAGATGTTTGCCACAGAGCAAATTAACTTGGTATAGGTAATGGCTTAAAATATTTTACCTTACAAAAATTAAATTTTCAAACAAACCTCGACAGGGGGTATGTATTTCGTTTATATCTACATGTTGATTATAAAGATGTTCGGACATCTTTGGATGTTTTTGCTGTATTCCCTGTCAGCAGCTGGTGCAAGTTAAGAAAGGAGGTTAGATATATATCTTTGTACAATTTCGTTACCTTGTGAATAATGACTTAACATGTTTTACCTTTACAAATAATAGGGAAGTATACATTTTCATTTAAATCTACGTTGTACTTATTACTTTATTATGCTAGCTACGGTAGCCATAACCAGAACCAGGTGACAAACTAACTTGTTTAGACAGATTATGAAAGACATGAAGTTTATTAATTAACAGGAGAAACTTTATAATAAATCTAAGTTATCACGAAATTTTTGAATATATTTGTCATAAAATTCTGACTTTCATTGACGATAATAATGTGTAAAAAGAAATTAATAGTTATTCGTTTTTGAAATTATACTTTTCTTAGAAACTCCTTAAGAACAATAATAGTATCCATTATTTTAGATGGATTTTTTTTTAACTTTTGAAATAATAATATAGATGCGATATTTTACCATTTATCAACCACTATTAAACAGGCAACAAGTATTTTACTTATGCAAAATCAGTATTCGTTTACTCGCGAAGCATCCGATGACATGCTGTTAATGATTGCAAATTAATGAGCAACTCAGCTCACATCTATCCTTTATGTATAGCTTGCATCTTACTACACAGCATTCTGAATCAATGATAACTGAAATTTTAGAGACTGTAATTTCTGTGGGGCGCAGCTGGTAACAGAATCTCTCTAAAGCAATTTTTGTGTGACAAGACTGACTTGTAATCCACGCATATATAGAGTACGACACATAATTAACCAAACGATACATTTTAGATAAAAATTATCTTCATATCAGCCAGCTTTCGGTTACTGTACACAAAATTACTTCTGGTAACAGTACCTGCAAAACGTGTAGACCTTTAAGAAATCCACCCAGGGCCGCATTGAGGCATAGGCTACATAGCCTAGCGGCCCGCAGCTCAAAGGGGCCCGAACCACATGGGGAGAAAAAAAAATGTACAAAGAAAATAACCTATTTCCGAAGCGGTTTTAGCACCGAAAATCCTGAAACGCTCGCATGCGGATTTCAGTCGTTTGAAATACGGGTGTATTGTAAAATAACATTTCAGTGCACCTGTACCGAAAAGTAACAACTTTGCAGCTAAACGTTGAGGACTTATAACTCTTGTGACATAAGGCTGTAGTACACTGTGCTCGGCGCGAATGAATTTAGATTGAAATCACTGTCGTACACCTGCAGTACGATCGAAAGTTCCCTAGCTGGAAGGTTAGGTAAGATAAAATCATTTTGTATCGATGTAAACAGCAAGTAGTAGTGTGAGGTCCAAGTTTCAATATTTTGTTTGATAGTAAGTATTCATAAAAAATTACAATCGTTTATAATTTAAATAGATGTATTTAGAATTTAATATTAATTCTACTTTTAATTCTTTTTTACTTAATTTGTTGTTTTATATCTTTTAAAACTTTGCTTCAGTAGTCAGGAGTTTCGATCGCTTGGAGCGTCGTGGAGGTCGCTGGTTAGTGGAGCGCTGAAAAACAGTTTAGTCGCTGACTTTTGCTGACATGCGCCTGTAAATAATTGTTATTTTAATCTTTTTCTATTGCGTGCTTTGGTGATCTCAATCATCTTTCATCGTTTGTTTTATCCTGCTCTTTCATATTGTTATTAAAACTTGTTATTCCGCGGGATTTTTCTGATAGTGTTTGTTTTCAACAAGTACAATAGGCAGTGCCTTATCTACCGATCATCAGTCGAAACCCGAACATGTGACAATCACTTGCCAACCACGTTCACTTCAGTCGCAGAATCGACAAAGAAATCACTTTCGAACTTTCGATTCTTCAGTAAGTTATCTTCGTACATTTTTACTTCCATTGACTATCGTTTAACTAAACCATTTAACTAGTTCGTAAATCTAATTTAATTGATCTAAACCAAACCTAAATTTAGGAGGATGCAGCCAATTCATAAAAAAAATGATTGTTTCAAATATCTGTATCGGAGAAGATATAAAAATATAAATTTTTGGTATTACTGAGTTTATATCAAACCGTATTCGGTTCTAAGTGTTGTTTTCTATATCTGATGATAAATTTTTAAAGCTCTAAAACAAATGTTTATGTCTTTCAGCTTTAGATAACTGAAAGTTCGCATTCATACCTATTACGTTTTTACTTCAGTTCCGATTGAAATATGATTTTATCTAATCACAAAGTTTTATTTCAAATTTTTCCCATGTATTTATTAAATATTGGTTTAATTAATTTCTATTAATCTGAAAATTTGGGTTATTGATTCACAATTCCATATTTAAGTTACGGGAACGCAGGTAATGAAATAAGATGATTGGCTTAAGACCTTCATGATGAAGAAACCCTTTCCACGAGTTCGCTTTACAAGGTTATAATTGGTTCGTAGACCTGATTTGGAAATAACTACAGCTTAAGACGTTATAATATACCTCCTTATACAATCAGCTTGTGCAATTATGTACCTCAACTTGTATGTAACTGTACTAATGCTTTATTATGCATATTAATTGAATTATCAGTTAAATTTGTCGTAATGCGAACACAGAAATGCACATTACTGTCATAACCAACACCGAGAAAAAAATAATAACAGGAATCGTTAATCGAAACCATTAAATATCTATATCTGATTGCGCTTTTCAAACATGATTGTAATTGGTTGGCTTCAATATTTTTGAGGATCGTTACTGGCGCTATGTTAGGCAGAGATAGATTGCACTTGGCGATTTCTGATGCCGTAATGCTGCTTCTCGATTCAAGTGCGCCACACGTTGATCCCGGACCACAAAGCTCTTTTTTTTTTTTCTTATGGCTGTACGCCTCATCAACGTCGAGGTCATTAGAGGCGAGAAAGGACTGGGAATTCGGCCATGGCTTTTTGAAGGAAGCATCCCGGCTTTCGCATGGAGTGATTTGGGTAAACCATGGAAAACTAAAATCTGGATGCCCCGATGGGGATTCGAACCCGCGTCCTCCGGAATGAAACACCAACTATAATCAGTAATGTAATAGTTCCATGGGTAGCTGCCCTTTCTCACGCATGAAATCAAAACTATGCCGAGTTCTCGAAAATTTAAATGGTTTGCGTTTGTGTTGAGATTCGCACCAAATTCTCTGAAATAATACTCGCCGTATTGGTGCATGGCTCTTCTTTCTGCCAACAATCAAACAAGTCACAAGGTTTCCACGTTTTCCTTTCCCCCCCGATAAGTGTTGATGCCTGCTTAAAACTGCTCTGGAGGGGATTGTAAACGGAGGGAAAAGAGGAAGTCGGCGAAGGAAGAAAATGATTGACGATGTAATGAAAAATCGAAAATATATAGAGACCAAGAGAATGGCGGAACATAGGAAGGCGTGGAGGGCTGTCACTTTGCGTGGACCTGCTGAATAGCAGAGAACCCTTAATAATCACGCGTGAATGACTGTTGCTTAGTACCACTACTATGCGTCACCCTGCCAAATATATACATGTGTGATGATCATCATTACCCGCTGTCCCAGAATTCGTAACTCCCGTGAAATTTCTGAGTGATGGGGTTTTTAGCCCACCAGCCCCCAACCTTTAATAATTCTCGCTTAATAATTAACTATCGGACTTCTTTTGCCGGAGATTCACTGCATTCATTTTCAGCAAATCACTGATTAATTGAAAAGAAGCAGAGGACAGGAACAATTAGAAAATAAAATAAGTGGATAGATGAACCACACAAATTCAAACTATATTCTGTCCAACTTAAGCACATTGGAAACAAAGATCTACACTCGAAATTGGAAAATGTAATCAAACCACCAAATTCATAAAATTTTTAGTAATCCACAGTTATTTATCAACAATTTGTCTGCAGCCAGTATTAAAACATTTTGGTATTAATTTACTTCAGTTCATATTCTTTAGCGAGAGTGAGTTCTTTGACAGAGACAAACTCACACGCACAGAGAAATATAAATTAACTTACATCATACTGGGCAAGGTTGCGGTGCAGTCAGACACAGAAATAGGTCACATTGAGCAAAACTGAGCAACTGAGGCCCCTATTGCGTTCAGTGGGCCTTAAATACTCCCAATGTAACTGTAAATGGGATTGTCTGATGTCTATCTGAGAGGAGCACTACAAACATTGAATTTCTAACTTTCCAGTTACCGTGTGTATCATCTCTGTCATGAGGACGAACACACAGGCTCACACAGATACTATCCCTCACAAAAGACGCCTTTTGGTGTCCGTGGGGTGATACCACAGCGGGACCTGGGTTACTGACCTTTTAACGTGGCGTATGTGCCATAATGGCTGCCGCAGCAGCGTCCTGAAATTCGTAACTCAAATATACTACCTGCCTCATTCTCGCTTGTAGTTCTAAATTCTATTTCTTATTAATTATTTAATTTTACCTATAATACTACCTACAATACCCTACAATTTCTAATTATAGTTATTAATAACTTTATCCCTTGTATATTATTAGATTGTTCGGGGTTTAATTAATATGATAAATAACCAGTCCACCATACAGTTCACTTTTAACTTGCTTTTATTTTCATAAACATGACGCCAAAGATACTGTCTACATGCATACATACAATCTAGCAATTGTATACAACACTTCTTCCACGGATAATATAGTCCTTGACCGTCGTAAATTGAGTAGGTTGAAACTGTTTTTCTGTCTCGGATGTTCGCTTTATATAAGCTACATCTAAATTTCTAGAACACTTCAAAAACTTTCGCCAGATATTTCTCGAACATTAACAATACTTAAACAATTCAAACATATTAAAAACAATCAGAATTAATACATAATCACTTACTATCATTACAAAATTGTCAGAAATGGAAATTAAAGATACTGAAACACAAAATCATCCACCTAAATCATTTTAAACCATAGCAAATTGTCCTTTAGACATCGTAAGTTGCATTAATACTTGGAATTACAAACATTTAAGCAATTCTCTTGCCAAATTCTGTCCTTAAACATATCAAATGGCCTCTAAATAATTTCTTTTCATAAAACAAAGTCTATATACATTGATTTACAGTAAATTGCAAAACAAACATACAAGATCATATTCAACCAAACTCTAGCTTGCTACAAATGCTTAATGTTGCACCACAAACGGTATGTACATGTTAGTATGTTCTTGTGGCTAGTCATGACGCGTATTGTTTGCGTTATGAATGAATGAAAGTTGAATGAAGTGAGAGATTGACCCGAGTGCCTATTTTCCTGAAAGACGTCTAGCAGAGGACGCATATTTCCGCGTCCCAAACCAACGGACGAATCACCTTCAACAGTGCTGTATGCACTCACTCCATACGAACTGCGGAGAGGTTTTGGATTTAACCCAGGACTTTGATGCACAATTTAGTGATTAGGAACTGTGCAACATCACCTCTCCTACCGCGCCGGCCATGAAATAAAGATGGAAATTTATTCCTCCACCAGGAACTGAACCTACTGACATCATGTAATGCCAACAATAGCTATATTCGTATTCAGGACAACATGGATTGTTGGTTTGTTGTTCAGGCGCCGGACACTACCACCGTACGGCAAACACCGAAGCCAACGGGGATATATATAAGACTATAAATTTATCCTCTCACCAAGTCATCTTGTACGTCACCATTAGCAAGCTGAGGGTGCCCCTCTGGTGCCGTTTATGCCCTCGCCGCCTGCAGTCAAATTGCAGTTTACGGCAGCGTGTGCGCTCCGGCAGTGTTTCCGCAGATGCGATTACCAGAGCGGGCAAACAGAGGGCGCGTGAGGCGACTGCGAGGGACGAGCCCTCTGATGAAGATCGCTGTACTACGGGACGCAATAAACGCGGAGCGGGCGCCTGCCGCCTAGGCAGCCGGACACACACGGCAGACAACAGTCTGCGCCGCGCATTACAATGCGCAGAGCTACTTTAACGGAGGGGCAAGGCTGTTGGCTACATGCAAATAGTGTCAGACATAATTAGTTCTATCACCACAAAAGAGAGAAGCAAAAAACGAGAGTCTGTAATTAGAACATCACGAAAAGTACACCTAACTAAAGTCTCAATTTCTATGGTAAAGCGGATTCGCGTAAAACTACAAACATTGTTACGCAGAAATTTTTTCATGTTCTTTGGCAGTACTAGCGTGTTCATTGCTGAACTTACTGTTTGATTAGACTTAAATATCATACAATAACTAATGCCCACTTTGCTATTCCGGATTTCTGCATATTTACTGCCCTACTCTAAACTTTTGTGGTAAAATATCTCTGGCAGATATGAATACGATCACAATCAGTAGACTGTTTTTAGTCATTATGTAATGGTATGAAATGATCCAGTCTTTTGAAAATACAGTAACGATGTAAATGCTACATTATTCAGGTTTAGAATTTGACTTCACAGTTCTGAGTTAGTTATTTTTTGCATTCTAAGCGCTATCTTAGAAGTAATAAATTAACAGCATTTTTTTATAACTTCCTACAGTACTTCTGCTATCTATTGTATATAGTAAAATTCAAAAAAAGGTGTGTCCGCATATAAAATTTATTTAGAAAAAAAAAAAAAAGATTGCCAACACCACTACTAATAAAAGGAATGCAATAGCCGTAATATTTGATTTTTGAAGTGAAAACTTCTATTGGCGCGTTGGGCGATTTTTGAATGGGGATAAATCTACGAGTTCGCGTCACCGACATGCTAATGTTAACAGTGTATCTGTAGCTATAAGTTTCACATGTTGTGCTTGCACAGCGGTCATGAGGCTCAGTTGGTTGAGGCGCGTGACTTGGAAACGGAAGGTTTCCAGTTCGAATTCCGGATATGGATGGATTTTTTAAATATACATTTAACCTCTGCAATACATCATGCAATGAGTATTTCGTGGTAAAACAGATTCTGGGTTGTTCGATGTTATTTTTGCAGCGGATTTTAAAATTAAAAATTCAACAAAATTTTATAACAATTTTAGGTTTATGTGTTGAATTTTTAAAATATGGTTACTAATGCAAAATTAATTTTTATTAGCTTATATTAACGAAATTTCAGATTGAAAAATTCGCAAGAAAAGCCTTAAATTTTTCAATCCGAGCGTGGTGGGTGAACGGTTAACGTTCTGGCCTCGCATTTGGGAGGACGCGGGTTCGAATACCAGTCCGAGCACCCAGATTTGGGTTTTCCATGGTTTCCCCAAATCACTCCAGGCGAATGCCGGGATGCTTCCTTCAAAAATGTCATGGCAGAATTCCTTCCCGTTCCTTGCCCCCAGTCCCATACCGCCTCTAATGACCTTAGCCGTCGACGAGGCTTAAAGCAATAAGAATAAAAAAGAAATTTTCCAATCTAAATCTTAACATCCAAATCGAATTTTGTTTCGAATTGAAAGGTGTATATTTTTTTCTTACTTCAGTTACCAGAAGCCTATTGTGTCCTTTTTTATAATATAATGAAATGATTGATAGTATGAATAACCTAAGTATTGTTGAAATTATTGGAAATAATGTTGAAAATTAACTTCATTGAAATTCATGTAAATGCAAAACTATGTATTAATAATATAAATGTACATGAATTATTATGTCAATTAAGTTGTATTTATATTTTGTAGATATAGACGAGAAAAACAGGCTAATGTTAATGATTTTAATTTAAAAATTACAAAATTTAATTTTTGGTAATACAATTAATTTCAAAATAAAAAACCTACTGTTCTTTCATAGTTTTAAGTTTTAACCTCTGCGGCAGTCCCCAGTGACTACCAATTGGTTTTTTTTAATTTTCTGTCTGATTGGGGCTGTATGAAATCTTGAGCCGTTCTTGGAAGGGATATTAAAAAACACTGTGTTTGATGGTTTGATATTCAGCATCTCATTCAGAAACTGGATTCTGTTTAGTGACATCCAAATTATGTGGGGACAGTTGAAACCTTCAGGCGGATTATTGGTTGAATGTCTCACAACTGGAGCTTGTTTTGAGTTTTGAATTTGCACTAGCAAAAAGTGCCTGCATGAAAAAGATAAATCATTTAGTTTCCGAAATTCATCTAGGAATTAGAAAGAACTTTTTAAAACTATTTGTGTGGAGTACAGCACTTTACGGTAGCGAAACATGAACTTTAGGAATATTAGAAATAAGGAAAATTGAAGCATTTGACGAATGCCGAAAATTAAGTCGACAGAACGAAATGAATGAGTTTTGGAAATGATGGATGAGGAAAGAAGTTTGTGGAAGAGGCTTAGAGAAAGAAGAAACAGGCTGATAAGTCATATTTTGAAACATTGTGGATTGGTTAATTTGTTAGTGGAGGGAACAGTCGAAGGTAAGAACCGTGGAGGAAGACAGAGATTAGAATGTATGAAGCAGATAATTGAGGACGTGGGTTGTAAGGTACATGAAGAGGTTAGCACAAGATTGGAATGAATGGAGTATTGCATCAAACCAGTCGAAAGACTGACGACAGCAAAAAAAAAAAAAAAAAAAAAAAAAAAAAAAAAAAAAAAATCATACCCCTTTTCAGACAGATCTTTGTCAGAGAATGCAATTTAATCGGCATGAAATGAATCTTTCCTTAACGTTATTAATGAATAAATCCTGGTTCTAATGATTTTTATATACATATATATATAAATAATCGCAACAGAGACCCTTTGCAGCAGATAGACGATGGTTGTATAAAGCTTAAAATTGGTGAGCGACATTGTGCTGAAAGATAACGGAGATGGTACAGAGGCTGTACAGAATGCGAGTACAGTTGGCCTTTATGTCTAAATAACTTTATATTTTATACGATTATGGAGCCAGAAGGCAGCAAACAGGAAGGTAAAGAAAGCGAGACACAGTTCGTGGTGTTTTTTCGACTGGAGAGATCACCAGGGGCGTGTGTTTGCGTGACTCCAGTGCACACAGGTTGAAAACGTTTGATGTGCTGAGCACGTGGCGAGTCAGTCCGGATTGCAGTGTGGCCACGTGACCTGGAAGAGCCGTCCTACCTGCAAACACTGTCGGCCGTTTGCCGTCCGCTCGCACAGTGTTTGCCGCCGACTGACTGACTGGGGCGCTCTTTGTCGGCTGAGCTATCACTCCGGCCCGCAGGTCCAAAAACAAGTTACAGCCGGACGTAACAAATCGTGATTGCTCAGCTAAACCAACCTACCGCTTTCTGTGTCACTGTTCGTTTCTCCTCGTCACAGAGTGTAAACCCGGCAGCTACATTTAATTCTTGTAATTATTAAAGGACTGGATCATCATAACCATCATCAGACCTTTCCGACTTTGCAGGTCGTCCTGCACAACCTCTTCCAAGTCTGGTAGTCATTCCCAGATTTTTCCTCCACCACTTTTCTCCAAACGACTCCCTTAGCCTCTGCGTCTTTCTCCACTTGGTCCATCCATCTTGCCCGAGGTCTTCCAACTGGTTTCCTTTCCTTCGCGCTGTTCAGCAGTGCTACCTCCGGCATCCTCCGCTCCTCCATCCTCAGAACATCTTCCATTCTCTGCAGTTAAATTAACGTCACTTATAATGTTTTCACAGGTAGTCTCTCTCTGATGTTTTCATTTCAGATTTTATCTTCTGCGTGGCATTCTCTATCCCTCTCAGAAACCTCATCTCTTCCGCCTGCAATCTGCTAATATCTCTCTTTGTCCTAGTCCAGGTTTCGGAGCAGTATCCTCGTAGCAGCCGACCGGGAAGGTTGTGTATCGGCCTATCTCACCGTGTGCGCGACCAGCTCGTACGGAAGTTTTCGAGTTCGCGAGAGTGTCTATATTATTTGCGATTTATTCAGTCTAAACTATCCGAGTGATATAATTAGTATACGTTCAAAGTATCTCGTGGTACAACTAAACGATGGATGACCCGCCGGATACGGAACAGACTATAAAGACGGCTTTAGAAACGTGCTACACAAACATCCAAATTCCAGTCTCACAATCAGTGAACTATACCACCAGTGATATGCCATACCCTCAAGCAGAAATCTTAACAAGTGAGCAACTATTTACTTCCCATGCTTCAGAAGAAGAGCAGCAACGCTACCAACAACCCCAGCATTTACAGCAACAGCAACAACAACATCAGCAACAGCAACAGCAACAGCATGAACAGCAGCAGCAGCATCATCATCAACAACAGCGGCAGTTTCTGGAGATGGAAACTGGGTCGGGAGTCGTTCCGCCACAGGACCTGCACTTACCACCAGGCGCAGCCATACACCACATGGCTCGGAGAGGCGACAATCCTACAATTACGGGTGAGTCGAACCAGCTAGTGAAACGTAGATGTGTGCAGAGACCAGAAATGGGGCAGACCCAGGAAGTCCCACAACTAACATTATAGACGGAAGAAGTAGATATGCTCGATACAACAAGGTCTATCGGGGTTAATCTACCCCCAGCCACGGGGTTAGACCAACCCAGTCCTAACCACTCGCAATCTGATTAGATAGCTCCAACTTACAGAAGCAAAGACAATAGATACAACCCTACAGACAGTGGTCCGTACTATATTTTCGTAGAGAGCCTGGATAGGAATATCGGCAACGTGCACCCAATGGCTATAGGTAAATTAATATTTCAGCATAATAACAACATGAAAAGGGACATTATCAACATCATCTCCATGGGGAAAAACCGTATTAGAATTGAAACTAGCACTGCAGGTGTTGCCAATTCAATAGTACAATTAGAAATCTTCAAATCAAAAAACTTAGAAGTATACATCCCTAACTTCTTGATCCACAAACAGGGAATTATAAGGAATGTGGACATCTCCCTGAGTGAGGAAGAACTTGTACAGGAAATAGTCTCCCCTGTCCCAGTGGTGCGTATTAAACGCTTCACCAAAAGGAGCCAGTCGAACCAAGATCTTGTAACACCCATACCCGTCTGTTTGGTATCCTTCCGATCTCAGAGCCTACCGACCTATGTAACGATACTCGGAACTCGTTGTGCTGTGGAACCATACGTTTCCCCTGCTATCCAGTGTGCTGTTTGTTTACGGCTGGGTCACCGTCAAGGCCAATGTAAATCTCGTGAGCCACGATGCAGTAGATGTGCTGGCCCCCACTTGGCGGTCAACTGTAATAATCTGCGCCCTCTGTCGAGGCCAACATCAGGCCACAGACAGAAATTGCCCAGTGTATCTCAAACACCGGGAAGCAAAACAAGCCATCGCGTTCAGAACAAACGCTACTTTTCCTGGCATAGAACAACAATTTCGTGGCTATGCTCAGGTGGCCTCTACTACACCTCAGTTAAGTAGGCACACGGAATTTCCGGCTCTACCAGCACGACTACAGCACTGTCTGCCTACTATAAACTCAACACATCAGTCAATGTCACCTCTACTGCAGGCACGGCCACTACAGCCAACACTACAGACGCAATATCTAACCATAGCACCACAACAACCACCGCCCTCAGATGCGGCACACGAAGTTGCAATGGCACCATCAGCTTCCAGTGGGGGCTCCATACAAACATTAGTAAATACCTCTAGTATGCTTGAGCGCCCATTGTCACATAGCTCTGAAAATACTGCTGCCGATCCTCCTAGATCTCTATTTACACCAGCAGTATGTTCTCTATGCAGCCCGAATCTTCATGCTCTACTCAGCAAAACATTGAACAATACCTCAGCAATAGGTATGCCTGGACTAAAGGCCGAAAGTCCTATAAAAACTCTCGTTTTACTAAAGAAAACCCGTCTTCAAATCTAAGACAACATTTGTTTACTTACAATGGGCCCATGTCTCCTATTATCATGAGTAACCATCATCTATCGACCCCAGCCAGTCCGAGGGAAACCCCTCAAACCGCCACCTTGACCTGGGAGGGCGATCAAATCATCCACAACATACAGCACGTAGCAACTCAACAACCAAATTCCTTCAATCAGCCTACTGAGATACCTTATACCAAAAACGGAACCTTGTTAGAAAAAAATATTTAATCTAATTATGCTCCTGATTCAAGAAGCCAAATCACCAACAGCAGATACATTTAACCCAACTATAATTTTAGGAATGCTGTGAAATATACTACAAATTGGAGGAAATTAAGTTATTACAATGGAACGCTCGTTCAATCAGAGCAAATAGGGAACAATTTCAGCGAGAATTATGGGTTAATAACATTGCTATCGCTACCATTGCAGAAACCTGGCTAAAACCGGGCACACCCCTCTCATTTAAAGGATACCATATAGTGCGCAAAGATAGGGATGATGGTAAAGGTGGAGTGGCCATACTAATACAAACAGACATCCCTTTTGCAGTAACTCATATTGATTACACGCGCATTGAATCCATTGAAGTTGTTGCAGCCAGAGTACGGATTCAGAACCTGAACCTATCTATTGTCTCTGTGTATGTTCCCCCTAAAACAAAAATCAATATTGGCGAGTGGCGGCATCTTCTACAACAAATTGAGGAACCCTATTTAATATGTGGCGACTTCAATACCCATCACACGTCATGGGGTTGCGAACGAACTGATATATTCGGGGACGCCTTAATTGAAATCATAGACGAATTCAAACTTTTCGTACTTAATGACGGCGCTCCAACTTTAGTGCCTAAGCCAGGCCAACGAGCATCTGCAATTGACTTAACACTTTGCTCTCGCAGCTGAATTTCTATGGAAAACTGTTCAACAGCCCTGGGGATCAGACCACTTCCCCATTATCTTAATGACAAAAAAGTCAAACGTGGGGCAGAAACGACAACCGGCCACAAAATGGAACATTCGTAAGGCGAACTGGATCTTGTATTCTCAGTCAATCGAATCTAACATTGCACGAGTCCACGGCAACAAATCAATCATACAGCAATATCAGACATTCATCTCTATTATAAATGAAGCAGCAGAAATATCGATTCCCAGGCGGAAACAATTACCAAATGCAAATAGAACCCTGATACCTTGGTGGAACGCGGAATGCTCACGAATAGTAGCCAAACGGAAACTAGCCTTCTCAATATACAAACAGAATTCTACTTGGGAAAACTACTTAAATTATAATAAAATAGATGCCGAAACCAAAAGATTGTTGAAGGTAAGGAAAAAAGATCGCTGGAGGGAATTTTGCAATAATTTAAACAGGAATACGCCATTGGCTACAGTTTGGAATATGATCAATAGATTTAGAAAGAAACTGGTAGGCATGAAATTGTCAACCAGTTGGCTGGAAGATTTTTCAAACAAGGTGGCCCCTCCATCAGTCCCATGTTGACCTTTAGGACCACCAAACCAGATCAAGGAACATGGACAGAATCGCCAAACTATGTTAGAAGAGGCCTTCCAATTGAGAGAACTGGAAATGGTTCACAACTCAGCAGCAAACACGGCACCAGGAATAGATGATATTGTAACGATTCGCTAAGCTCCCCGTTACATATCACTTTTTATTGTATATAAAGTAAAGGATTAGAATATTTTTCCATTTCTTGGGATGTCCACTGCATGTTCGAAAGATGCGCATGAAAAGGGTGAAAGGCACGGATTTTACGCTTCAGTGAAGGGCAGTCTGGCTGGCGCCTTTTTGGCAGAGTGGTGAGAGGGTTAGGGATTTCTGTCGGACAGGCCGCAAACAGAATTCCTTCCTCCCGAAGGAGACATCGGCTCTCGAGGATTGCCGAAACTTAACGTGGCCAAGAGAAGTCAGAGAATCACATGACGTCAGATGGTTAGCCAATCACAGGGAACATAGTGCTAAGATTCGGGGAATTTTATGTTCTATGTCGTCTTCGAGCCACAAGAGTTAGAGTTTACCTCCGTGGTGGCAGAAAAGGACGAGGACTTCCTTCCAGTCGGGAGGCCAGCTAAGATCACGTCCATTCCGGAGCCCTGACGAGTCGCTGGCGACTTGGGGTCCATGTGTGCTGGGCTGACTTGTATCCTGGAGACCATCTGAGGCGCACTTCTAACTTGCGACTTGCCGCGTACTGCTGGCGTGGCCAGTTACGACGATCGACCAGGTGGTCATCTCCGCCCAGCGCTACCTGCCGTGGAACGGTAATGTGTTTCTACGAAGCCATTCAGCCTGCAACTCCCTTTGAAACTGTACCCTTAAGCGCATCTGAGATAAAGATCCTTGCTCTGATCTGATAAAACCACTGAGCTAGACTGTGTAACTGTCGAATGACAGGTTAATCATTCGTGGCGTCCCAACCCATTAAAATACATTACTGTTTGCTATCATCATAACTGGTAACATACTTTGCATTAGAATAATTGTGAGATTTTTAAAGTACAACTATACTTGTTTGCTTGCATTTAAAGGGCTCATTGTACGTCTGAGCGTTGCTTAGAAAATTGCACAACCTCTTGTTTATTAACGTAATGGTAAATACGCTCAGATTTGTAGATGCCATTGTAAAAATCTTTATTAAAATGTCTTTTTGTGACAGTTTTCAAATCCCAGAATCATCCAATTCTCATTTGAATAATTTACTAGGCTTGCAACAAATATTCGGCAACTATTCGGTATTCGGCCTATTCGGCCACTTTTTTACTATTCGGCCGAATTCCGAATATTTAGGTAGTATTCGGCCGAATACCGAATACTTAGGATTTTTTTTAGTTAGATAATTGCCTCAAATAAAACGATTGATTCATTGCATTGTAATGTATTTATCTTACAATTACAAAAAATAATCGTGCATGATCAAGCTAACACGATGTCAACAAAAACATTAAATGCCTATTCACTGGAATCATCATAATTGAAATTTAGGAGTAGAAGATTGTGATGCAGAAATACTAATTTTTCTGCATTGTCAGGTAGTAGTTTACTTCTTTTCTTCTCGTAGACATTTCCAGCTTCAGAGAAAAGCCGCTCGGAATAAACACTGCTTCCTGGTGCGGACAAGTATTTTGCTGCAAGCTTTGTTAAACACGGAAATTTCTCTCTTCCTGCTTGCCACCAAAGGTACGGATTATCATGTCATGATATACTATTAATAATTAAATAAACATCAATTTCAGTTTCAACTGGGTTTTTTTCTTGTGATGTCCCTGCATTGATCCTACTTTTCTCTGTAACAATCTCTTCAAAACAATCCATAAAAGATGAGTGTGTACTCTGACTGTGACCCGACTCTTCCGTTATCGTCTTGGACTGAATAGGGGACGAATTCGCGCTGCCGACGCTGCTTGTTTCACAGTACGTCTTTAGACCATCGATCAAAATATACTGCCTTGATTTTTCTCTTTGCAGTTGACTAGTGAAAACATTCATTTTGAAGCGAGGGTCCAAAGCGGTTGCCGACAAATAATTTTTATTTGTAGCAATGTCTTCAAATCGTTCGTTCAACCCTTGTTGCATAACAAGTCTCACTTGGCTTAAGTTGGCTGTTAGATCTGATGTGTTAGTTTTATCACAATATCGCGTTAGAGCAACAACATACGTAATAATTTCAGAAATGCATGCATATCCGAAACTGGTGATTTTTGTTAGTTCTTCAAATGGTAGTAGTAATCTCAAAAGTTACTCTAAAAGCTCCCATTGAGCAGCAGTCAATTTGACAATATTGCAGTCCGTGAGATACACTGAAATTACCCGTTTTTGCTCCATTAGCCTTTCAAGCATATACTATGTGGAATTCTACCGCGTATTGACATCTTGCACCAATGCTCGGGGAGACCCAATTGATTTTGCAGTTTTTCTTGCGCAATACCGGAATGATTGAAATGAGTCACGATCCTCCTTCCTGCAGCTATCATTTCCATCCCTTCTGACTGAACTTTCATACAATCGACAACAATTTATTGGAGAGTATGAATGAAACAACGAACTGAGGCCAACCCTGCATTGGCATAATTTTAGGTTTTCTTGTCACAGTTAATATATTCAAACAAAACGGAAGTCACGAATCTTCCCAGTTCACCAGCTTGTAACTGATAACCGTTGAGGATGATGACGTTTAGGCCCATATTCAACATTTAGTCTAAATGCCCTCACAGACTTAAAAACGAGGTATGAGGATGTTGTGACTACGGAAATACTGTACTCTGTTATCGATCCATATAGTGAAGAATGGCATATCATACTACAAGAAGATTATTGATCGAAGTAATCACTATCGTACTATGTAGGAGGCAGTTCAGAAAGTGGTATCAGCAATTCGGTCTTAAGAAGGTTATACCAATTGCTTATCCCGTATTATGAACGATCGTAAGAAAGCTTTTCCATCTTCACACCTCATTGGATGTTACTCTTAAGAAAAAAATAGTAATGTCATAAATAATCCAACGTAGATACTTGAGGCCATACTTCAAGCTTGTTAAAACAGGCACAGAGTGGTGGGAGGTAACTCTGCTTTAACAGGCGGGCGAGAGACAAGCACAGCAATACAGATTTTGGCTCACTCCGGCCGAATACTTTTGCCGAATATTCAGCTATTCTGCCAGGAAGTCTGCCGAATATTCGGTATTCGGCGTATGGCCGAATATAGTATTCGTTGCAAGTCTATAATTTACATTTTGATATTCAATTATAGTATCCTGTATAGCGTAATTAATTAAGAATTAATTAATAATTCTCTCTCCCCCCCTGGTGATACGCTACAAAATTCACTATTCGATGCTCCTCCACCTACCTCGTTCCGCTAAGGTCGTACTTCTACAACTGTTCACGGACATCTGGACAAATAGTGAGTTTCCAGAGGACTGGACTACGCATATTATCGTACCAGTGCTGAAAGTAGGTAAAGACAGTAACAACGCAAGTTCTTATCGGCTAATAACGCTTTCTTCATGCGTAGCAAAAACCTTCGAGCGTATCATAAAGCTGAGATTGGAATGGTGGCTTGAACACCACAACCTTCTACCTAACTCTCAGTATGGATTTAGGAAGGGAAGGAGTACCAACGACAATCTAGGTATTCTCACATTAGATATAGAACAGAACTATGCAAATAAAGGATACTTGTCGGCTCTATTTCTAGACATAGCCAGTGCCTATGACAATGTCATCATTACTATACTAGTCGAAAAACTTAGAGCATTACACCTCCCAGAGGTATATCTGCGTGGAATATACAACCTGTTCCACTGCCGGACTGTCTATATCCGCCAGCAGGACAACCACCTATATGGGCCGCGCGTGGTATCCCAGGGAATACCGCAAGGGACTATACTCAGCCCAATTCTGTTTACTATCTACATATCGGACCTAGAGATCATATTCAGCCCCACAATAAAGGTGTTGATATTCGCAGACGATGTATGCATCTACACATCATCTCCATCACAAGGGTTAAATTGTTGGAGACTGACCGACGCTGCTATGAAAATTAACGAATGGACTCATCGTAAGGGCCTAACGATCTCACTATCGAAATTGTCAGTTGTCGTTTTCTCGCGGAAACAGAACATTTATCGAGGGACGCAGATACATCTGGGCCCTTATACATTTCCTATTAGAACAGAGATCAGACACCTGGGACTCCAACTGGATAGTAAATTGACATGGAAGGGGCACATTGACTACATATCAGCTAAAATAGAACGCTACTTAAATACAATGCGATCTGTAACTCGTGTATGGTGGGGAGCTGACCCTGCTATCTTGCTTACCTTGTATAGAACACTAATCCGCCCCATCCTGGATTACGGTAGCTCATGCTATGGGAATGCCCCAAGGTACATCCTCCGCAAATTGGACACAGTGCAGTACCGGGCCATCATATTGTGCATCGGAGCGATGAAATCTACACCAACAAACGCCCTATTAGTCGAGGCGAAAGAAATGCCCCTGGAATTACGTCGACGATTACTGTCTAGCGTGTTTCTAACCAGGCGTGCTAGCATTACTAATCACCCGGTGATCCAGAAGCTTGCGAATACACAGCAACGAATAACAGGGGAGATACTGCTCTCGGCCCCAGAACTCCCTTGCTGGCTCTAAGCTACATCCAAATAAAACACGTGATTCCGTTAGTAATCCAAGATACGATGCTACCTCTCTTCTCATACCAGTACGATATCCTTAGATACAAGCCCAATATATTTTACTTACCAAACTGGATTACAAGGAGTAACAAGGCAAGCAGCAAGATAGAGAGTTTTCAGGCCTTAACGTGGCCGGAACACGTACAAATCTATACTGACGGCTCGAAAACAACAAGTTGGGTTGGCTATGCTTTCTTCTGCCCACTCACCCAAGAGTCTCAGAAAGTTCACCTGCCACCAGAGACCACAGTATATACCGCAGAAGCCATGGCAATTAGAGAGGCCATGAAATATGGCTTGGAACGCTTCAATAAAATACTGATATTATCAGACGCGAAAAGCGTTGCTCAGAAGTTGGAAAATATGAGAAGAATCAACGGAATGAACAAGATCCTATTCGACATACTAAATTTTATGTACTCAGCTACCGTTGAGGGAAAGGAAGTGCACTTACTATGGATCAAGGGACACGCGGCGATACAGGTAGATCAACTGGACAAGGAAAGTAGGTACTACGGACGGAGAGCAACAATATACCCGGCTGCCGCACGCCGACTTTATAACAATCATTAGGAAAGAGGTTTTCCAGAAATGGTCAGAATTATGGACGTCAACACAAACAATCAAAGGAAAGTATTATTCATCAATCCAACCCCATATACCTTCTAAACCATGGTTTGAAGACTCTAAATTGGGCAAAAGATACAAACCATCCATAATGCGCATGCGACTTGGACACGGTTGCTACCAAAAACACCTTCATAAAATCGGCGTCATACAGTCACCTTTTTGCCAGGCAGATCAAGAAGAAATAGCAGATCTCAATCATATCATACTGGCATGCACTCTCTATCAGACCTACAAAACAAATTATACAACAGCCTGGTCAAGCTCAAAATCCCACTTCCAACATCGGTAGATATCCTGTTGAGAGAGGGAAGACACGATGTGTACGGAGCGATAGCTCGTTATTTAAGAGAGGCAGATATCTCCCTTTAAAGCAAAGCATTTATAATAATAATAGATTTTATTGAAATGTATGCGTATATGTGTATATATATGTATGTATGTATGTATATGTATGGGTATATGGGTGTATATATGTACGTACGAGTGTGTATGTGTGTATATATATATATATATATATATATATATATATATTATTATTATTATTATTATTATTATTATTATTATTTTGAATTTACTTATAATTGTACTAAATGTAACAATGGATACTGTACATTAGCTGTTAAGAAATTATCATAAAAGCCAAGTGTTATTATATTAAATGTTATTGTGCAAACCAAGTACAACTCTTACTTCAACCAGAATGTTATTCTATAGCATTTACAGATTATATTGGGTAAGAAAAGCTATGGAATTGTAATTGTCATCTCATTGTACTAATATTGTATTACTGATTAATTTTATAGGCCATGTGAAATAAGGCTTGTTTACATTAATTTAAAAGATCAAACAGCAAATGTAAACACTAATGTAATTATTAAAGCTGGCCGTATGGTGGATAGACCGAATGCCATGATTAATAATAATAATAATAATAATAATAATAATATAAAAAGGTTTTCGGAGCCATAGGTCAGTATGAGCTGGTAATATACTTTATAGAGCAGAATTTGGAATCCTTCCTTAGGTTCCACCTCCAGATTACATCCTTTATCTGATGATACCATTGACCACTCTTCTTTACTCTCTGACCTATTTCTTCCTCCATCTTTCCATTGTTAGATACCTTGCTTCTCAGATACACAAACGATTCTGGATATTTTCAGCTATAGTTCTGTCTTGCTACTAACTACGAAGGTTCTATTTTCCTTGATTTATGATGCAACCTGCTAAGAATTGGCATCATAGTTGCATTCTACTCAGTTAGAATCTCCACATAGCAAAGCTCCAATATAATATTTTACAACAATAGCTCGCCCCATTGGCTCAGTAGTTGGTTGCGGCATTGTGATGTTGCTTGGCGCCATACATCACCAGAGCTTGTTGGGCAGTGTGGAAGAGGTGGTAGTGCACAATTCCTAATCACCTGATTGTGCACCAAACATCATGGGCTAAGTCCCAAACCTCTCCGCAGTGCGTATGGCGCTAGGGCATACCACACTGCTGATCCTCCCGTCAGATGGGGACGTTAGGCTTGGCGGCCCACACGTGTCTGTCGGAAGAGTAGGCCTGAATGAGTCAGCACCTGGTTCCACCCACCTCCTTCCTTCATCTCTCATCCACTATACACTCTACACGGGACAGACACTCTACCAAGGCCATTAACACTTACAACAACACGTACCAACACTGTCACGCTGGAGAAGGCAATGGGAACCGCCACAATTCATCTTCCCACACGTTTTCACATAAGGGTAAACATCGCCCTTAGTAACGGCCTACGCCTGGTCACGCGCAAACTTTCACAAGAAGAAAAAGGATAACTACGAGATTAGTTCTTTTTAATGATTTATTATGTAGCCAAATAAGAATTGGCATTCAAATTTAATTATTTTCAATTAGAAACTCCACCTAACGCTGCTAAAAAATAATATTTGTGAAAAGGGAAAAAAATTCCGTACAAAACTGTTCATGACAAACACAATTGGCCCTATTTTCCCATGACGTAATGAAAGTTATCGATACAGGTTCGCAAGTTGATGCAGTTCTCTTGGATTTCAGAAAGCTTCTGATTCTGTGCCACACAACCGACTTTTAGCGAAGATTCGAGCTTAAGGTATTTCGGCTCAGATTTGCGAGTGGATACGTGATTTTCTAACTGGTCGATCGGAGTCGTTGTTGTCGAGGAAGCATCTTCTAAGATAAATGTTACTTCAGGCGTTCCTCAAGAAAGTGTAATAAGTCCACTTCTTTTCTTAATATTTATAAACGATCTAGGTGACAACGTCAAAGCTGGTTGCGATTGTTTGCCGACGATGCGGTTTCTATAGGGAAATAAGGTGCTCAGATGATTGCTTAGAAATTTAGCGCGAGTTTGATGCTATTTTCGATGGTGCCGTAAATGGCAGCTTACACTTAATTACAAAAAATGCAAGGCAATGCGGATAAGTAACAAGAAGAATCAGTTTGTTCACGAGTACAAAATAAGCAATTCAGCTGTTGACACGGTTGATTCCGTAAAGTATCTGGGGGTGATAGTACAAAGCAACATGAGAAGGGACATGCACATAACTTCCGTCGTAGGCAAACGCTAATTCTAAATTACGATTCATGGGTCGTATTTTGAGGAATTGTAATGCTCATACCAAGGAGATAGCGTATAAAACACTAGTGCGTCCGCATCTGAATTACTGTTGTAGGGTTTGGGATCCGTATCGCAAGGTTCTGATTGACTCAGTGGAGAGGGTGCAGAGGAGAGCCGCTCGATTCGTGACTTGTTGCTACAGCCCTTAAGAAATCGTCACAAAATTGACACATAGATTTGGCTGGGATAGTTTTGAAGACAGACGACGTAGCTTGCGTTCTAATTTATTGGAGAATATGCCAAAAAATTAAATTTCGAGTGCAATGAAATACTTCTTCCGCAAAACTATTTAGGTCGCAATGACCGGAGGGATAAGATTAGAGAAATAAGATGCCGTACTGATGCTTTTATGTATTCCTTCTTTCCTCGCACTATTCGGGATTGGAATGCGTGGGTTTAGGATTGGTGCTTAGCACCCTCTGCCATGTTTTTGATTTGCAGAGTATGGATGTAGATAACTTAAACGTCTAAAGTATACCAATTCCGACAGCTAGTTACATTTGAAATTTAAGGCTGTTCAATCTTCAACGATTGATGAAAGCATTAATTACAATCTGAAACTCGATTCATTTAACAAATATGAGTAAAAAAAGCTGTAACGCTCTGGCCTCGCATTCCGGACGACACGGGTTAGAACATCCAGATTTAGGTTCTCCCTGGTTTCCTCGGATCACTCCAGGCACGTCGTGGGATCGAACTTAGGAACACGCCGCCTCAACGCGCACGGCTATACCGACAGTATTAACAAATGCTTTCCGTAATGGTATAAGTCATTCAGACAAATTTTTTACACTTTTTAACCTTAAATTTCTCCTAAACGGAGGCCCACCAGGCAGAACTGTTTTAGAGCAAGAAACCAGAAGTGACGTAGTATTTTTCAGAGTTGTTGGTTCTACGATAGCGATTTCCACACTGAAGAACTCTCCTAATATTATCAGTTTCCACTAATTACGATACCTGTAATTAAATAAATCTGAGACAAGCAAAATGCTAGACTGTAAATTTGTATGTTTTTTCTAAGAATATGAGGTGTTTTGGTGGATAAAGGACCTGTATATGGACTGAATTACTGTTATAATTTATTAACAGCAAATCAATGTATGAAATATAATCAAAAAAATTAGCAATTGGTCATACTGTGCCAGTAAATATGCTATTAAATTCATTTAAGTTCCTAATGATTTCCAATATTTTCGGATTGGTTTTAATTGTTTTTTTTCAAATTGTTAGTGAAATTGCTAGAACATTAGAAAAAGCTGTTGATCCCTTATAGGGTTCGAGAACATTCTCCCGATAGTCACAACCGGGCAAACTCTGAGCAGCGCTAAGACGAATGCTACGTCTTTTTTTTTGTGCTTTAATTTTTGGATAAGAAGTCTTGATATCAAGTTCATGCATATTGTATACTTTCCTGTAGTGTTTCTACGAAATAGAATTTAAATGAAGAATGTTTATTGACCATTGTTTATTGCAGAAGCTACCTGTCATTGAAAGGTTCAAGGAATTGAATAACTTACTATAGCGAACGCTGAATCAACTGCTGACCGGAACAAACCTTTAAATATTTGTAAACCCTTTTGAAGCAGCAAATTCCTAATTATTTATCAATATCCCATTATTGGTCAACGGGAAACATATGAAGACCTCAAGCGTGCTTCATGCTCAGTTTGCGAGTTATAGGCCTGTGACTGATGGACAGGCTGCGTAGCGATAGCACTGTGGCCCCGTTTACCCTTCGGGCACAGAATACTAATGAGTAGGTACAGATTAATTAAAACCGCATTAAATCAAACGCCAGGTGGAGACACAGTTAAAGTGCCGACTACGCATTCCTGTGATGAAGGCAGAGAACGCCCTGCCAGCGTTCGTACGGACAGAGATGAGGCTATCCGCCCAATTGCGCCCCCACCCCAGACTCCCTTTTTAAAACCGGAATTTTTGTAATGCCTTCATCTGCCCAAATTAGCGCTGCTGGTTAAATATTAACACAGCTTTTGCGCTTCCAAGTGTAACAGCCCCCGTACGCAATGAATAATTAAAACGCGCAGAGTGAACAATTGGTCGCGAGTATCGCTTCTCAATGCAGGTGAAGCACTCCTGCCAACGGCTGAAAAATTTAAAACGAATTTTCCTGCGCCGTACATTATTTTTTCATTAGCAATATTTTATCTTTGCCAGTTGTGAACGATTATCGGTTTTCTTTTTTTTATCGCTGATTATATTTAATACCAGAAACCTTAAAAAAAATATCTTTAACAGCAGAAATATTCGCATGAATTAAGTCATGTTTGGACAGACCATAAAAATTATAAACCAAAGCATCAGTTTAATCGATAACGGAAAAAAAGAATGATTTTACCTCCGTACGTACAGCGAAATATCATTTTTTACATTCTAAACCTTATAACCTTCCGACTGGCTTATGTTTGTCATTTACTTATACAAAAGCTTTTATCTGTCTTGTCTTAATCACACAATATGCAAATCCTACTTTTCAGTCATTCAATGACGATTATAAAGAATTATACAACATTATCTTTACCTTAAACTGATCCTTTACATCTTCTGCCAGTAAGGAAATACATCTTTTGACATCAAGATGTATTTTCCAGTTATAATTCCTGAAAATAACTCTTATACTATAACCTGATATTATGTTTCACTTTCTCCTTTTCAAATAATCAATAACACTAAAAACTCTTTTTTATATTTCTCTTTGTATTTTAACACACATTACACGACTGTACATTATATTAATTTGTAACATATCACAACTTTTAAATAGCTACATCAATATTTTCTCTGCCCGCCAGCCATACAAATTAATTTCAGACCCCACCAGATCTGCTCGATTATTTTTCTTCCATCCATATATTTTCATTCTCTTCTATCAAGTCCTCCAAAATAATTTGTCATCCAGTCTTCCTCTCTATATATAATCTCCATGTGAGGATTGAGTCTTTCCAGGGGTACAGATGACAAAAATTCTTCTCGTATGTTCTGCCGGATCAGGTCTTCCATGTGCGACGTTTGACAACAACCTCTGTTGTCATCATCAGGCGAAAAGGCCGAAGCTGACATGCCAACAGCAAGATACAGCAGTGTCAACTTCGACCTTTTCGCCTGATGATGACAACAGACGTTCTTGTCGAAACGTCGCACATGGAAGAACTAATAGGCAGAACAGCCGAGAAGAATTTTTTATAATCTCCATGGCTAATCGACACATCTACTTGCCACCAAGGAAACTTAACATAAACTTCTTATTAACATCTTTTATCATTCACTTCATAAATATTTTGATATCCAATTTCCTAACAAGTTATACCTTAACGTGGGGTATGTCCGTTGCTTAGAACCTCTTCTGCCTATTTTCCCGTCACCCGTATCAGCTCCTCTCTTCCAGTTGTACCTTTGAAATTCGTAAATTTTTGTTTCTAGTGTTTTAAACAGCTTCAAAAATGTCGAGCAGGCAGACGAATGGCCCGCTTCTATGGCTAAGTTTGTTGTGGCACCATGATGATGTCCGGCTCTGACACGGGATTGGCTTGTTCGTCCTCAGGATTTGGTCAACACGGCAGGGAAGATCGTAGAGCAGAATTCCTAATCACGAGATTGTGCAACAAGACTGGGCTACAAAATCCTAAGCCTCTCCGTAGAGCGTGAGGGCATACGATGAGGACGTTAAAACTTCTTTCGGAAGAGTTGGCCCTACTGGGCCGGCACCGGGTCTTTCATATCTCATCCACAATACACTCTGTAATGAATACCCACACTAGCGCAGTGATCAACACTTATGAACACTGACACTGGGGAAGGCAACGGGAGGTTCCATGGTAGGACTAACGTCCCTGATGAAACCACCTCCACCTGGTATGGCATTAGAGCTGTAAAGGTAACGAGAAATCGTGTACTCATATGTATTCGTTACTAAAATGAACAGTCCTCGTTACTATTGAATCGTTACTTTTGACACAACCGAGCTCTAGCTTGGAGCTTCGCATCGAGGGGTTACAGGATTACTTTGTAAAATTGTTCATTTAGTAAAATAGGTTTAGGTAATATTTGTACTGTAAAATAAAATAGAAGTTAGGATATCTCATTTTAGAAATGTTTGAAATCAATAAAATTTCACTTATGCATGGTCAGTAAAAAAACAATATCTGATGTTATCTATCCAAATATTCCATATACAAATTATGTTCTGTAAATTTTAATGTTAAACAAAACTGCAAACTAACTATTTATGCTGTCAAAATTACTTACCTCGTTAAAAATATCAACACTTAATAGTAAATAATGTTAATTATATTAAAATAATGTACGCGTAACACGTTTGTACTTACAAATTTATCTTTTTTTAACGAAAAGAATTTAAATCAAAATTCCTAGAAATACGCGACGCACGATGTTCAAATGTTCATTCTCTCGTTCAGGTTCGTTTAGTCGCTGGGCGAACCGTCCCAGTCCTCGCTTGATGCGTCGTATTTGTTCATTTATCGAATCAAACTGACGTCCGTATGACAAACGCGAGTACCAAAATAAATTTGTGAGTAATGTTTAGATACTTCGAGTCAAGCTATGTACTCGTTACTCAGTAACGAATACATACGGTTTAATGCAGCTCTACATTATACAAGGAAACACCTTATATACACTGTGACTAAATGTGAAAAATTATATTGCGTATAGAATTTATTTTAACCAGAGGTCATATCGTTGAACCACAGATAAATATTGTGGGTGCAAGCTCTACAGAGCATACTCTTTGGTTATTTGAAAAAAGTATGATTAAAGAAATAGCAACACATGGTTGCACAAATTTTATTTGACTCCATTGTTTTGTAAAAAAACAAAAAGAGATTTTAAACAGAATATAAAAGAGAGAAATAAATAATTAACAACTAAATGATTAAAAAAAGGTTAAAGGGAAAGTGAATAGAAATAACCGAGTATTTTCTTTTCAGTGATAAATTTTAATGATCCAAAGTCACGTAAGTATAACTTGTTTTGAAAAATGTGATAGTAATCTTTCGGTGGCAGTCGTAGGAGAAGAAAATATGGGAATAACTTCTGAAAATAAAATAAAAAACTAGTTCAACGTGAAAACAGACGTTTCTGCATGAAAGCGTTGTGTAACAACGTCTGTACTACAAACGATTCAGCAGAGGCCATTAAGTGGCATTAATTGCTGTCCTTTTCATTTAACGCAAACAAGTTGTTGTCAGTGTAACGCTGGCGTAGTTTTAAATTAATTACCGATCATAAAAGCTAATCCCTTAATTACCGGTTTATTTGCCCGGCTCCGCGTACCGCCATTAGGACGAAATATGAACGAAGGCAACGAATATTAAATTCCATTGCCCGTGGGGGGGAGGGGGGGTACGCCCCTCCGTTGTCTGGTGGAAGAGTTTTTAATTAAATAACGCGGCGCACTCGGGCAGCCGTTTTGTGTTTCGCTATTGTCGCTGGTGCTCCGGCAAACTCTACTGGAACAAGCAAAGTGCTCCAAACCCACAGCGCTCCGTCACGCGAAAAACGTTTCGGCTATGAGGAGCAATACAGACGGGCTTAACACGCTTGCTTTGCATTATCTAGCGAGTAAGATGCGAAGACTGAATGGTTGAATTTTGACAGACGCAATAAATTAACATGTAACTTACAGGGCGAGTCAAAATGTCAAATGGAAATGATAAAGAAAATTGTTGAGATAACTTTCAGAATAGGTAGATGTGTCATTTTATAGCAAACAATCTCAAGTTTGATGCACGTAGTGCATCAGTACACCATTCCGCCACCAGGATCGCTAGTGTAGTGCACAGTTAAAATGGCTACTTTCACTGGTGCCGAGCGGGCTCGCTGTGTGTTTTGGTTTCATGAAACGAACTGTGCTACAACTGTTCGGCGTAAATTTCGCAAATCAACATGCAACCCTGCGGACAAGTTCGTGTCAGCCCCAAAGTTAATGTGTTTTGTGCCCTTAGCAAATTGAAAATGTACAGCCCTTTCTTCTTCATCGAGAATACTGTCACTGGTATTGTGTATCTGGATATGCTTGAAAATTTTTTAATTCCACAGAAGATGACCGAGATGGGACGGTTTACTACCAGCAAGACGGTGCACCACCTCAGTTCCTGGTTTCTCCATTATTGCCTCCTAGGTCGGTGGATTGGCTGTGAAATACCTGGTCATCTCGTTCCCCCGACTTGACACCACTAGATTTCTTTCTCAGGGGTTTCATTAAAGATCGTGTGTATGTTCCTCCCATACCAAACAATTTGGTCGACTTGAAAAATCGAATCTACGCTGCATTGCTCAGGTTATTTACGATTTGCTGTGTGGGAAGAATTTGACTACCGGTGGGATGTTTACCGTATCACAAATGGCAGTCACATCTAACCAAAATGACACTTATATGTGAAACTATTAAAAATGACACATCTACCGATTCTGCAAGTAATCCTCAATAAATTTCTAAATGATTAGAAAGTCGTAAAGTCCTTTTTTACTCACCTTGTATGTTGCTTCGACATGGCACAATCGTTGCCACTCATTATATAAGATAAGGAAACTTTTTTTTTGATCTCGATTGAAGTGTGAGTGATGCTGTAAATGTTGGTTTGTTTTACTGGATACTGATTCTGGTTTCTGCAATTGTCCCCTTTCATTTACTGCTTTCCTGCATTATTGGTTGGTTACCGTATATCATCGATAATCTATTTGCTACGGGTCCAGGTGCCACCAGTTCATATATGTAATCTCTGAGGTAATATTCTTACTAATTAATAATTCTCCGTCGCCACACTGTAAAAATTGTGGTTTTAGGGACCGTAAATAATTTATAAAGCTCTTATCCAACTGATTACAGGTTTTAATAATACCTTCTTAAATATTTACTACCGAGCGTGGTGGGTGAGTGGTTAACGCTCTGGCCTCACATTCGGCAGGGACGCGGGTTCGAATCCCCGTCCGGGCATCCAGATTTGGGTATTCCATGGTTTCCCCAAATCATCCAGGCGAATGCTTCCTTCAAAAAGGCCATGGCCGAATTCCTTCCAGTTTTTTGTCCCCAGTCCCATTCCGCCTATAATGACCATAACCGTCGACGAGGCGTAACGTAATAAGAAAAATAATAATAATTAAATATTTATTAGGAATTCCCACGTCACTCAAGGTAAAGCATTTGAACATCTTCCATTCAACCAACATAAAATTTCCCATTCTTTTCAATCCACAAAGTAATTACACATATTAATTCCTTTTTTCATAACATCAAATAACAATTTTCTGAATGATGTCACTACTATCTATTAACTCCTTCCCTTTTCGACCATACCGTTTCACTGTATCTGCCCTAGTGCAAGTAGTTAGCAAGTTCATAGAAATTACTTTTTAGCTACAGCGTCACAAAGAAATTAAAGAGATTTAGCTGATTCGGTTTAAGATTAAATTAATCTTACGAATCAAGTCCCTGACTTGGAGATGAGGTTTCGAGACTTTTTATAGAGTGAATCCTGAGTTTCTCGTGTTTTCGCGGCTTTGTTACCCCCTCCCGTTGCCTTGAGTTGAACGATGCACAAAGTACTCAAAGTTGGCGGAGACCAACTTGAAAAGTATATATTTAATTAAAGCTCACCTTCGAGGCACGCTGCTGCAAGTTGCTGACGAAGACTGATGGGCTGCTGGGGAGCATAAACGCCGACGGGAGTTTAATAGCTACCGATATTCTTCATAATTACTGCCAAACTAATCTTCCGCCCCACATCGACCCGCGGTGACGTCATGGAACTCGTCCGCTGTAACCAAAAATAAAACACGTCGCAGTTATTTCATGCTATCGAGCTTTAACTGGATTCAGTCAAATTGAAACACTAACTGTTGCTGTTCCCTGTCAAGTATACACATCCCAAAATGTATTGCTGTATCTTGAATAGCTCCGGATTCGTCCTGGTGTAGAATACTACACTATCTCATAACACGAGGGGAAAAAACTGTCTGTTTGCCTGGAATATTTTACCGAATTCTTTAGTAATTTTGTCTGATAAATAATATTTCCAACCGTGTAAATGACAACCTGTGTTGATATTAGTGTGTTTTAGGGAAATTAAACTTTTTTTCTAATAAACTCTCTTTTATTCATATAAGGGACAAAGATAAATCGATAAAGGGTGTGAGCCATAAAAAAACTCAAACATATATTCAAAATTGAAAATGCAAAAATTTGTCCAAATATTGAATGAATATATTAGCGCTTCTTTGCGCCCCGCGAATGTTGAGCAATAGGATTATCTCGTTTTAAACAATTGTAATATTCTCCTATCATCGCAGTATCCCAAAGTCCTTGGTACCGAAAGTCCATCTCCTTGATTTCCTGATGGAATTGTTCACCTTGTTCATCTAGCTTGCATCTGTTAGATTTTTAGGAAAGCAATCAAGATGGCTAGTAAGAAAATACTTTTTGCTGTTCATATTCACGCCAGTATCACGAAAAGTTGAAACAATGTTACTAACAAGATCTTTGTAGTTTTCACTTTTGTGTTTCCTAAGAAAATTTTAGACTACTTTTACAAACATGTTGGTGATTTTTTCGGCCCAAGTCCTTAGTTGCTATGATAACTGTTTTGTGGGTTGTTTCTGACTTGCAACTAAACAAATGCTTTTGATGGCATACGCGTTTCGCCTTTATTCAAGGCATCTTCAGTGCCCTAGATAAAAATATATACACACATATATACAATGATGTTGTTTGATTTTGTACAGTTTTCTGAAAATATCAAGTAGGTACTTACAGTTTTTACATATGCATTAACACGCGCAAGTTCGTGTTTCCATACCAGCTAATAGTGCGAATAGTGTGGCTGGTAGGGAAACACGAACTTGCGCGTGTTAATACATATGAAAAAACTGTAAGTACCTACTTAATATTTTCAGAAAATTGTATAAAATCAGACAACATCACTGTATATATATGTGTATATATGTTTATCTAGGGCACTGAAGATGCCTTGAATAAAGGCGAAACGCGTATGCCATCAAGAGCATTTGTTTAGTTGCAAGTCAGAAACAACCCACAAAACAGTTACTTTTACAAAGACTCGATAAGCTAACGATTCATTCTCATGCAACGATTTCGCGAAAGTTTTTCAATCGTTTTTTCTGGAAACACATTGCAGATATACCTAGAGCACTCCTTATGTTTATCCAAATTGTTTTTTCAATCCGTGTTTGATATGGGAAGATAATTTTTTCCTCGGTCAACTAAAGATTCTTCTAATATATTTACAGCTCTACAGTGGGTCATATTCAGAAGGCAAGTGACAATTTTGGTGCACAAAATCATCATAATGAATACTTCATAGAAACAAGCTATACGTAGAAAGAAACCAGCTCCTGATCACCATACAACCAGCTTAACACGACGGATTGGCCTGAAACTATCGAATTGCGTTGCATGGACCAAGCCTCAAATACGTACAACTATTGAAGTTTTAGGCCAGAATTGGTAAAATACCTTTTCAGTCAACTACAGGTACGTTATTACCGAAAATCGCCTGAATACGGTACTCAAGGCTGCCATTACCTTCGCCCGTTCTACATTATTGTGTCCATTATGACAGTCTTTCATACGCATGGTCACACTTGTGAATTTGGACAACTATTGCAGATATTTAATACTTGTTAGAATTCATGGTAAGAACCAAAACTAAAGATTCCAGTAATTAAGAATGGTTGATGTAACGGGCCTCTAGAGAAATGGAGATTAAAGCGTTAAAGGTATCGAACCACTAAGTATTTGTAGTTTATTTAAAAAACGAGGCTCATTAACACCTTTGAGAGGGTGGAGCGCTGGAATTTCTGCACAGATTTGACGGGTCGGTACACAAATGCGCAAGTTCTGTCAGGACGCAGCAGAACAATAGGCCCCCTCAGAAGTGACGGCAATCCGGTTATTCCGGTCTGGTGAAGCTCTCCATTGTCCGAGTAACGCCTGGCTGTTTGGGGTCATTTCTCAACACATTATATCCCCTGAACGACTTAAAGGCTTCTTGTCACCAGCAAAGGCCAGACTGTTGAGAAACTAACTATACAGCACTTCTAAATGTTACTCGTACGTGGTTAAAAGGTGGATAGAATGTAACTCCGGAATTAGTGTGGTAAAACGTGGGCGTCAGATATAAAATGTTACCTTGCAACCTGTTAATGTGGTTTTCCACGGCGCGTGGTTTTACAGGTCGCGCCATGCAGCAGAACTGTACGGGTCAGCACGCGCCACAGGCTCTTCCTCTCCTCCTCGAAGTCACCTCCCCACCACGTTACCTAGTGTCGTTTCAGTTAACCGGGCGTTTGATGCTTACCGACTGGGCGACGGATAGAGCCAACCTTTACCCTCTCACATCTACCCCACGCCGACACGTCACCAAGGAAGACATCCAGCACAGTCGAGATATATGGATGATCGATGTGTTCCCCACAGTATATAATTGCACGAATTCACAACTATCCTGACGTACGATCTCATATTACAGTTAGCATCGAGCCCGTCAAAAATGACGGTTGGAACGCAATATTCTGGCAGTTCACTTTTTTGCAGTTGGTTAATTATACGGAATTGTTATTACATAATGCTAATGCCCTTGATGTTTAAATGTTCTACATATTTCATTTGCAGTTCACATAGCAATACAGTAGTAACTTGTACTGAATTAATGACGACGGAAGTATAGAACCAATAAAATCAAAAACAAATTATGAATCCCACAGAAACTTTTGCTATCCATGTAATATTAGTTTCATTCCTGGTCCAGGCACGGTTCAGCACAATAAATATGGAACTTCTTTCACCCGCATTAATTAATACTTCCAGTAACATGGCGATTATGAAAGCAGTTTAAATGGTTTGTAAACCTGATTTCAGAGCGAATTATACTGTAACAAAATGAGTCAGTTGCGATTCTGGTCAACTTAGCCACAACCTCCACTAACATTGCATTCGAAAATCAGAGCTTTTATTACCCTCATATGAATAACTACAGGTAGCACCTATGGTGGTAGCCTGAATTTATTTTGGAAAAGCTTGTTTGGAAAAGCGAATATCTACCATTTTTAATGATATCTTCGCGATATGAGTACCATACTGTGGTTAGATTATAGGAGTATTTGACTATGATTTATTTTGATAAATGCATTTTACTTTAATGATGGAAAGTATAATTTCAAAAACGGATAACGGTCATTTATCTGGGTGATACATTTCGCGATTCGTAAATTTGGTGTAAACTTTCTCTGAGTTTTTAATTAACTGCATTGTTTCTTATCTGCTGCCAAAAACATTCTTAGGTTAGGTTTTAACTTAGTTATTATAACTGATACAGATAATATAACGCAAACATGGAATACCCTTCTCCTTGTATGAATTTCTGCAGCTAGTTGTCGTAAATAAACAAAAAGCAACATGTAAATTTAAACGAACGTACCAATTGTAACTTTGTAACGTATGCTTGTCTCGCATTAATTTTCTGATATCTCGGCTCGCCGCTATTTGGCTGCAAGAATATCGTTGTTGAATATTGCGAATTATAAATTGAAATCATTTTTAATTACATCTTTCGTGATATGAGTACCTTACTTTGGTTAGATTATCAGAGTATTTGGTTAGGATTTTATTTAAATAAATGCATTTTTATAATTTCAAAAACGGATAACTGTTATTTATTTATCTGATACATTGCGCCATTACGTAAGTTTCTCTGAGTTTTTAATAAACATCATTGTTTCTTATCGTCTGCTAAAAAAAATTCTTGGGTTATGGCTTAACCTAGTTTTTATAACTGATACAGATGATATAACATAAATATGGAACACCATTCTCCTTACATGAGTTTCTGCATCTAGCTGTAGTAAATAAACAAAATGCAACATGAAGGAAGGAATGCAATATGGTGGCTGTTGAATGGTGAGTGACGGCTGTCGCGTGACCGTTCTCTAGCCAATAGCAATAGTAGCTATAGACGACGTATCCAGACTCCAGATTAGCGTTTTATATAAGATGATTTCTTGGGGGCGTCCATTAATTACGTGAGGTGAAATACGGGAGGAGGCATCCGGCGAAACAAATGACGCGAAAGTCGATTTTTTGATTTTAGGGGGTATAACCGCCCTTGGTAGCATGAGACCTAAAAAAAGTTCTTAAAAAATTACGATGTCCATTTGTGGGGGGGAGGGGGGGTTTTCTCCATCAAAATCACACTACATTTTACAGAGGGGTGGGTCCGACCAAATCTCACGAAGTCTCACCAGAAGGGGGGGGGGGGTCCGGAATTCCGGAAAAAGCACCTCACGTAATTAATGGACGCCCCCTTAATGCAAATAACAACAATGTAACATTTTGAAAATTCCTTTGCAACTCGTTGCGCCACCGTGGTGGTGTCCGGTGCTGTCATGGGGTTAGCTGCTTCTAGTCCTGTCGGCAGAAAAAAAAAATCATATTGAGCAACTAGCCGCAGGCTAGGAGAGTGAGTGACCAAAAGTTCGTAATTACCAGATTGTGCAAAAAAGTTCTCGGTTAAACACCAAACCTTTCCGTAGTGCTCGTGGAGTGCGGGGATACTGCTATGTAGATGACGATTCAACCGTCGGATGGTGACGTGTCGAAGGTGTCTTTCTGAAAAGTAGTCCTGAACGGTCCCACACCTGGGGTCAGCCTATCCCTTCTTCGTATTTCATTTCGTACTACATTTCTTAGTAAGCACACACTATCACAGCTATCCACTTCAACAATAACAGAAACGAACATACACTGAAGAAGGCAGCGGGAAATCATCGCGGTATATCTTCCGAAGAGAGCTCCCGCCGAAGGGTGCATCCTCCACGATAACCACACCCAGGATCGGTCATAGCATCATAACAGTAAAAATAAATTTGCTTTTGTGTCAGGCCCTTATATGAAATGTGAATCAATCTGTATGCCTTCCAGAGTTCGAGGAAAAACATGTAAATGTCACCAATGATATCGTTATTTGAACCTGCAAGTTCTGATATATTTTTATTTAGTAATGATGGCTCCCAATTCAGTTTATAAGTTGTAAATATGATACATACTTAAAATTCCAGATAGGTAGTGAGAAAATTTCTTTCGGCCATTTTTTGGTGATATCAACTGTCCACTAAATAGAAGTTTCAATCGTGTGCTCAATGACGAAGCGTGATGCGCTCTGGCGTCGCAAGCGGGAGGACTCAGGTTCGAATCCCCGTTCTGCCATCCAGATTTGTATTTTCAATGGTTTCACCAAATCCCTCAAGGCAAATTCCGGGATAATTCCGTCAGAAGTAAATGAAAAATTTCGTGAGAGGGGACTTAACGGCGTACTGTTTCCATGTAATCCTCACGGAAACTCGGCCAGATGGTGTAATATAAACACGACGTTTCGACTGCTGGCTCTGCTGTCTTCATCAGTTGTCGCACAGATTCAAAGTCACCGCCAGACAGTAGAGCCAGCTGTCGAAACGTTGTGTTTATAGGACACCATCCGGCTGAACTCCCGTGAATATTACATTACAAAATGCGTTTAATTACTTGTTTATTTCTTAATTAAGTTGAACAGCGTTTTATCTAATGTAAAAATACAAACTTGTTTAATGATAAACATGCAGCCTAAGACTTTTTTGTTTCCAAGCTGTTGGTAGTTCATTGCGACATTAGATTAAAAAATTGCTGTAGGAAGAGGCACAAGGAAATGAATAAGCATGAGTAAGGGGGAATTTGTTCTAATTTAATTTCAGTTGCGATGGAACAAACATCCTCCGGGGACAATCTCCCTACACGTCCGCCTTTAATTTGATGATTTTTCAGCAGTAGTGCCCTTTACGATTACCAACATTAGACTCCTTTAGTGTTTTTGGCAAACAGCCCATTCTTTCGCTTGGTAATTTTTTCCCGTCCCTAACTTTCTTTCGATTAGTATCACTTTTTCCCTTCCCTGTTCTATATATTCTGTTCTATATATTCTTCTTTTCTTGCTGTATTAATTAATATATGTTCCTGGGTATGCCTCGGGGGTCGTAAACTCACCTCAGAACCCAAGAAAATTATCTTCCTGTTTCTGCTATTTGCCTCGTTTTGTATGATGCAACATAAAGTGCTTAATTTATCTTATCTGGTTCAAGTTTCACAAGTTACTCTCCTATTTAAAGTTTATTCACATCTGTTCACGAAGCCGTAGAGTCACATTACACTCCAACAAAACAAAGTAAAACACTCCCTTTCATTCTTGCATCCATTATCCGACATAAATCTTTTTCACGGCATACTTCATAAATTGACACTGTTCAAAAACACGCCGCATTATTAGTTCCTCACACTGTTCTTCTGATTAACTACACAATGAATGGTCTCTTTGAAGCAGGGTGACTCACAACAACACAACACACACATATATATCTTTCTCCCGCCTTCCAGAGATACTCCTCTACACCTCATCTGGTGCACGAGTGGAGTGTACCAACCGAACAGCCAGTTAATTTTCCTCTATTATCCAAATTAATTCATAGTACAGCTTAATAAAATTGAAAGAATAAACAATATGAACAAGGAATCCCTAAAAGAAAAATGAATAACCAAGTGTGAAGGTACAACTGCTCCTAATCCTTCTGTAAGAATCTATGCGTGCATCATCGCCTTGTACAATCCAAAACTCTCCTCATCCTCCTTCTGTCTTCCAATGACTCCCAGCCCAGCTCTTTAATGATATCAGTTAATGATTGCATTCCGCAAACAATTGGAGCTGCTCTCTTTTGCACTCCCGGATGCAGTGGTCTGAGCAGAGCTGTTAGTGCAGTCGGACGCCGCCGTAATTGGCGTTTAATTAGCGTGGCGGCTGACGTGTTGCTTCTGTCACGGCTGCTCAGAGTATAACACTCCGCGACCAAGCAAGAGCAATATCGCTGCTCTTACGTCACCGCTCACAGACAACAAGCACATAGCGCCGAGAATGAAACGTTGTAGCCGACATTTCAAGAAAGCAATTCACTACATCTTTCCCTCCCTCGATTATTTAGCAAAGAACTATCAACTAAGTCCCACTGAATTCTAATTAGCTGAATTATAATTCCCATTGATCAATAACATTTCGCATAGTTCCAGTCACGATTTGGTTAGCCTAGAAGTAAAAAAACCCTTACTAGTGTCTTGTATCATTCAACCTGAGTTGTAATCCCACTTCATAAGAATTAAATTAATTTTATCAATAAAAATGTTATTAATGATTCGAATTGATTATATGAAGAATCAGAATGTTGCGTCGCACATTAACAACATATTTGTACCCACATTTGACATTAATATACATTTATTACAAAATTATTTTTCATCCAATTTTATTAACAATAGTATGATACAATTAAACAAACGTCTTGAAATTCACACCGAGCGTTGTGGGTGAACGATTAACGTTCTGCCCTCGCATTCGGAAGGACGCTGGTTCGAATTCCCGTCCGGGCATTCAGATTTGGGTTTCCAAATCACTCCAGACAAATGCCGGGATGCTTACTTAAAAAATGCCATCGTTGAATTCCTATCCGAAAAAAAAGTTAAAAATCACTAATTCGTTCATTTTTCATCAGTTCTCAGGGTTTTCTATACGTCCATGTCTATTGATTAAGCCCAGCAGGGCGATGAAACCTTCTCTAGCGCGACACTGGGTTGATCAATAGGATAATGACTCGCGGTGGTCACCATATCGGCGGGGTTACCATTTAGCAGAAGGCGCCGAGTCTGCTGTCCGCAGTCGTCCGACGCGATGGTTTCATTTTCTCTTTGCCGTCTGAGACTCACGTCCACTCGGATAACGACATGGAACACAAGAACAACCACAGACCGCACCGGTGTAAGTCACCGCACATGTCTTTTCTGTCCGCCAGGCTGGGAAGCACGCACCACGAGTACTGCACTAATGTGACCATCTCCGCCGCCTGTGACCACTGCATTCCTTCAGCAAGCTATTCCGTCGCGTACCGTTAGCCCGTTTTCCCTGTGTCCCCGCTGTCTGTCTGTGCAGGTCACGCGTCCAGCTTCAAGCGAATATCTCAGTGTAGTGTGGCAATACACTGCAAACCATTTGACTTCTGTCTAGCTCTGTCTTACGGGCGAAAACTAGCAAGCGGAAATCTGGGTGAAAGCCGGAGAGTGTGAATAAGAAATGACAGAACATCTGAAACTTTATCAACAATTTACGCTGCAAGAGAAGATAATCTATACTATTATAAATCTGTAAGCAAGCTGCGTTTGTAGTGAGGCTTGATCTCTAATAACGCAAAAACTATCGCATCAATTTGCATGGTGTTTTCAAATTTTTAAAGCTAATGTTGCTGATCAACATCTGCAGAAGTAGCTAACGACTAATATGTACCATGGGAAGAAGCAAGTCAGTAAAAAACTTCAGAAATGTGAAACTGTAGACCACAGATAATTATACACATTCAGACGGTCACTCCTTTCATAAAGAGACCTGAAAAAATTTAGGATTTCCCTTTTTTTTTTTTTTTTTTTTACTTCTGCGATTCATTTTTCTGGACCGCAGTACTTCAAAATAAAAAGAATACGTGAATCAAGTATAATCAGCATTTACTTGAATCGTAACAGGTCTGTTGAATTACGAAAAAGTTATATTACTGATATTGAAGACATGTATTGTCTCTGGTTGACTGTTATACAGTTTGTCTCTGGAACAAAATTGCTACGTGAACGCTGTACAATACAGCCACAATAAGCCAATACTTAATACGAAATTCAGTTTTTTCTCGAAGAGCGATGTCTGAAAAACAGCTATTATAAATATCAGCAAGTAATAAAACATACTTCTTTCATAATGACTTGTGCGGAATTGCACATATTTGGAAGTACTTTATTCGATTAATATGTCTCGTGGCTATAACGTGCAAATATAACTAGGCATCCGAAAATTCAGGTACATGCGACTCAAATAATTACGTAGAAAATACGGATATATTGAAAGAAACTCAAATAAAAAATTTTTCATATCCTAATGTTACACCGCATAAATTATAAAGCTAAAAGCATCGTCCCTTTGGCCTATAACAAAGCATATCAGCTGTCATCACTGTCCAGGTTGCATTTCAATCGATTTACAACTTGCGATAATTTTGCCACTCAGAAATAATTGCTTGAGTTACATGCACATTAGTACATATACTGTACCGTGATCCATTTTGTCATTTTTGAATTAATTATATCTGACTGAAATAATGACAATAATGATACGACGATTTGAAACCAAGATTAATTCCAATTCACATAAATTTCTATTTTAAAGCAGGAATAATTGATGGTGTATCAACATAAAATAAAAACCAATATCCAAACAGCAAAAAAATAAATAAATCAGAAAAAATTTAGATGCTGTGATTATTGGTAACGAATTTTTATTTCAAATATAACTAGGCAACCTAAAATTCTATTCTACACCGCGTAAATTTTAAAACTAAACCCGTTATGCCTGATGCTAAACAAAACGAGTCAATTGTCATCTGGTCCAGGCTGTTGTTTCGCCAGGTACTTACATGCGACTGAAATAATTACATAGAAAATACGGCTATATTGAAAGAAACTTAAATTAAAAATGTTTCATATCCTAATGCTACACCGCGTAGATTATAAAGCTGCAGGCATCGTCTCTTAGGCCTATAACAAAGCATCATATCAGAAGATGTGAATTTATTATATGGGATGAATGCACTATGGCACACAAAAATGCAATTGAGGCTGTTGATCGTTCGTTACGAGACATTCGTAATAATAACAGAATAATGGGTGGCATTACATTTCTTTTTTCTGGAGATTTCCGCCAAACGCTACCTGTAGTGCCAAGAGGTACAAGGGCGGATGAAGTGAATGCATGTATAAAACAGTCATCTTTATGGTTCAGCATACAAAAGTATTCTTTAAAAACAAACATGAGAACATATCTCCGAGCAGATCCAGAGTCTCAACAATTTTCCAAAATTCTGTTAGCAATTGGCGAAGGAACCATGCCAGAAATAAACGGAGAAATAAAATTGACTTCGTCACTTTGTATTATGGTGCCAAACATCGATGATCTAATTTCGAGTGTGTATCCTGACATAGTAAATATTACCAACAAAGAAAAATCTTGGTTTTGTGAACTTGCGATACTGGCACCCAGGATTGAAAACGTGAATGTCATCAATAAGTATATCCTGGATATGATGAAAACAACGTCGATGACTTACGTCGCTATAAACATGGTTGAAGATCAAGCCGACGAGACTACTTACCCAACCGAGTTCTTAAATTCCCTCAGCGCATCTGTTCTACCCGCGCATGAACTGAATATAAAAGTTGGTACTCCAATTATGCTAATGAGAAACATATCACCACCACAGCTGTGCAATGGGACTAGACTTCTGGTGAAATCATTGCACAAAAACATCATTGAGGCCGTTATTTTAACAGGATGTGGACGAGGAGAGGAAGTATTCATTCCGCGAATACCATTGATTCCTTCAAACTTCCCGTCAAAATTTAAGCGCCTACAATTTCCCGTAACGTTATGTTTTGCCATGACAATTAACAAGTCTCAGGGACAGACACTGGGAACCATAGGCATTGATCTTCGGACACCATGTTTCTCGTACGGCCAGCTATACGTTGCTTGCTCCAGGGTGAGTGGCAGATCACGCCTGTACATATGTACAATGAACAATCAGACCAGAAACGTGGTCTACACAGAGGGATTACAATGAGTGACCTACGAAGTATGCTGAAGATAGTATATTATTTCTCTTAAGCATTGCTTTATTTACTTATAACGCAAAAATAAAAGCCTTTCTAAACAATAAATGTTTATACTTCGCACAATAATTTCAACCACGAATTACTACTGTTAATTTTTCAGGAACCTTTTCTACTATTGAATCAATTGCATCACGTTAAAATATGAATAAAACAACTCTCTGACATCAGTATGAAAACCGAACCTAACGTATTAACCGAAACAAACGAAACTATTCAGAATACATTAACAGTTCATGCCTTTCCACGTTAATGTCTGATTAGAGAATAAAATCGGTAAATAATTTCTACACCTGCCAAGGCACGCGCGCGTGAAGCAGCGGGCAAATGCTAGTACATAATATGCGTGATGAGCTTTTAGCATCTATTACACGAGGCAGCTGATTTAACATCAAAATTTTTGAACGATAAATTTATAGCCTGCAAACTGCCCGATTGCAGTGCGAGGCACCAAATAACAGTAGAAAAGAATACAATAATAATAATAATAATTGGTAAAATTGCGATGGAGCGCACGCTCCGGTGGCACTCTCCCTACACACCCATCCTTCTCCCTTCCTCCTCCTGGCCATTTTTGACCTCAACCAACAACTATAACTTGTCAGAGAAGAGAAGCAATGGGCAAAATTTTCGTTGTACTGACGCGGTTTTAAACTGTAACCGGCGACATATTGTCAGTAGGAGAGAATGGGTAGATTACATTTCTGTCCCTCAACTATTAGTATCTTCGATTTATTAAAACTATAAGATGAAATGTTAAGACCTGAAGAACGGCCGCCAATTATTATCGTTGAATCTAATTCGAAACTAGGAGTGTCTGCGACTTCTTCACGCGGTATTTGAGATTCGTGCTGTCACTTCACAGATAAACTATCAAAAAAAATATTGCCCGGATAGATAAAAGCAGTGGAGCAGTCCTATTTCTTTTCCATTTTATTTGATCTCCTCGTTTACTTCTGAATTTACATTGTATGCAATGCTGCAATCACGTTTGACCGCATCATTTCATTCTACCTTTCCTCGAAATTACTAATTGCGAAAGTTTGTTTCTTGATTACCCACAGATACACTTCACTACTGTTTACGCGGCTTCTCTGCAAGCAATATTTGAAGTATGTAGTGCAGCCCGGCCTGTGAAGAACAGTGTTCATTTTGTATGTACACAAACTTTTATATAAACCCTGTAATGGAATAGCAATGTCGAAAACATCACAATACACGTAGTAATTACAGCACTAGGCATTTTGACTGGGCAGTAACGGAACCACATGTAGAGAGCGGCTCGGAATGTGTTTACTCGATGAGGTTTGAACGGACAGGTGTCGCGCCTAAAATTTTCCATTAGGCGAGAGAGAGGAAAAAAGGTAGCGCCAGAGAGAGTGGATGTGTGTGTTTGTTTAAGCCAATTTCACACAGCCGCTGTGTGGTTTCACGTGGACTCATGTGCTTTCTGCTTTCCATGCAACGCGGGAGGAGAGGACTGTGCTCCGAGACGCCGACGCGTCGGGTGCTTATGTGAGCGAGGGAGCTTCCGAGCGGAGTAGACGTAGGTTCGACCCCCGTGGCGGCTAACACAGCCTTACATAGCGACGGGCTGATTACAAGTGTGCGGTGTGTGCAAATTTGTGTCGCTCCGCAAGGTGTGTTGCCGAGAGTGCCAATAAATGCATCAGTGTGGCCTCATACAAACGCGAGATACCAAGTGATGTGTGTGGCTGTAGTTATCACCCGGTAATTCGTTATCTTTAGTGGAGATATCTTGTGGTGGTTTCCTTCAAGCCTCCTTCCTCGCCAAGGACCAGCTCCACGGTAAAATTTTCAATTATTTGTTACCGCAAATCTTTATTTTAAACTTTCTAGATCCCAAAACTGTGTTACAAAGCCCATTAACGGCCTTCATCGAGATAAAGAGATTCTCACTCTCTGAACTGAGCTTAATTATCATTGTAAATGATCTGCTATTCCTCTTCTTCGTGTTCACTTTGTAACTATTTTTAACTTTTAATTTTTGTTTGCATTGGATCCGATTTCAGTGTCATAACAATACTTGTGAATAAGTTAACTGTTTTATTTGCATATAATAAATGTGTAATGTAATTAATGGTAGGTTGCCGTTTTCATTACTTGAAATCTCCCATTTCCCCATGTTAATAAATATAATTAGCTGCTGGCATTAGTATCATTATTATAATTACTGTAGGGAAAACATTTATTAATTTCATCCTGTCGTCGGCCATGATATAAAATACTTTTAATCTCGATACAGAGTAGAAAACGGTAAATTTAGTCATTTATCTCTAACTGTCCGCGCATCACGCAGAATGGATTTCAACTAAACTTCACGTAGTGATAGCGTCTATCAGCGATTAGGATATGAAATACTTGATTTCCTCTATGGAAAAACATACACAGGGCAAAACAGTAAATCTTTAAATTTCTGCATATCCATTTAATACTGTCTGGTGAGTGGTCTGGTACTTCAGTTTTTCAAGGCTCCTGATTGGCGTAGTGTAGTTCTCCGGTTCCGAAGCAGGTCTCAGCTGGAATTTTTACGGACTTTAAGATTGACCCTCATCTCTGGAATGTTCCGTGTAAACCTGTAAAACTATGGAAGAGACTGGGAACGTTTCCAGTATGCTTTCAGCTAGTGTGCAATTACAAGGAACCAAAAACCTAATAACAGGTCCCTGTTATCTGAAAAATCTCTTATTATCTTGCATGATTCCTGACCAAATAACTCCTACAATTACATTACATTCCACCTACCTGGATACTTTATCGCTAACGGCTGAATGAACTGTTATTGATGCAATAGCTTGACAAAATTCTAATCAATTAAATCCCATGCAAAAACAAAAATATGTTACAAATGTTCCTTGTTAGAGAGTAAATGCTGGATTCGTTCATGGACACGGTTCCGATACTCACAAACTTTATGACAGTATACAAAAAAGAGGAATTATACAGTCAATTGTAAATGCCATAATGGTTCCTTTAATAGTCCATGGTCGAATTCATTCCCGTTCGTTTTCCCATTCCTTTCTTTACAGGCAGAAAGGTATTGTGAGGTGTATAACAACCAATGATGCAATGGGCTTGTCCAAGAAGTTACAAAAATCCATTGAAAAAAATTAAATAAAAAAAAAAGATTTGCTCAGGACCAAGCGAGATGCGATATAGCGCTCACCTAGTATTCGGAAAGACGATAGTCCAAATCCCTTTCCAGCCTACCTGATTTGGGTTTTCCATGTTTTTTTTTCTAAATATAAATGGTTCCTCCAAAACGCAATGTCAGAATTTCATCGCGTTTGTTGACATCAGTCCGCTCCCTGTTCCGATGTTTGCATTCCAGTTCTACCACTAAAGGAAATACTTATTTTTAAGATACGAAAATACTATCAAGCATTCGACAACCACAGGAACTAAAGATATTCTTTCTCGGAACTGAAACACTTGCTATATATCTCTTTTTTATCACCTAAATCTATAAAAAAACATGGCGTAACTGATGTTTTTTAAATTTAGTAATTTTAATACATAGAGAGCAAAGTTAGTAAATGTCTGTCATTTTTGCTACCGCAATCTATCAACAGATGGCGTAGTTGGCTATTTTTATTTTGTTTTATTTTGGTAGTATTGTGGTTCGTTAAAAAATTAAAGGTTCAGTCCTTAACCAAATCATTTAAGGAATTTCTTCGTATAATAACTGTCAACGTGGACGAAGTAGCAGGATAAATCTAGCTGTCCGTAACAAATTCACTTAATCAAAAAAATTCGTTCCGACTACATTGATATTCAAGTTGATCTGCCCTTCTAAAATAATTGAGACAATTTAATAGAATGCTGTATAACGCGAATATTGCTAGCGGTGTTTAATAATGATGCATTGCATCCGAGAGAAAATTTATCCCACAAATAACTCTGATATCGCAATTCGCAGCCCCACTCGTAAAAAAGTGACCTACACATATTCCCACTAAATAAATTCAGCGTATATTGTCCATGACTCTCAGATCTTTCATGCGATTTGAAAACAGATGCTAAAAGCGATAAATTTCATGTTAATATATGAAGTAAATTGTTTTTCCAGCGAGTGAAAATCGTTGCTGCTCATCATGTTATCGCTATTTAGCCACAAAATGCGAGTTAAAAATATCAAATCTGTAAATCATTAAAAAAAAGTCCCGATGTATACGAAATATTGGCATCACATTCTAACTTTTACGTACATCATCAACAAATATGGAGTTAAATAGTAACTATTACTAAATTACACATCATTCATTGTGTTATTCTTCAACCGACATGTGGGTGGAAACTTTTCGTGAGTAATTCAAACTATCACCATACATATAAGTGTATTTACACGTTCATTGCATTATATGTAATATATAATGTGTATATATTCAGCGTATTCATTAGTCAGACCATTGGTTGAATATGGTAGTGTAATATGGGACCCACATTTTGATTACCAAATACAGGAGTTAGATGGAGTGCAATGAAGGGCTGCTAGATTTGTTTATGGAAATAATCGCAGGACCAAGTCAGTATCTGATATTACAAAAGAGCTGGATTGGGAGTCATTGGGGAACAGGAGTAGGGAGAATAGAGTTCTCGGAATCTACAAGGCAAATGTTGGTGATGGGGCTTAGAAGTATATCGGTCGAAGAATTTTGAATAAAGCATGGAAGGAAACAGATGACATGACCACAAGCTGGCATTTGATTTCAGTGGGAAAGTTTTCTATTGTGGGTAAAGGTGTCAAGTTTTGTAACAAATTAGCAAATGAGGTGATGGATAATTTACCTAAAAGTTCAAGGAATTTAAAATTAAAATTCTTGATCGCATATGTAGATGGGGAAGGGGCGTGGAATTTAACACTCAAAGTATACTAGATAATTTATTAAATTATTAACTATTTAAAACATTATAAAGGTCCTTCATTTTATATCCTGTCTCATGGAATACAATTAACTTGATTCAAACACTGTGCGACAAAGCAAGGGAGCACACATAGATAGTACAGATTTATACCCCAGAGGGAAACAACAGTTCCACGTCACCTGCCCCTGACCGCAGCGAACAGACTCGCCCGCGGCGCACGAGCGGAATGGAGATGTTGTGTAGCGGGCAGGTATAGACAGCAGCTCCGGGCGGGAAGCGGGCTCAAACGGTGATTGGGCCGTGTCACCTCGTGTTGTGGTACGACTGTATAGACACTGTCAGCATTAAAACTATTCCAACAGACTGAACTGCGGACTGTGGCAGGTAACGTCACCGCAGGGAGTGTAATGGAGTTTGCATCAATGGAAGGCTTCTGTAAACTGAATCTTCAACAACACAGAATCACACATCGGTTAAATCAGGAACTCTGTTGATTAATCTTCAACTGAAATAAATTATCACCAGAAAATTTCAGTGGCAATAAAATTATGTTTTATTCCTGTAGGAGAGGTTGTAATAATTAAAGCGCTATGGCGAAGTTTTCTAATTTAACACAGCTGGACCAAAATGTTTTAATTTACTCAGTTTATTTATTTACGTATTTGTTTAGTGAATCCAACCCACTCTTACATTGAACTGGAATTTTTTGAAATATTATGTACAACTACAAAAACGTAACTGTGTTTAAAATTATTGTATAACTGCCATGGAAGCAGAGATATTAAGATTCGGCCTTCCGCACTAATCTGTACTTCAGTTTAAGTGGATTCACGTTATCACTCCTGCCTGAATGTCTAGATGGTTCTCTAATATAAACCTTGCCAACTATCAGGCACATTATAGTTCTAATCTCCTTCTACGCATGATCCTTAAAGCTCTAACGGTAAAAATATTGAAATCTTATAAACGTCCATGTTAAAACAACTACCGCTTCAAGCAATGGTGCAAGTCACCACTTATTAAATTAAAAAACATTGAGGCAAACATTAAAAGAAAAATATAAAAGGGTTATAAAATGTAACTGTTCCTGTAAGACGTAATAGATTCTTATTATTTCTTACAGTTTGTTTCAATTTATTTGACATTCAGGATGCAGTAATGACAAAGTTACAAAGATGACCTAAAATGGTCGGTCAGTAAAAGTCTTTCACTTACGACTACGAGGACTAGAAGTTTTAAAGAAAACATCAAGGTATAAATTACTGTTTGGATATTTTTAGAAAGTTTTATTCTAGTAAAATATACATTAAATATGGTACCAGACAAAAAAAAACAAAAAAAACAAGTTATTATAATGATGTGATATGTAAGAATGTAGAGATTTTAATGGATTATTAAAATAAGAAATGATGTTCCTCTCGAAACAATAGGAGAATAAATATATTTGAGAATATCTCATAATGAAGAAACAACAGGGTAGTTACCATTTCAGTGTAGATAGTATGATTCAATCTCTTAGTAGATAAGGCACTGATAATTATTAAGAATTTTACAGGAAAAGCATATGACGCATTACATAGGTAAGGTGGTGTACAAATTATTACAGGATAGGAAGTGGATAAGGAATGCATCAAGCTAGTTTCGAAACTGATGGCACAAAAACATGACATTTCACTGTATGATAATGATTTTACATACAAACGATGTCAATTTGTAAATTCCCAGCTTCCTAGTAGTTTAATTCTCTTCGTGTTATCAGAGATCATCAGTATAACACAATGAGCGCTGAATAGGTATTATGAAACATCATGGGCGATTGATATTAAGTAAAAATTTTCGTTGTCATAATCATGTATTCTTAGAACATCACTAAATGCTCTTAAGGACTTTAAATACACAGCAACTTCCAATTAGTAATGCCTTCGGCTCAAAAAATCGTGTATTTGGAAGACGGAATACACATTCTAAAACATAAACTCTGTATAAAAGAAAAATATTTCTTCAAGTACAGGTAGTTATTTAGCGGAAATATATGAAGTTTCGTTAACTAAGTAAACGACAAATGTATGAATCACATAAATGAGCAGCGTAGAAGCTTTTTTAAATTCAATTAATCAGATTTTTGTTAAGAAAAAATATTTAACTAGTACACCAACAAAAGTACTTAACCAGCTTCTATCGATATTTATCAATAATAGGATCATATGCTAATATTATGAAGTCATTAAATTCATGGCATTCAGCAGTGTCCAGAATCAAGGTTGCAGGATTTGGATGTACGATTTTCTGTTGTTTATTATTCTCATGGATCTCTGTAAGTTAACAATCTACCAACAAGCAAGATTACGACTGAGGAGCAATTAACCTTGCATATCGAACACTTGTTGCAGACACGAGGTAGACGCGAAGGATATCTGACAGTTGGCATCCCTGTTCCCCAGTCAGGCTTTAGGCAGGACTACCACCCGCTGTCACCAGCGACTCATTCACCATTTGCAATGCTGTTTGCTGCGCCACACCTGCCCTGCGACGGACATGGCTTTTTCATGGTGCGCTCCTGGAGTTGCGCAATCCAGTTAAGTGCAACATCAAACGGAATGCAATCCTAGCATGGCGTGATATATGCTCGTCATACAACGGGATAATATCAGCTGGAATTACTTAAGTTGCTATAAGGAATCAAACTTTGCTTGTAATGAAATATTATAAATGCTGAAGCAATAGAGGATTAATCCTAGTGTTAATTGAATAGAAAGTCTCTGGTAGGAGCGCGTGAGTTTTAAGCATTAAATTCCCGAGCCACCCCGGGGGACAGCCAAAAATTTGTTTATGTAATTATAAATTGTACTTGTAGCAAAAAAATACCAAAATAGCTCTCCTCTCATTTCTATACCAACCGTAGTGAAATACAAGAACGGTTAATGTTCTGGCCTCGCATTCGGGAGGACGCGGGTTCGAATCCCCGTCCGGGCATCCAGATTTGGGCTTTCCATGGTTTCCCCAAATCACTGCAGGCGAATGCCGGGATGCTTCCTTCAAAAAGATCATGGCCAGATTCCTTCCCGTTCCTTGTCACCAGTGCCAACCGCCTCTAATGACCTTAGGCGTCGGCGACGCGTAAAGACACAAAAAACAGAGTAATATGCATGCCAAGGCTCTTTAATATTGTCCCAGAAAGTAACAGAACACTGTAAAATGTTTGAGACACCTCCCTACACGCCTGTGGGACAGGTATCGTTCTAATCGGTTGATTAAAAAAAATTAATTCCACCACATTTTAAGTTGGACAGGTTCCACCGATTAATGTGAAATTTGATTCACATGTTGCATTTTTATGTACAAATACCATTTTTTTTCATCATTGACAAACAAGATGGTTGCTCTTAAAGACCCTTTCCTTTTATTCTTTCCTGGAGATTCCTGAGACCCGATAGCAGCCTGCCTTAACCATCCTGAAATCTATTTTCCATGGTTTTGCCAAATCACTGCAGGCGAATGCCGGGTTCAAAAACCTATGCTCTAAATTCTAACTGCTTTAATAAATTCTTTATCACTTTTCTTGGTGGTGTTTCCAGTTACTCGCCTACAAAATAGAACTTTTATGTTGTTTTTGCTGCTGTTAATACATTTTCTTCAATGACTCATACACGTTGTCCATTTTAAAAAGCATAGCCAAATAAATATTAGTTGGATCACCATCATATTTATATGGATTAATTTTGTTTATTCTCAAACCCCATTTTACTGATAACACTTCAATGGTTATAGTTTTTTTAACTTTTGATGATTGATTCCCATGTATCTTGGTGCGATGAACCCGAAAATGACCATAGTTCAGTTTCATTATATCAGAATTTTTTGCAAATCGTATTGAGCCAGATTTGGTATAAGACGAAAAATATCACAAATATGAGTCTGAATGACAGGTTGAAATAGGTTTGTTTCATATAAAACGTATTATTATGTGGCTTATAATAAACAATATAATGTAATGTAGTATAGAAATAGAATATATAATAGAAATTAGAAGATAGAACACTCGCCATTTCAGTCGATGTGCCGACTGCTCTTCAAACCAGACATGCTTTGTATCAGGCTTTTCCGTGCATATACTCTTCTGGTATCATCTCGATGCAACATCCAGCAATAATTCGGAGTCGTTGCAGTATTCCATCTGCCTTGGTAACGCTTTTCCATCTCTTTCATATCCTGATGAAATCTCTCACCCACTAACCACACCCAGATTTTCAGAAAAGTAGTTTAAATGTACATGTAACAAATGAACCTTCAAACTCGTGGAACAGCCTAACTTTTGGCACTTCTGCGGCATTGTCTCAACGATAGACTTGAAATGAGGATCCTTCTTGCTACCCAGAAACTGTGTTACTACGTGTTTAACGGCGACCCAGGCTTCTTTCTCAGCAACTTCCATTTCTTTTTTAAAATTTCCATCTTTACAAAGTTTTCTAATGTCTGGACCCATTAAGTTACCGTCTTTTAGCTTTGCTGGAAATTTGTTACTAATATATTGGAAACATTTACCATATTTTGGTAAGGCTTTCAAAAATTGCTTCATCAAGCCTAATTATGTGTGAGGGTGGGAGGAGAAGTTTCATCGACTCGATGAGAGTTTTTTGGTGCACATTTTTTACTCCAGGTTCCAATGAAAGTCGTTGTGGCCATTCAGTCTTTTTACAATGCTTTTCCTTGTCTCTGCTATCCCACTCACATAAAAAACATGGAAATTTTGTTTACCCTCGTTGCTGTGCAAGGATCACTACTCATGCGCCATTTATGATCGTCGTGCTTAATTTTCTGAAGAATATATTGTAAATTGACTTGTTTTCTTCATAAACCAACAGATGGCAACATTTCATATGTCTTTAAATCTGGCAGTACGTCTTATGTTTTTTATTTCTTTCGTATATGACACTTTTAACAGACTGCGATATGTAAAAAATTCTGACGTAATGGAAAAAAACTAAGGTCGTATTTGTATTCAGCACACAAAAATTCATAGGAATCCATCACCAGAACTTGAAAAACATGATACAACCGAAAAAATACAGGCCTGTGTGATTATAACTGATGTTGAATTATCACAAAAGTTGTGCCAGACATTAATAAATTAATCATGTAAATCTTCAAGGCAAAGAAAAAACTACTGAGAGATTCTCTGGTCATGTGCTCTGCCAATTAGGCATAAGAATTTAAACGATTCACTCGCACCCTACCCGGAACAACATGAATTAGGGTTGATTTACCACTTTACTCTTTTTAGGTGTCAGTGATATATATATATATATATATATATATATATATATATTTACCGAGCGTGGTGGTGTAACGGATAGCGTTCTGGCCTCGCATTCGGGAGGACGGCGGTTCGAATCCCCGTCCGGGCATCCAGATTTGGGTTTTCCATGGTTTCCCCAAATCACTCCAGGTGAATGCCGGGATGCTTCCTTCAAAAAGGCCATGGCCGAATTCCTTCCCATTCCTTGCCCCCATCCTTTCCCGTCTCTAAAGACCACGTTGTTAAAAAGGGACGTTAAACTGTTAAAAAAAAATTAAAAAAAAAGATAAATATTTAAACCAAGTGTCCTTGATACCGCTACATTCGTCCCGACGTGATGCCGGCACATGATTTAAATCTGTGCTGACTTTTATGTATGTAGAATATGGACAGATTGTTAAGTTAAATGATTTAACTATATAACGTACATTACGGATTGAATTTGTAGTACAGGCTTGAATCAAATATTACTGAAATGTGGGAAAACATTTAATCAGCGGTAACATAACATTCTGAAAGAGTATTTTTTACTGAAATTCAAAATAAACATTTTTGAAATCATGCAATGGTGCATCTTGCGGCAGTAGATGGTGTTTCATTGCGAGAGAAGAATGATGAATAATGTAAGTATTCTCTTTTTACGTTCGCTAATCGCAGGAATGCACCAGCTGCGTGTTGAGGGCTGCAATTTTTCTCCGTGTATCTATTTTCCCCCGGAGAACAAGAGTTGCTTGTCGGACAACCCTGGGAGCCGTAGGTCTTCATCGCGGCAGGAAGGGGAAAAGCAATTCGGTCGGCCTGTCCCGGCGGCAATACGTCAGCGGCGAGACAGGAGCGCCAACATCTGCCGAACAAATGTTTGCCAGATGGCGGACTTCACTCGCGGCTGAGAAATCGCGCCTTCTGGGCGGCGCAAAGAATAATGTTTTTTAAATCAACTGCTGATCCGCATTACATCATAGATAAAAGCTGAACTGATTACGTAAACACATACTCGAGAGACTGAGGAAGGCACTGAAAATGACATACTACATTCGTCTTGCAAATACAGAAGGTATTATTTGCTCTGGAAACGATCATTTGTAAAGAAACTGGTTCGAATGAGAGAAGGGATGGAGCGTTACTAGTTGTCATTGCCTTGACCCCGAACACTGAAATCTTTTAAAAAAAATAAAAAAATAACTGAAATACTTGTAAAAATTAAACACTTTTACATGAGCCCCTTATTTAACATAGTTTTGCAATCTAACTTACGATTTACGATCTATTAATGACACAATACCATTTCCTCTTCCTTAAACAAAACACCGCAGTCTTCCTTGCTTTGAATCACTATAAATTTCGACCAGTGATAATTACTATGTTTTTTAATTTAGCTGGTACGAAGAAACACATTTATTTCCGTTAATGTTTCAGGAAGAAATATAGTCATAAATTCTAACGTCCACTATTGTTTGGGTAATTCTTGGAACGCCTTCTGATACCAGGTATCATAAAAATAACCGTAAACAAGGATTTTTGATGAGCAGGGTCGGTAACAAAGCATGACAAGCTTAGAGCTTTGGCGCAGTCAGTTGATAGTGAGCCTCTTACAAGAAGGTGTCTTTTCAGATGTACCCCAAATCATTGAGCAGAAGCTACGCATTAACATGAAATTATTCCCGTTCTGAAGAAACACGTGACCAATCACAGCCGGTCTTTGGTCTTTTATGTGTAAACTGTTGTCAAAATTTCAAACTATTACAAAGTTTGTATACACAATAGAAAGAACAAGAAGGAAACTAAAATTTTTATATACTCTAAAAGATAAAATCGAAATTCCACTATCATGATAAATCAAAATTCAGTCTTAAGAATTTTTGTAAAAATAATTATATTATTCCACTAACAATTAATAGTAAAATTTTGTTAAAACATGCATAAAGTTTTTGGAAATGTTTAGGCTTACTGTGGTGTTAATCTATAATGCGGCGTGCAACCTCTGGACTGGACTAATAATCTTTGGTGCGTATCTTCTGAAATTGAGAGCAGATTTTCATTTCCTGCTCCGGCGCCCGGTCACGTATAGTATAAAGAAAACCACAGCTTTTAAGATGGACCCTATGATATAAAACTGTTAAAACCTTATCAAAATCTCTCTCGTAGATTTTCCTTATACTTTGAATTTATTTTTTATTGTTATTATTGCTCCTCAGACTGTTTTCATGCCATAAGAAGAACAGTTAACAAAAATAACTGGAAAGATTCGTGAATGGACAAAAGAGAGTACATATGCTGGTGTATGCAGAAGGAAGCATCACCATTCAGCGTGTGGAAAATTAGCCGCTTGGCTGTACAGGAGTGTGCGGCCATGATGTGTCAGTTCGTAATTGTCCATCATGAATTATAATCACGTTTCTACTTTTAGTAGAACCCTTGTGTTCCTGCAGCACAACAAGATTGGGCTAAAGAAGTGTTCCATAATACGGTTACCGTAAAATGGGGACTTCTACTTTTTGTTATTCTTACTTAGAATTTCAGTAAAGAAATACCCAAGATACCCGTATTACAAATTACCAGTTTCTTCCTCTAATATATCATTTCATTATTTTTGTTTAGTTATTATTATTATATACAGTTAGTGGCCGATATATCAATGAGCACTAGAGAGAAATTAATGGACTTCTAATTATAAACTCCTATATACGATTCACTAGGATTACATTTTCATCAACAACAAAATCTATCATTTCCGTTCCCATATAATACATGAAACTATTCAGGCCAAGAGAAACAGTATCTTGCCAACAGAAAACACAGTCTCCGTTAATTTCCTCCCAATTAAAGCTGCGTCCGATTAATTTATGGCAACGTTTCGCCCAAAGCCCCTGAGCATCTTCATAGTCAAGTAGTGCTTATGGGTCCGTTCCTTGTAGTAAATTAATTCTATCCTTTGCGATAAAAATCCAGGTGCGTCAAAGAATTAAACCATACGCTCGATTCGGCCAAGATGATGAAACGCTATCACAAAAACTGACGAAATGAGCGGAGAATGACATTTTAGTTACGAAAACCATATTGAAATAACAGTTTTTGCGCATTTCTGGGTAAAATTTATTTGATGGTTAATAATTTCGCTTTATTTCTTCTGATGCAACAAGTAATGCGTTTTTGTTCACATCAATGGTCGTTACGATAGAATAATAGTATTTTCCCTGCCACCGACAGTTTTGTGAATAGCAAAGTTCAGATATCTAAAAACGCGGAACATCAATTCGGTTTCATTTGTAATTTATCCGCATTCAAACGTGAAAAACACATTTTTATGGAACATAGCGAGTTTCCTTGCAGTTTCACGGTTTCGTTTGGACATTTCATGGCGATATTTTAATCTGAAAACAGGAAATGTAGGTCAGCGTAAACGGTTCTGGTAAGTGCCAAAGTCTGTATTATATGCCATAACCTTTGTGGGAAATGCAGCTATCAACATTTGAATAGAATGCACTGATCTGCAGATTGCTGGTAGAAGCGTCTTTCACATAACAGCGGACTGGAATGGCTATCCAATACCGGTCCAGGAAATACGGAAATTCTTTTTACGCGTAATACACCGACATAAATTTCAGCGAAGTGCATTTTCCGATTATTTCAGCTAATACAATAGTCATTTCTATGCCATTTACTGTGGACATATAGGCTACTCAAATTTAATGTCATATTTCGACTACAATATTATCCAATAGTAAAGGCAAAAAGTAGGATATACGTAATATTATTTGTAATATATATATATATATATATATATGTGTGTGTGTGTGTGTGTGTGTGTGTATGTGTGTATGTGTATAAAAAATTTCACTTTCTCTTTTAGACTTCAGATGTGAAATGAAACACTGAAATAAATTGAGAACGGTAATCTGAAATCAACAGCATGTATCAGACCTTATTTCAAATGCCAGTGAAACACTCTGATACGTTTTTCGGTAATTAACTAATTCGCCCTTTTACCAATCAGTGATGATTACCTTTAATTACTTCTCCCTCCAATTCACAGATTGCTCTCGTTGGTGGCCAGATGGTTTTACCTTCCAAAAAAGGTTAATTGACTACTGCTTTGATTAAATTAAACAGTTCTATGAAATGACAACACAGAGCTTCGTAATAGCATTACACCCGAATAAGGTACTAGACTCGTACGAAGATACTAAAGCACAAATACGCAAATATTCCAGAGGATAAACTCGCAAACTACTGTAAAACTGCTTGACAACTCGAAAACAAATACCAAAACTTCCTGAAACAACTGACTCTGCTCGCTATACCCGCGCGTTTAAATAGGCGCTGCAGAAACATCCAGAAGGCAATAAAGAGTATCGACAGCCGTTTCTCGAGCGCTAACAATACCTTGACAATCATATTCATATAAAAACAATTACAACTTGTACTAAATCACTCATAATCAATGTAAAACACCTTAAAATGGATATAAAAGCTATTTACTGGTATTTACACACAAAATTATTAAATAAACCAGTCTAAACAGTTAAGAATTGTTCTCCAAACATTGTAGCTCACATCAACATTTACAAATGCAAACTTATAATTAATGTTTCCTTGAATGTATTATATATCATTCACATCGTTTCTCTCCATAAAACAATGTTCATCTTAACGAATATACAAAAGTTGGCAATTAACAGCACGAAAAAATTCAAATACACAATTAACTCCCATCTTATTACACATAATTCTTAAAATAAAATTCCATAAAAGGGCTGGGTCTGAGGGCGGTTACAACTCCTTGTATGTGGATATGAATGTAAATTATCCAGAATTCTGTTTTCACATCTCAGAAGTTATTCATTGCATCTCTTTAAGTTAATGATCATTATTGCTCATATAATACGCGATCATAAAAGTCATGAGCTCCACCATAGAAGTAATGACAAATATATCTACAAAACGTCTCGGGAAACTCACATGAATCTGTGAAGAGTTATGGTCTCCAAATATTAGTCAACCTCTACGCTTATAGTTTGGCGGAAGCATCGCCGCCTATGGCCGAGGTCCAGGTGTTTTGGGACGCTTAATATGCTGGGTGGCCGTCGAAATCGAGTCTCACACTCCCAGACAATTTCAATGCAAGGAGTACACGAAATGAAACGAAATCAAGCATAAACTATAAGAAGTCAATGTTAGATAAGCTTTTAACCATTAACAATGAAACAGGAAACGGGAAATTCCGATTCAAATTATCCACGTATGTTTTAGATTTAACCAGATTATATACTGAAGTGCCAAAAACGGTGGAGTACCTCCTAATATCGTGTATGATTCCTTTCTGCCCAACGATGTTCAGCAAACCGACGTGACACTGAGTTAAGACGTCGTAGGAAGTCCCAAATATTCAACGATGCATCCGCTGCAGCCACCATGATAGCGAAAGTGTTGCGGCGCGGGTTTTTGTGCAAGGAACTGACCTTCAGACCATGTCCAATGTTCGATTAGATTCATGTCTGGCGATCTAGGTAGCGAATCTTTTTCTGTAATTGTCCAGAATATTCCTCAAACCAACCGTGAACTATTTTTGCCGGGTGATATGGTGTCTGTCGTTCTGGAAAAGTCCGTCATTGTTTAGGAATTTGAAGGTCATGCAAATGGTCTTCATGTAACTGAACATCATTATTTCCAGTGAATGGTAGATTCAGTATGATCATAGGTCCCAGTCTATGTGATGTAAACACAGCCCATACTAGGATGGAGCCACCACCAGCTTGCACAGTATCTACTGACAACCTGGCTCCATGGCCTCGTTGGCTCTGCAGCACACTCGAGCCTTACCATCAGCTCTTACCGCGGAATTGTGACTCATCTGATCTCACAAAAGTTTTCCAGTAATCTGTGATCTGCAAATTATCCTGTAATTGGTTGCCAAATGTAAGCTAACAATTATTCCGGGAAATGGTTAGTCAAGTATTAGCTAACCATTCCGTTAGTGGATTACAGCGTGTTATTTAGACGATAACTGACGAAATTCTCCTCTTTCAGCACATGCGAGCTGTCAGCTGGATAAATAAACTGAGTGGTATTTTGGCATAGTATGATAATGAAAAATCACTGTTCCTGTAGAAATGTTGTTTAATTTAATTAACAGCGCCCATTGACACAACTTCTAAGACACTTATGTTACATTGACACAAGTTGCCCATGCATTTCGCAAATTATTCTACCTTGTCTATGAAAAGCCTGTTCTCGCGCCATGCAATTTTCTCCTAGCGGCGCAACTCACACACTGCCCCCCACCCTGCCTCGCTATAATGCAGGCACCCAATCAACAATCGCTGCTGTACAGCTGTTCTGAAATACAATCAACACTATTGTACTGGACATATTTTAATTCTTTTAGATTCTTGTATTTTACTTCACCAAATCTGAGCCAAAGGCGTACGTGCAAAAAAACGCTGATTTCAACTAACGGAAGCCGCCTGCGACTGCTCAGCAAAAATACGACGCTTGTGATAAAATTGCACGCGTAGCTTAAGTTCACCTTGGAACAAACAACATGTAACTTTTCCCATTCGTATCTGATCTTCGAAAGGGTATGCTTTGCCTCCGATCGAATACCGATCGAGCCACTAGTACCCGTCAATTCTCGTTCACCTACCTGTCGTAGAATAATGTCTACTACAGAAGCCTTACATTGCTGACATTACGTCGCGTGAAGTTCGCAGATGTATTTCACTTGTGACAGAATTACGAAGTATGTTGCAATAAACACCGAGTATAGCTACTCCAGTATTTTATTCGACTAGAGTGTAAATCCCATATGATTCTTCGATCCCATTGAAGCCCACAAACTATTTATTTAGGTGTCAGATATTGAAGAAAACTAACAGTATTGCAGAAGAAGAGATATGACGTAAGTCTTAGTAAACACGAAGAAACCAAGTACAGACTATACACAACAGCCATCCGACAAAACAATCATTACACTATGCTACCCCACCTAACTAAACAAACTACAGTAGGTGTAAACACAACAATATTACAAATCAAGTTACAAAAGTTATCACAGTTGTTCAGGATACTTATAATTAATAAATGCTACACAATTCAATGATAATAATAGCAAATTTATAATAAAAATGATTGGGGGTTGATGATAATGTTACAGATCCAAGCGATACATTACACGTTTTCATAACACTTGTGCCAGCAAAAACACAGTACATATATCGTAAACTACACTGAAGTTCAGCTTTTCCTAAAACTGTTTGTTTTTAATTTGCAAGGTGGTTCTTATATTATCTATTACGCAGAAGTGATTGCTGGGAATAATTATAAGCAGAAGACTGTTGCTCGTACATTGGCTCTAATTATTGAGGAGTGTATCCACTCCTCTGTTGTTAGCTTTAACATAGTCTACTATCAGTTGTTCATGAGTTGAACTGCGTAATTTCAAACCTTGTTTCTCCACAAAGTGTTACAGTCAAACAAGTTCTCGCTTCATGGCGATAACGGATCTTAAACATGTTTGCGTATTGGTGTGCCGAAAGTCAAGGGATAAGAAGATGCAAATATCAACATGGCTGTAGAAACATGGATACGTGGAAACGTATAAACGTACCGAGAGTGGTGGGTGAGCGGTTATCGCTCTGGCCTCGCATTCTGGAGGACACCGGTTCGAATCCCCGTCCGGGCATTCAGTTTTCGGTTCTCCATGGTTTCCCCAAATCACTCGAGGTGAATGCCGGGATGCTTCCCTCAAAAACGCCATGGCCGAATTCCTTTCCTTTCCTTGTCCCCAGTCCCGTCCCGCCACTAATGACCTCGACGTCGACGAGGCGTAAAACTACCCCCACCCACGTATAAACGTGCCGCATCGTGTCGCGGCTTTCATCTGTACTAAGTCGTGTGAAAGGTTTTCTGGCGTATTTATGGCCACACGACAATAATTAACATACTATGAATGCATAGTGGTAGTTAGCGATAGACCATATATGTCTAACAAGTACTAGTAACCACACCGTGGTAAGAACGCACTGTGAAAAAAAACAATAACTATGAGAAACTTTAGAAAGGTTTTTGGTGTGAGTAAATCAAAGGAAGGCGGACAACCACACCATCTATAGAAAGGATGGAAGGACCGAAAGGTTTGCTGCGTCAAAGTATTGCCGATGACAACGTTCCGTTACCCTCTGTGTTCTCACTGAACAAACGATTATAGTGTAATAGATATTTCAATGAATTTCCGTATGAGTAATCCAACTCTCTCTAACAAAACGGCACTCATGCAGATAAAAAACCGATGGCCTAAATATAGGGAATATGGGGAAATAAGGTGCTCCGACGATTGCTTAGAAATTCAAGCCAATTTGGATGCTATTTTCGATTGGTGCCGTAAATGGCAGCTTACACTTAATTGCAAAAAGTGCAAGGCAATGCGGATAAGAATCAGTTTGTTCACGAGTACAAAATAAACAATTCAGCTGTTGACACGGTTGATTCCGTGAAGTATCTGGGGTGATAATACAAAGCAACACGAAATTGGACATGCACATAACTTCCGTCGTAGACAAGGCTAATTCTAAATTACGATTCATATGTCGTATTTGAGGAATTGTAATGCTCATACAAAGGAGGTAGCGTATAAAGCGGATGCTTCCTTCAAAAGGCCATGCCCGAATTCCTTCCCATTCCTTGCCCCCATCCTTTCCCGTCTCTAATGACCAAGTTGTTAAAAAGGGACGTTAAACTGTTACAAAAAAAAAAAAAAAAAAAAAAAAAAAAAAAAAAAAAAAAAAAAAAAAAAAAAACGTATAAAGCACTAGTGCATCCGCATCTGGATTACTGTTGTGGGGTTTGGGATCCGTATCGCAAGGTTCTGATTGACTCAATGGAGAGGGTGCAGAGGAGAGCCGCTAGATTCGTGACTTATTGTTACAGCCCTTATGAAATCGTCACAGAATTGATACATAGATTGGGCTGGGATAGTTTGGAAGACAGACGACGCAGCTTGAGTTCGAATTTATTGGAGAATATGCGAAAAAAATTAAATTTCGAGTGCAATGAAATACTTCTTCCGCTAACCTATTTAGGTCGCAATGACCGGAGGGATAAGATTAGAGAAATAATATGCCGTACTGATGCTTATATGTATTCCTTCTTTCCTCGCACAATTCGGGATTGGAATGCGTGGGTTTAGGATTGGTGCATACCACCCTCTGCCACCCACAATGTTTGTGATTTGCAGAGTATGAATGTAGATTTTCGTAACCGTGCTGTTTTTTCATGTGTGGTAGCGTCCCCGTGGCGGAGTCCGCAGGCTGACTCGGGATTTAGCTAGTTCCAGTGCTACAGGTGGCCTACGTGGTAGGAGATGTGATGGGGGATAAATCGGAGGAGCTGGTGGCGTGAAAATCCTAATCACCAGAGCCATGGGTTAGACCTCAAACCTCTCCGCAGTGCGTACGGAGTGAGGCCATACGACACCGTTGATGGTGATTCGTGCTCACCCTTCATTCACTAACAACGTAAACAATAGACTACGGGCAATACACAAACATCATAGTCATCTATACAAAGGAATAATAGCTACATACACCTCCATCATTGTGAAAGGCAAGGGGAAACCAGTATTCCGTCTTTTTGCAACTCGCAGATACCGCACATTAAGACAAAGTAAGTCGCGTTTTATGGGAAAACCATACGTGAAAAATTGTAGTAAATTACTGAGAAGTTGAACAGGTAAAAAAGTAATTAATTTCCTTGGACAGCATATTTCATACTTCCACGAAGTTGACGTTCAGCAGGATATAGAGAGATTTCGTATAATGAGGAAGGAGATAATGTTACGTTTTTTACAAAATAATGGCGGTACTAGGAATGTTATGTGGAAGTGAAAGATGGGAAAAAAAGAAAAAAAGGACACAGCAAGAGTTTAAAGTCCAGATATTTAGGAATACCGGAAAGAAAGAAACTTGAAGCATTTGAAATGTGGTGCTACAGAAGAATGCTGAAAATTAGGTGGACAGACAAAGTAAGAAATGAACGAGTTTTAGAAATGATTGGTGAGAAAAGAAGTTTATGGAAGAAGCTTACAGGAAGAAGAGACAGGCTGGTAGGTCATATTTTGAGACATGCTGGATTGGTTAATTTGTTAGTGGAGGGAACAGTTGAAGGTAAGAACTGCAGACGTAGACAGAGGTTAGAATATATGAAGCAGATAATTGAGGACGTGGATTGTAAGGGGTATGTAGAAATGAAGAGGTTAGCACAGAATAGGAAGGGATGGAGGATTGCATCAAACCAGTCTAAAGACTGGCGACAGCAAAAAAAAAAAAAATTATAAGACACAAGGTAGAATATACTAAACAAGATGTGAAAAATAATAAAGATATATTGGAGCAATTATGAATAGTGACTCTAAGGTAAAGGAATATAGGAGAAAAAATTGGAAAGAGCAAATCAGTGGGATGAATGACAGTAAACTTCAGAAAATACTATATAAATGTAGACCATATAACCGAAGAAGATTAGGATGACCCAGGATCAGATGGATGGATGTAGAAAGAGAAAAGGCAGCAATGAAGAATAGCAGATCTAAATAAGAAAATAAAGGAATATTGTAAAAGATGGAAGAGTATATTAATAGGATAAATGACAGTAGACTCCAGGAAAGAAGAAAAGTACGACGACCTAAGATTCAATGGAAAGATTTAAGAAAACCTTGAAAAGCAAGCGTATCAGGTAGGAGCCTAAAATGTAATTATGTTTATTTTAATTAAAAATACATTCTGATTCAGTATAGCACACTACGTATGCCTTACGTACGCTCCATTTACACAGAAAAAATTAATCTCCATTGCTATCCAAAGTTTCACTTCCAACCTTCCAACGCTCGAGGGAAATGTCATACCTTTCTCGTTTTCTTTTTCTTCTTGTTTTTTACTTACGCTTTTATCAAACTCTGTTAATAGAAATTTAATTACATAGTATCATGCATCCCTATACAGTTGTATCTTTATCGTTTTCATTGACTGAGGTAGAACATGTTTTAGGACAGAATCGCTTCATGAAGCAACATTCCAAACAGGTTTTAAATGCAAATTAAAGAACGTCCAGTGTCCGCGTACATATAAACTGCGGAGCGTATTTAAAACGGACGGCAGTTTCGCTTGTCCTCAAAAGTCATTTCGCTTAATGAGAGGAGTGGACACTCAGTGACTGCTCGCAATAGGATCACTGCGAATTAAACTGCCGCTTAATTGCTCGGCACTGAACGACTTCACAGAGCACTGACAACGCCAATCAGCGCCAACAACTGGTCGACAGTAACGTTAGAACACCACAGCGTCAATGGGAAACTCCAAGAGAATGTTGCAAAGTAGTAACACGACCAGAGGTCCTAAAGTTTGGATGTTTGTTACTCAATCAGGCCGTAATGGCTCAACAGATTTGAATAATGATTGGTACGGAGTGAGAATATAGTTTCAATATACTTTCAATTTCGCAAAAAGCAGTTGTTCCGGAGCAAGAGAGAAAATCTGTTTTAAAAACCTAACTTTTCTTGTATCACCATATTTCCTTTCTTATAATAGGTTCGGACCGAGCTTGGTGGGTGAGCGGTAACTCTCTGGCCTCGCATTCAGGAGGACGCGGTTTCGAATCCCCGTCCGGCCAGCCAGATTTGGAATTTTCATGGTTTCCCCAAATCAATCAAGGCGAATTCCGGGATGGTTCCTCCAGAGATCATGGCCAAATTCCTTACACCTAGTCCTTTCCCCTCTCTAATGATCTCGACGTCGACGGGATACAAACACAAAAGAAAAAAAAATATGTAGCATCGGAAGGCGGCATCTATAGTTCCGAACACGGGAATAGTATGACACCTCAGGTTTCTCACCATAATGCCGTTCGTAGTAAGGAGCCGTAATTGTATGAGAAAATTGTAAATTATTGACTGTACACCAGCAGAAAACAGACGCCAGAGGACGGCTGTGCAGTCCTGGTCGACACAGCGTGAGCGTCAGACCTGAGTACGCCGCCCACAGCTCGTCATTCATCAACGTCATCCGGCAGCGAACCGGCGACGATTATATTTCAGCGACACGCGGGGAAAGCCTTCGTTCACACACTAAACAGACATGTGGCAAAAGATAGAATTTACAGTAAACTGATTTAACTAAAATGTAACAGGTTTTAGCTAATTGTAATAAGGCAACCATGGCTCTTCAGTACATGCTTACTGACAATGAAATAACTAAGTATCACAAAAAAAAAGCATAAAAATATGATGCGACAAAAGTTGCAATCTGAAAAGTAAATTTTAACTTACTGTACAGTACATTGATATAAAACCGACTACACATATTGATGAGTTATAATTTATACTCATAAAAGGCAAAACTGTTCATAGTGTCGTCGTGTAGCTGCGTTCGTAACGCTGACAACTCATCCGAACTTCGACACCGGAGTAATTGCGGTTAGAGACGTTACAACATAATCGACATTATGGAGTCGATGGCATCCATTTCTCTCCTCTTATTTAATAGAAAAAGTCGGTATGCTTAAGGATTTAGTGTTATGAAGAAAATACATAAAACAATTTATTTATTTAAAAATTAAAATTGTAATATCTCACGTGAGGGAGACTGAGTCACCACCACAGCTTATCAAATCTCACCGAGGGGGGCGAGGGGTACAAATTAAAAAAAAAAAAAAAAAAAAACTTCAAGTAATTAATGGTCTCCCCATTAGCGTTGATTCTATATTCAACCATGCATAAATAAATTGCCAGAACTCTGAAAAAAAATATCAATTGCGTTTAAGTTAACATATTAACTGTTCGAGCTTTCTGTTTATGTTTATTCAGTCGATGTAGATGTTTCCTTATGCTCTCTGTCCAGAGAGGCCGCTGTTATTCTAAACTAAGAAATATGTACCACGTTACATCACTTCTATTTGGAAAAATTATGTTACCTGAAGACGTTAATTTCCCCCTGGGGTATATGGTAAAATTCTTGAAATTCCAACAGACGAGAGATCGCTCTAACCAATGACTACGCCTCTCTACAACCGTTAAAACATATATCATCGCAGTTTGATTGTGTGTTCCGTGGTGATATTTTCAGGACGTGATGATTAGCCGGTGACGCAGACTTCGCGGCTGTTCTACAGTGACACATTCCTCCATGGCAGCTTCCTTGAGAATTTTTACTGCAAGAGTTTTCCCTTACCTTAACCAGTAGTTGAAGTGGATGTACGAGTTACTGTTCTGTGCGAATAACTTCAAAGGTAAGATAAAGGATCGTATGGTCGTAACGACCTGATAACAGTTTTAAAAAAAATGGCTGCGCAATTCTCTCCTATTACAGCTACTTTAACCTAACCCGATAATGCTACCGGGTATAGTGGATCTAGAGTTTAACGTGGAATCCCAAGCGTTTTGGCGTTCTTCACATTACACACCAAGCAGTGCCATAGGTGAAGATCGCATTAAAGGTTTTGTAATATTCCAGCGGAGACCAGCGGGATTCGAACCGGTGAGCTTTCGATCTCCAATCAGACGGCTTAACAACAGAGCCACCAGACCACTCTGCGAACAACTGTGACGTGTGTTTGTCTAGGGTAGTGTGTCATTCAAGTTAGGAATCAATGAACGACTAAGGAAAGAAGAGGGTGAAACCCAGTACCGGCCCATTAAGTCCCACCCTTCCGTAGACCCCAGGATCCGCCACACTTAACGTCCCCATCCGGCAGCAGAATTACAGTCACCAGTGTCGTATGCTCTCTCCCCCCAAAACTCAATGCGGAAAGGTTTGGGATTTAATCATGAACTTTGGTGCACAATCTAATGGTTTTCCGCCCATATTAACAATATTTGCATCTGTGTGAATCCAGTAGTGATAACGGCCGCATTTTTTCATCTGAATCAAATATTTCATATATATATATATATTCCTTAGTGCCAACTAGTACTACGTTAAGCCTTCGTTTTGGACTGAATTTTCCCTGTGACGTGTACACATCACTGTTACAACTAGGGTTGTTAGCCCTGGAGTGGACCTATAGTTTAACATAAAATCCAAACCACTAAAGTTTTGTGGCGTACCTCACATGACATAGTAAACTCTGCCAGAGATGAAGGTGAGGTTAAGGGCCTTTTAAAATTCCCGTCGAGACAGGGACTCAAAACGGTGATCTCTCGATCTCCTGTCAGTTGCCTTAACCACTGAGCCACCAGGCAGCTACGGAAGTATTTTACAGCATAGTGTTGAAACTGCACCGGTCACGGGAGTGTACAAGGCGTATATAGGTGTGAGGCGTGGAAAGATATTGTTGTATGAATTAAAAGTAATGCATGGAAGTGAAAAGATGATCATGACCACAAATTGGCACTCGCTTTCAAGCACAAGGGTGTGGGAAGATTCTCTTTTTTGGGTAAGGGTGTCAGGGATTGGAATAAATTACCAAGAAAAATAATGAATAATTTACTAAAAACTTTGAAACAATTTAAAGTTGAATTTTTTTAGAGGGCAAAAATAGGTGGGTACATGAAAGGAGGGAATGTGTGTATAAAGAGATTGCCACCGGAGCGTGCGCTCCATTGCAATTAAATTAAACTAACAAATTCCTTAAATAACTGAGAGCAGTTTTGTGTAGTAAGGTATTTTCGTTGCGCTGTTAGCATTCTCATCAGATATCGTTGGAGCCGCTGTGGTTTTAGCCGCCGACGCACGGCGCGTCCGTCTGTCTTTGTGTCAGGTGTCCGCCCGCACAGTGTTTACCCTGGCCGTCCTTTGAGCGGCGCTTTGTCCGCGTCTCCTGGGGACACGTCGTGGATCACCGCAAAGTGCAGCCACATCACACAGCGACGCGCAAATAACGCGCCGGCTTTGAGAAGGCCTTCACACTCGGCCCGCCACATATTTGTCTACCACGGCGGTGACTCGGTTCACAACCACTGCCACTCACCCAAAAGGAAGCGTTAATATTACCTCGTAACGTAACACATGCTCACCCCCACGTAAGTGCTTTTTCAAATATCTTCTTCCTCCTGCTAGCATTTATCCCGCATTGCAGGGTCTGACTTCCTGGACTTCTTCCACTTGAGATTTGAGACTGCTCAGGTAGATGCATTCACTAACCGGATGTCCTCCCAAATGCTTTTTAGAATATGCTACTACTTAATTTGACATAATTGTGGTGAAGCGCACGCTCCGATGGCAATCTCTCTACACCTCTATCCCTCTTTTTTTTCTTTTTTTACTTATCGCTTTACGCCTCGTCGACGTCGAAGTCATCAGTGCAAGGAACGAGGAAGAATTCGGCCATGATTTTTTGAAGGAAGCATCCCGGCATTCGCCTGAAGTGATTTGGAGAAACCATGGAAAACCCAAATCTGGATGCCCGGACGGGGATTCGAACCGGCGTCCTCTCGAGTGCGAGGCCAGAGCGTTAACTGTTCACCCACCGCGCTCGGTTCCATCTTTCTCCTTTCCTCTTCCCACTTAATTTTTCCCTCTTCTAATTTTAACTTTAAATTCTTCGAGTGTTTATAGTACATTATTAATAATTTCTATGGGTAACATATTCCAATCCCTTACACCCTTCCCTACAAAAGAAAATTTCCCCACATCCTTACGCCTGAAATCAAGTGCCAGCTTGTGGTCATGGTTATATTTACCCTACCAGGCACCTCTCTTAATTCTCCCACCAATATCTTTCCATGCCTCATCACCAGTATAGGCCTTGTACACTATCATGACTCTCTTCACCCTCCATCTATCTTCCAACGAATCCCACTCCAGCTCCTTTACAATATTAGTTACTGATTGTGTTCTGTGGAAGTTTCCCTTATTTCCTATCGCTGATTATTCTTGTCTAATTTGAGGTGTGTTTTGCATACTGATTAAGTATGTGCAGAACATACGTCAAGCCACTCTACCAATATATGTAAACATAGAAAAGTATTTAATTAATTCTAATAAAACTTGTGAATATCTGACACTAGAGCTATTTTCGGGCATCTCTGGCAACGAGGAGTAGATTCGAGGCCAAAGAAAAGATGGAAAGTAGTGGAGACACACGCGAAAGATGATGAATTACGGCTGCAGCTAGAGGGAGGCTTCTAATGTTATTATGCAATTACATGAACTTTAAACAAAAAAGCAAGCTTTGTATATAAATGAATAACTACTGTGGCCAAAGAAGAAGTTATACACATAAAACGGTTGTATTGGGTTTACTATAAAATATGAGAAGCTACGAAACAAATATGTATTCAATTGTAACTTTAAAAGTTTAATATTTGTCAAATTCATAGGAGGTAAGAGAATAAGATAAGATAGAGTATACGTTCCTTTCAGATGATAAGTAGAAAATATTGATGATATTTGCAATAATAATCGGAGGACCAACATTAAATGTGATCTAAACCTAACAGAATGTTCTCATCCTGGCAGGATGTAACAAGAGGATAAGCAAAAAATATATAGTAATTTAGATTTGTTGCAGACACGGTCAATGATCAGTACTTAGACTACATACTCATAGCTTCCGTGGAGAAGGTGTAAGTAGAAATAAGTTGCATTACATTTTGCAACTAACTAATTCTTCCGTTACCAGGTTTATTTATTTTGGAGAGTTCAGGTTGTTACTCGCAAAAACAATGTGACTTCCTTTTTTTGCATTTGGTTTCAATGCCATGCAGCCAGTACAAACGTATTGTTATTTTACATGATTGTTAAATTGAATTACTAAAATTGTCAAATTTCACATAACTCCATCTTAGAAATCAATTTGTAAATATTTCAAAATTATAGACACATCTAAACACAAAAGACACATTTAAGTTACTCAATTGAAGTTATAATAAAATAGTATATTACAGACTGTAAAACTTGCGACATGTACACTGTTACTGCAATCATTTCAAAATGGTCAATTTTTTGCTATTTGGACATTTTTAACCACAGGTAAAGCTTGGGGCTGGTTTAAATGTTTATTTGGTTGTTTACTATGAACTATACGATGGCTGTGTAGATCTCGTTGGTCTTCCGTAGCTGGAAGGCTCCATAGATTTGTCGGGGGGCTCTTGCCTAGTTGCTGCAGGTGTTCCAGTAGCCTAGTAGACGGCTGCCAGTGTCTTTTACAGGACAATATAATGTGGTTTACATCTCCCTCACTGGTCTCGTCACTGCCGCACAAAGTAGTTGATGTTAGATTTATTCTGTACATGTGTTTAGGAAAGCTACCATGGTTGAATTTAAACCATGCTATCATGCACATAGTTTTCGTTGTTACATTCCATCCTTGGGGCCACTGTTTGGCTGGTAAGTTGCAGCCAGCGTAGTCTCTACAATGTCGCAAATGCGGCGATAAATCTAATTGGGTCGCTACTCATTGAAATAGATGCCGCTGGTTAGTGTCCCGGCAAACAATTCGACTGCGTGAAATAACCAACCTTTCGAGGAATACTAATTTCATGACACTTTTATTTCAATTTCTCATTTTTTTCGATGTCACATCAAGATCAAGTATGAATCGCGTTCAACGAAACAAGTAGACATTTATTTATTTCTCATCTTCCAGATTTCGTATCAACATAAAATACACCTGCCTTCAGTCGAGCAAAAAACAAAAAAATCAGGGTGTCGGCAGTGGAAGAATGGCAGATGAAAATGAGTCTCTTGCGGGGAAATTAAATTCATACTCATATTTCAGAGGTGAGAATAGAATGATCATCATTGGTGGAGATTTAAATTTACCAGGGGTAAACTCGATAGGAAGTAAGATTAATAACACAAGAGAACAGAGATTTGCAAATACCTTAATAAGGGAAGGAGAATTTACACAAGTGGTAGAGCAGAACACTAGGGGACAAAATATTTTGGATATATTCCTAATAAAGCCCAATGATCCACAGGCTGCAACCGGTAAAACCCACGACATACCAGTGAAAACAAACAAATCAGAGGAAACATACTCTTCCGCCCCCCAGCGCGCGGTTAAATCGCAAGAAGAAATAGGAATGGGTCAAAACAGTAGCAACGCTCTGACCCCTATATCAACACCAATAGCAAGTAATGGGAATACCCCGGTGCAAGAACTCGGCCCCTGCTCAGAAGAAGCAGAACAACAAAGGGCAGGAACACCTCCTCAGAAATACAAGAAACGGAGGATAGCCCACCTAATGCCAACAAAACAGCGCCGACGTTGCGCGAAAAAGGAGCACAAATCGCCCGATTATTATCTGACACAAATCGTGTGAGAACAGAGGAGATACCGCAGATTGATTGCAAAAAGATGACACAGGTCAATGCGCTGAACCTGGGGGGCATAGACAAAGCTAGCTCTGAACCTCAAGAGAACCCCAGAGAGAGACATAAACATCATATCTAGCTAGAGAAAGGTTCAGAACCCAGGACAGAAACAGTCAGCTTAGGCAACTGGGCAGAGGAAGTCGAAGATATGGCTGAGGATAGGGAAGTAAATGGGACCGGAACACTAAGAGAGGACCTAAACTAAATACGACACGTCAGTCCCCGCCCAAATCAAAGACGGACGACGACCACGTGTCTCATACCTATTAATACAGTCTATACAACAGGGTGCTTATATATACTGGGTGGGAATTTCCCCAACACTAGCAGCTAATGCCTCCATTTCAGGACTACAAGATAGCTACTTTAAAAATAAACAAAATCTCCTCATAGCAGAAGGTGCAGAGATTTGCAAATACCTTAATAAGGGAAGGAGGATTTACACAAGTGGTAGAGCAGAACACTAGGGGACAAAATATTTTGGATATATTCCTAATAAAGCCCGATGATAACATTGCAGGGTGTCAAGTAACCGAAGGAATAAGTGATCATGAAGCAGTTCTGATAGATATTAAAGGATTCAGTGAACCAACAGCCAAAATTGAAGGGGGGAATAGGTACAATTATAAAAAGGCACAAATTTCGAATTTGAAAAGATATTTCTCTAAAAGTTTCAGAGAATGGAAGGAAGGCACAATAAACTAGAGTCAAGGAGGGAATAATAAGAAAGGAGGAAGAAAAATTTATTCCTAAACAGCAAATAAAAAGAAGTCAAGAACCTGTGTTAAAGAGGTTGGTAAGAAAAGAACATAACAGAGTTAAGAGACAGCGAGGTAGTAGGGAATATTTAAAACAACTAAACACGGACTTAATAATAGCTAAGAAGGTGGCTAAAGATGGTTTTATGGAGATTTTTGTCAGTGCAGGGGGACCATTGACTGATTCATCTAGAAATTTCTATAACTATGTTAGAAAACTGAGTGGAAGGGAGGGTGTTGAGACGCTTTTAAGTAAGGATGGAGAAGAAGTTACTGAGGATTTGAAAAAGGCAGAGATTTTAAGTAACTGGTTTAGTGAGAGCATTAGGGACAATGATTCAGAAACAGGATGTTCTGAATCGGATAACGAGCTTAACAACACAGTTAGAAATGAGCAGACCATAAAATTTGAAATTCGTACTGAATATATCATGAAGGAAATAAGAAAGCTGAAAAAACATAAGGGGGCTGGTGTAGATAATATTACCACAGAAGTCTAAAACATAGCAGGATATTACATTGTACCTTACCTTGAAATATTTTTTAAATTGAGTCTTGATACTTGCTGCTTAACGGGGGATTGGAAAAGTGCGATAATAGTGCCGGTACATAAAGGAGGGATGAGGGAGAGTCTAAAATTATAGGCCAATTAGCTTGACGTCAGTGGTAGGTAAATTAATGGAGAGATTTATATGCAACCACATCAGAAATATATGTGAGGAACGTAAATTGTTTTCAAGTAGGCAACATGGCTTTAGGCAAGGATATGCATGTGAGTCTCAGTTGGTGGGATATATGCAAGATATTTTAGATGAAATGGACAAGGGAGGCCAAATTGATAGTGTAGCACTAGATCTTTCAAAGGCTTTTGACAGAGTGAGCCATAAAATCGTAGTAAATAAGGTAAAAACTGTTGGAGTGGATCAGAAAGTGATTTACTGGATAGAAGAATTTTTGAAAGGTAGAAAACAGAAAGTTAGGGTAAGAAATGAAGCATCAAAAGAAGTAGAAGTAAAAATGGGAGTACCACTGGGTAGCGTATTGGGACCATTGCTATCCATTATTGTAATGAATAATTGCGTTGATTGTTTACTATCAGAAATTAGCTTGTTTGCAGATGACATAATCTATATATATAAAGATGAATGTATGTATATTTGTTTGTTTGTTCTTCATACAAATCCACAATTTTCATCCGATCTCGATGAAACTTTGCACACTTATCCTTTGAAACAAGGAGAAAAATACTATCTACATTTGGTTGAAAAATTATCTGTATAAATAAAACATGTTGTCTCATAATTTCGAAATACTACTGAATGGCGATAGGCAGACGCGTTGGATATGGCCGTCTGTATACTGCTTTTTTTTTTTCGTGTATCGGTCAGACAGCTCAGTGGTTAAAGAGCTTGCTTACAAATGTTTGGGTCGTGTTCTCCGGTTCAAATATCCACGTAGGCTAAGATTTTTTTTAAAAAATTTTTCATCGTAAGAATCACGCCTGGGCCGTAGGTTATTCGGATTGAATGTTAAACTGTAGATGTCACAAAGTTAGGGGTGCAATGCGAGGCAAATCGTGGGTAGTCTTGCAATGTTGTAGGTGTACACTTTTTTACGTTATATTGATCCCTCAGAGGTGATTCGCTGTCATTGCGTTTGTGACATGCAGTAATCTATATATATATATATAAAGATGAATGTATGTTTGTTTGTTTGTTCTTCATACAAATCCACAGTTTTCATCCTATCTCGATGAAATGTTGCACACTTATCCTTTGAAACAAGGAGAAAATACTTACATTTGGTTGAAAAATTATCTGTATAAATAATACATGTTGTCTCATAATTTCGAAATACTACTGAATGGCGATAGACAGACACGTTGGATATGGACGTCTGTATACTGCTTTATCCGTGTATCGGTCAGACAGCGCAGTGGTTAAAGCGCTTTCTTACAAATGTATGGGTCGTGTTCTCCGGTTCAAATCTCCGTGGAGGCTAAGATTTTTAAAAAATTGTTTTTGATCGTAAGAGTCATGCCTGGGCCGTAGATTATTCGGATTGAATGTTAAACTGTAGATATCACAAAGTTAGGGGTGCAATGCGAGGCAAAACGTAGGTAGTCTTGCAATGCTGTAGGTGTACGCTTTTTTACGTTATAATGATTCCTCAGGGGTTGTTCGCAGTCCGAGAGAGAGAGAGAGAGAGAGAGAGAGAGAGAGAGAGAGTGTGTGTGTGTGTGTGTGTGTGTGTGTTTGTGTGTGTGTGTGTGAGAACCGCAGTAATAATACTATAATAAGGAAGTACGGAAGTAAGTCTCTGTCTTTTTGTTAAGGCCACGACCAAATGGCTATATAGATGTTGATCTGAAGAAAATCTGAATGAAGGGCACAGGACATTTTCTCAGGAATGTTTAATAGTTGTAGTCACGAAATTTTGAGACCTTATCGAATGGTGACAGAAATATGTTGGAAACTGATTCTCTTCAAGAGACTGGTTCGACGGTAGAATGATATAGTGATAGCTTTCCTGACATATTATGCCGACTCGCTGTTGTTTGGGTCCAATCCTTCGTTACCAACAACTGTCTATATTCAATTCTGGCAAAAAATTCTTAATCCACGCGTACGAAGTCGCAGGTACGAGCTAGTCCTTTATAAAAGGATCAAAACGATAGAGGATTGTAGACAGTTGCAGGATAATCTGGATAGGATATCTAGTTGGGTTGGTAAACATGGATGAAGATAAGTGCAAAGAATAGTCAGCTTATTAGATACACAAATAAAAAACAAAAGGTTAATTATCAATATAAGGTGGGGAAAGAATTTCTTATTGATTACTTGAAATGTAAATCCCTTGGCATTACATTTGATAACAAGCTTAACTGGGTAGACCACATTGGACAGGTAGTAGGACAAGGTAATACATGGAAGGGAAAAGATGACCATGACCACAAGCTCGATTTCAGGCACAAGGATGTGGGAAGATTCTCTTTTTAGGTAAGGGTATCAGGGATTGGAAAGGGTTACCGAGAGAGATGATGAATAATTTACCAAAAACGTTGAAAGAATTAAAAGTTAAAGTTTGTAAAGGTCAAATGTAGGTGGTTGCAGAAAAAGGGGAATATGGGTGTTTAGGGCAATTGCCACCGGAGCGTGGCTCCATTGCAATTTTAATTAAATGTTATAATATTTAATTTCAATCACATTTTCTGAAAGAACAAAATTTCATAACCGATAAAGTATATTGGAACTTTTTATAAATAAAAAGTAAATCAAAATTTATACCATTATTTCGTTGTGTAAACTGTAGCATAAAACAAATTAATTGGTCATGGGGCTTGGAGGGATATTGGTCACAGAATTAGGAATAGTGCGTGGAAACGACAAGACGACCATGACCACAAGCTGGCGCGCAGTTTCATGCACAAGGGAGAGGGAAAATTTTCTTTCGTTGGTAAGGGTGTCAGGGATTGGAACAAATTACCAAGTGAAGTGATGAATAATTTGCCAAAAACGCTTAACGAATTGAAAATTAAATTTTATAAATCGGAAGAGTAAGTGGGGAACGAATTTAACATTCGAATTGTATATATATATATATTGGGGGTAATTAGATGTTAAGGGGAATTTCCACCGGAGCGTTAGCACCATCGCAATTAAAATTAATAATAATAATTACTCTGAGCCGCGTAATGTTTGAAACCCTTTGAATAGCAGTCCAGTTATTTTTGTGTGAGTCGCTCTCAAGAAACAGAATTTGATTCTCGCAGTCGAAGGCTTAAACTAATTATATAAATAATCCAAGTGCTATGAAGTATTAATCTCTCGAGAGATTGAGCAGTGTTGTGTGTAGTGAGTGGACTGATCAGAAGTAATGTGAGAATTGGTGATTATTACGTGTGTGTATTTTGACTGAACGTGTGATTGTTATAGATATTTATTGTTTTCGAAAGTGACAAGAAATTACGTGTCGTGTCGAAGTTGAATAACTCGATAGAACTAAGCTCGGCCACCCATCAGTACGTGACCAGAGGAGTCGCACGGATGGGTGACGAGGAAAGGCTGCCTTGCAGTTCCGCGCGTCGAGCGTCTCAATGCCGGCGGTCGTTGTGACAAATGCGACAACGGATAAGGATATGGCAATGGATGAAGACGCTACACCAGCCGCTGTGTTTAACATTCAGCGTATACACGGTGATGTGTACTCGGTGAGTAAAGAATTAACACCGAGAAAGCGTCCCACTACTCCACCAGAGAGGACATACAATAAACAGCAACGTGCCGTCAACTACAGAAACAATGAGGTGAGCAAATCTAGTGGAGTCAGTCTAGCAGTGTCGAAACTAGGTACAGGCACAAAATAAGAAGACCATGGAAGCCACCGACAATACTACAGCCTCGGTCTCCGGGCGGAATGGAGTAAGAGGGCGTCGTTCCCAGGGTCCCAAGAGCAATGAGGATAACCACACTTACCAGAAAAGTGTGGAACCAGGTGACGAGGGCTTTGTCTTCCCTCGCCGTACAGCGAGGCCACCACCAACGCTTGACCCGGAAAGGATGGAAACAACCAATCAATCCTTTCGAACCAATTCAGGACGATTCATCAGAGATTACCAGAAGTGCGCATATCCCGCCAATTGTTGTGCAGTTTGAAGAGAATTATAAAACTCTGCACGACAAAGTGGGTGACGTCGCGAAAAACCCTTTCTCAGCCAAATCGACTGGAGGGGACAAAATAAAATTCACATTTACAACCGTTGAAGACTTCACAGCAGCCACTGAGATGTTGCACGCTAGCAACATTCCTTACTATACTTTTCCGATTGGAGCAGTGCCACTTCTGAAGGTGGTACTCCGTGGGATTCCCCGGACTATGGCCACTGACGACATCAAACTCGAGCTAAAAGATATGGGCTTCAATGTCCAGACAGTGGTTCAGCTGCGCCGCCCAGGAAGCAATGAGGTCATGCCTCTTTTCCTTGTCGTTCTTCCTGACATCCCTGAGAATAGGCCCTTCTTTAAGGTGGAGAGCATCTGCCACCTAAAGATTCAAACGGAAAAACTGAGAGCTACAGCTGGACCCGCTCAGTGTTTTAATTATCAACGTTTTGGTCATGTGGCCAAGCACTGTAAAATGCCTCCCGCTTGTGTAAAGTGTGCCGGCCCACATGAAACAAAACAGTGCACGTTGAGAAAAGGACACGACGCAGCTAAGTGCTTGAACTGTGGGGGCGGCCATGTTGCGTCCTATAGAGGCTGTCCAGTGTACAAGAAGGCACGAGATCGCCAGAGAGGCCTACCAGCCAATAGTGATACCGCCAAACAACATCGTAAGAAGGATCTACAGCCACCGGTAGAAAATTTACAGAGCGTTTCCGCTATCCAGCATCAACAAACAAATACTTCCTCTCCGCCGACTGGCAAAGAACAGACGAAGCCCACTAGGATGACTAGGAAGCATCCAAAGTAGCAGAAACACAGAAAATCGAGTGAGACTGACGGTCGCCTCTTTTCGGAAGTTGCGGGTCCACAGTCGACCACTGCTGCAACTTCTAACTCCAATCTGGTCGACCAACAAGAACATAAAAACCCGCAGAGCTCCTGCACAGAAGATCTGTTAAACAACCAACCACGACATTGGCCTCCCTCAGTTGCTCCAGTTCCGCCGGAATCTGAAGGACTGAGTAAAATATTGGAGACTGTTCTAAATATGTTGGTCAGTCTAACCAAGCGGCTAGACCAGATGACCACGGACATCTGCGCTGCAGTGAAGACAGCTCTAGCTACTCCCAAATGCAGTTGTAATCTTCATTATGGATAGACGACCCCAATTCAATAGCCTCTCTTTCTGCATATGGAATGACAATGGCATTCATGGACAGACCGTGGAATTCCGGCAGTTCATTAGGGACCAAGACGTTGATCTATGTCTTGTCACCGAAACCCACTTAAAACCGGGACTGAAAGCCTCAGTAACGAACTACTGCTGTTATAGATATGATCGTCCAACTGCAAAAGGTGGCGTGGCTATCTATGTCAAGAGAAGCATTCCACATCATGAGATTTACATTCCGCCCCTACAGTACATTGAAGCTGTCGGCATTGAAGTGGCCACGACAAGAGGCCCACTGACCGTAGTTTCTGCCTATCGGGCTCCTAGAAGGGAAACAGCAGAGGATGATTTTAATACCTTGGCAAACATCAGAGGCAAGCTGTTCATCGGAGGTGATCTCAACGCCAAACACACAGACTGGAACAGCAGAGTTAACAACCCTTCAGGTAACATACTACGGAGAGTCGCCAACAGACACAATATGTGTTTGTGGGGACCCGAAGAACCCACCTACTACCCAGCTCACCACGGACGTCCGGATGTTCTCGACGTGGCAGTCACTAAAGGGATCACCGGATTCGTCGCGGCAACCACGCTTAACAGGCTGTCCTCTGACCATTGCCCAGTCATCGTGGAGCTAGAGTCCGACCTAATCCTAAATGCACAACAAAAGCCGGAATTCAAGAAAACCGATTGGGGCAGGTACCGTCAGATAGTCTCAGCAACACTACCGGAACGCCCGGCAGAGGATATAGACTATGCTCTGTCCTTCTTCGAGCACACTGTCAAGGAGGCATCAGCAGCGACGACTCCGAAGAGGTGCCTCACCAAGAACACTTCACGCCAGCTCCCGCCCCACCTCCTAGCGGCTATTCGGCACAAAAACCGAATATCTAAGGAGTGGAAGTTGACGAGGAACGCCGACACGCGAAGACTGCTAAACCAAGTCCAGAGAGAATTGAAGGTGTCGCTGGCAGAGCACCGGAGCAGAGAATGGGAGGCTCGTGTTTCGATGCTGACCCCAGGTGATGGGACGCTGTGGGCAGAGACAAAGAAATTCACTAGGCAGCGATCTCGAATCCCGCCCCTACACGGCGAACGGGACCAGTCTATCGCCCAACCGACAAAGCAAACGCACTAGCAGATTCCTTCGAGAGGAACTTTCGGCCATCGGAAGTGGAAGACCAGTTGCAAGTAGAAGAGATACATCGCTGCCTAAACACCTATCTGCAGGCTCAGGAAGGGGACGACGAGGAAGAAATTGACACCATCACTCCGGAAGAGGTTGCGAGCTGCCTAGCCACACTTCACCCAGATAAAGCACCTGGTCATGATCATGTCTTCAATAGCTGTCTCAAGAATCTACCACCGCAAGCGTCAACTTACTTGGCAGGAATATTTAACAACATTCTTCGCACTCAGCAATTCCCACAATGCTGGAAACATGCTGAAGTTGTGGCAATACACAGAAGTGGGAAGGACCCGCACCTACCTCAAAGTTACCGGCCAATAAGCCTCTTGCCGTCTATAAGCAAAGTATTTGAGCGATTATTGCTCAAGAGGCTAAATCATTACCATTACATCGAACGGAACGAGATTATTCCCGATCACCAGCTCGGCTTTCGCCGCAATCACTCCACCACGCAACAGCTCATGAGGGTGGTTGAAGCAGCGACTAGGGAATTCAACGAAAAACAATACTGTGGCCTGGTGCTTCTGGATATCGCCAGAGCATTCGACTCTGTGTGGCATACAGGTCTGCTACTCAAATTATACGAACAAGGCTTCTCAGGCAGACTAGTAAAGCTCCTTATGTCATATCTCACTGGCCGCACATTTTGCGTTCGTGTAGGCGAGGCCACTTCAACTGTGAGGCGAATCCTTGCTGGGGTACCGCAGGGCTCTGTACTGGGACCAGTGCTCTATGCACTTTTCACCGCTGACGTGCCTACCGCTCCCAGAGTTCTTACTGCCACCTATGCCGATGACACGGCATACTGTACGGCAAGCAGAAGCTGTGCCCTAGCAACTAGGCGTCTGCAAGAAGTCCTTCGATCAACTGAGGACTGGGCGAAACGGTGGAGGATAACCATCAACGCCACAAAAACTCAAGCCATCATAATCAGTAAGAGACGCACTCAAAACCTTGCACCCCTTCAACTTCACAACGAGACGATCCCGTGGCAAAACGAAGTCAAGTACCTAGGAGTCACTCTAGACCGGCGACTGACTTGGCGATCCCATATTCAAGATATCAGGAGAAGAGCAAGTGCTAGATTACACGCTCTATACCCTGTGCTGAACAGGAATAGCCTTTTGATGCCCGCCACGGGAGTAAACATCTATATCACCCTGGTAAGACCCATTATGGAATACGCTTGTCCCGTATGGGGCTATGCGGCTGCTTCTCACCTTCGGCGCCTTCAGGTGATACAGAACAGGGCACTAAAACGGGCCCTCAACTTACCGAGCAGATTCCCGACTGCAGTTCTGCACGAGACTACTAACATCCCGCTGCTGACGGATCGCTTCAGACAGCTGTCCGCGACTTTCTACGAGCGCGCCCAGAAGACCAGGAACCCGGAAGTCAACTCGCTCGGTCAATACGTTACAGGTATTGACCGTCATAAAAGACCACTCGCTATTCTAAACTAAGAGCGCCAACGATAAGCCATACCAAAAGCAAAGTGTTGCTCCTTCTAGATTATGTTGAAGTAAATGTCGAAAGACAACACACTTCAAAATACTCTGCCTGTGATTAACTGGCAGTAAATGGCGTGGCTACTATAAGCATTAATCTCATGCTTTTCCTTTTAGCCTGTCGTAAGCCGTCTGTTTGAATTTGTCGAGAGTTTCACCCCAAGTACGTTAACCGCTTGTGAATCTCAACAATTTATAAAAGCTTAACAAAACAACAATTTTAATTCGGCAGTAATGAATTCTAACTAAAACAATATTGAAATTATTTTAAATACTATCATAAATTATTTTTACCTCTTAAAAGCATTTAAGTTTAATCAACAAATTAAATCAACTGAAAATTAAGTGAAACATGATGTCGCGTTTACGTTTGCATTTCATAATTTTTTTAAAATATTCTAAACACCAATACAGATAAATCGTAAGGTATCAGCTTCCTTGAAATTCACTCATCACTCAGTAGTAAAAAAACTTTTGCCTCTAGAATAAGTTCTAGGATGCTCTGATCAAGTTAGACGTAATTTACCTGAGTTACCAGCGCTCACCGTGCAATCAGTCTCTCAGAACCGACTCGACGCCCAACGAGTAATATGGGTTGCGCGCAACAGCAATAACTAATTGAAAACAGTCATATTGTAATCTACATGACACGCACGGCTAATGTACGTAATACGCGAAAAAACGTTGTGAATGGAGCCATTGTTCGTTGGCTGAACGGTGGCTAAATTTCGTGAACTGAAAGTGAAGCGACGCTGTAGAAACCTTCAATTAATACGTAAGTCAGCTTCAATTGCGTATCCACTTTTTGCCTGTAGACTGAATTCACCTCAATGGCTCGGGAATCTTCGACGAGTCTCGATAATGCCCGAAGTGTCAGTTACACCTACTGCCAACATAGCGCTGCTTGGCTAACCAGCAAGCTTCAAATGAATCACTTAATTGTCTTTATGTTCACTCATATTTTAAAAGGAAGTATAAATTTCAAATAAATAATCGAATCCGATTTTATTTGCACTAAGATTGTTAAAAGAAAGTGCAACTGTAATGCCTGATAAAATGCAATTTTCTGTTTTGTGGCAAAGATATAATGCGATGCAAAGATATAAAAAAAATTATAATGTGCTATTCGTTTAGATTTATGTGATGCTTTCGTTTATTTAGGACAGCAAGGTACAAATATTCATGTAAGGACAGAAGCAATTGAGCTGTGTTCTCTATAACATTTACTGGAACAAAGTGACAACATACGCTAAAAATTTAAAACTCAGAGAAAGTTTACACGAAACGTATGAAATTACGAAATATATCAATTAAAAAATAATTATTATTCGTTTTTTAAATTATAATTCACCTAGAAACTTTTTATAGCAATAAAAATTTCCGTTATCAATAAAGAAGATAATCATTAATCGTAATTCGTTTATCCTTTGAAACTTTTACATAACTTTTGACGGGTTTTTGAACTGGTTTAAGGATATCGCTGTACCGGGTGAGAGTGGGACAGGTCGCAAAGTACTAGAAAAGAGCTGTTGTCGAAACATTTTTATTTGGGGCTGCGGAACGAAGAGCAAACCCAGGAATCCGAGAACAGACCGTGTCTCTTTCAGCTTCTGCTAGAGTCTGTTTTAGTCTGTTGTGGACTACAGGTATGGCAACTGCATACTTATTTGATTACTTGAATATGTTTCTTTTAATACTAGGTTTTAGTTTTCCTAGTGATAATAGTGTTGATCACAACCTAGTTGTTACAATCGACTCGGCAAACGAACTCAATTCCACCCTCCGTAAGTGCCAAACCACATGGGGTATATTGTTGTTATGTAACTCGGAATTATTGTATTTCAAGATAATAAATGTCTGAAGATTTACAACTTCCGTCTGGTCGCCAAGTGAATATAGCTCCCAACTATAGTATAAAAAACTTCTCCACAGATGTTATAGGTAGTTTTTAGATGAAGAAGCCGCCAAATTATTTTACCTAAAAAACATTAGAAAAACTATATCAGACTTCTTTGTCGGATACTGAGGCACAAAAAGTGTGTAGCCGTCTACTGACGCGTTAACGATTGAGGGAAACAATAGAATCAACTTAAAACAATTAAAACATTCTCAAAACTAGGCGAAATTGAATTGAAACAATTTTAAATGAAATTATAAAATATTTGCAAATATTTAATGTCACACAGGCGAAATTAAACAATGAAGGTAGTCCAAATTAGACTTCAATTAGATGACTCGCACAACATTCTATTATTAATTAATATTTAACTAACTTTCCAGATACTGCAATACGTTTAACACATTTACGACAGTTATTCAAATTTTAATTGATTATAAATCAAAATTCCGTCTGGAAAACAACTGTTGGTGTTAATTTTCTTTATTCCCATACGCGTTTCGCCCTTATGGTGTGGGGCATCGTCAGTGGAGTTAGGGTGATGATATCTACATGGCGATCTGGTACAGCACTTTATGCATCTTGATTAGGTAGCCGTCAAGAACTTAGAATGAATGGATCACAACAACCCCGAAATTTGAAAATTACTCAGAAAATCGCTTCATGCCACAGGGTTAGGATAAAAAGGAATTTTAAGGAATCGGTATTTAAAGGCAATGATCTTGAAAATAATTCACACTGTTTGAATTACTTAACACGTTTCATCATTTCTAGCTGGTTCAGTCTTCATCAATCTTATCGCAAATTGCGCTATCTTTGTTTATGTCCACGAGGACCTTACTATTTATTTTATACATTGTCCTCCATCCGGGGATTGCAATCCAGCAATGTCTGGTTCCGCATCATTTGTCAGTCTGGCAGTTCCAGCACAAAGTTAAGCGGATCCACAGTCCGTAAAATAGGGCGGAAACGTGTTTCATTCTGCTGGACCTTTCTTCCTCTTCGTCACTTTCCGGCCGCACTCGGTCTCCGCCGGTTTTATGTCCTCGTTTGGCTGTACCCTTCAAGTTCAGAATTTACTCGCGGCAATAAATGTGTGTTTTTATCATCTTTCGTTATTTCTAAATAGCTTCATTTCTACATTTTTATGAGAGCTCCAGTTTGTTTTTGTTGTATCCTTTAATATAATATGAGTTATATCTTCCTATTGCAAAATTAGCTGTGCGAAAATATACACACAAAATGGTGCTATTGCACTTGTTTCTGATAAGGAAGTACAAATCATACAAAAAGAAGGTTAAAATTATTTACAGTTACTTCAAAAAGGAAATATCTTTGAACTAAATGGTTTCCAGAATGCTTTGTGAAAATGTTTTTACCATAAATTGTTTCTGTACTTCATCAGATTTGATATATCTGTTTTTAAAAAGTGGATGTCAGCTTTCTAATTCTGCTAATATTACAAGATCTATAGCCACAAATGTTTCAAATACCGTAAAAGTGGATATGATTGTTCAGTTTGAATGCCTCAAGAAACAATGACAAAGATTTTCTCTTTGATGAGTGAACGTCCCAAAAAAAAAAAAATTCATCAATATTTGAACGTTTATGTTCACCGAAAATAAACACATTTTAATCTTGGCTTGCTTAGAATACTCCGTTCATACAGTTTAGTCAAAGAACGGCTGCCAAGCTTTCGTCTCGATCTCTAAACTCATATTATTGGCGTAAGATCTGACGGAACAAGTGTAAAGGGAAAGGTTGGTGAATTTTTTCGCACAGTATACAATGGGCCGTTGACGTATTATAAAAAAGAAAAACCTACTAAAAGAGAAGTCGAACGCACAGAAACAACTTTGACTGACTCGGACGTAGGCGACGAAGAGCTGGACGGGACAATGGAAGCACAAAGCGTGATCGTAACACTGGATCATCCACCCCCTGAAGTGGTTCCCAGATATAATGATCTCAAAAAATTGAGGAAAGTTGTCCCGCTTTCCAAAAGTATTTTATTTGTTATGATTTCAAACAAACCAACGAGTGAGGAGGCAGAAATGACATTCTCGGCCGCTGGCTAATAAAGTGATAGTTTTACTGCTTAGTAGATAGATAGATTATTTTTCAAAGTGATGTGGTTTACAGTAAGGTATGTAATATGATCTGAATACTTACTTTATTTGTTTGTTTACTTCATAATTTGAATTAGATCTTAAACAAAAGCGCAAATTGTATTTAAGGTGGGCTAGATTGTTTTGTTTATGGCTTTACGCCTCGTCGACGGTGAGGTCATTAGAGTCGGAAAAAACTTTGGGACTAGGAAGGGGAAGGAACTCGACCATGACCTTCTGAAGGAAGCATTCCAGTCAGCATCCACCTAGAGTGATCTGGGAAAACCATGGAAAGCCCAAACCTGGATGCCCGGACGGGGATTCGAACCCGCGTCCTCCCGAAGGCGAGGCCAGAGCGTTACCACCCACCCATCACGCTCGGTTAGAAATTTTAAAATTATTTTTCTAACTAAAATATCGTTAACTGGGTTTTCTATTTATTATTTATTAATTCAATAAATAGACATTTATATTATAATTCGATAACACTTTAAAAATGTGACGGGTCCCGCGGGATTCAACAATCCCGCAATCCGCAAATGGGTGGTTGAAAACACTGCGGGATTGCAATCCTTACCTCCATCCACAATGTTCATTGCTTACTGGCTATTCAAAACTAGTATTTAACAGTTCATTTAGGTAAAAAGATTTATGTAAACAAGGAAATCATACTGTACGTATATATTAAGAATCAATAACATAAACATAAATGAAGGTATTATTATCAGGTAACCGTAATATTGAACCATGAAACTTGTAAAAATTTACCTACTGAACTCAATATTATAAGACGGATGTTAGTTACGACTGTACTCAGATGCTTGGTTTGATCGCCGAACTTTACTATTCTTCCCTCGTAGTGAAGACTATGCCACAAACTTAATCGCAATTAAACTAAACGTTTGTAAGTAGGATAAGACCCCTCCTTTGCGGTTGAGTTAACTCTTCGTTATTTAGAGGGAAGCTCTTCCATTGCAGTCGGGCTGACCATTGCGCTTTGACACCTATTCGGGGTGGTGGTGGCCTTGACTCGTGTGGGTAGACAACCCTGAATTCAATTTTCCATGGTCTCCGGAAGGACCAACAGTGGTGTGTGAGCGGTAACGCTCTGGCCTCGCATTCGGGAGAACGCGAGTTCGAATCCCCGTCCTGGCATCCAGATTTGGGTTTTCCATGGTATCCCCAAATCGCTCCAGGTGAATTCAAAGATGTTTCCTTCAAAAGGCCATGGCCGAATCCCTTTCCGTTCCTTGCCCCCAGTCCTTTCCCGCTTCTAATGATGTCGAGTTCGACGAGGTGTAAAAAAAAAAAGTTTCTGTAAATCACTTCAGGTGAGTGCTGTGATGGACATGGCACAACTCCTTCCCGTTCCTTTTTCTAAACTTCTTCCTTTGTGGCGGAGAGACACTATGATGCCTATAACACCACGTAATGACATGGGCTAGCCACGGGCGTCACAAGCCTCAATTAAGGGGAGCCGGAAGAGCCGTTGCTGCCTATGTAAAAATCATAATCTTTGGTGAACATTTATGAAATACTATTCAGTATACTAAATTGAAACTTTGTCAGCCTATACAATGATTTAGTTTTAAAGATAAGACGGAGGGATATTTTACTAACTTTTCTAGTTACTTTGAAATAATTTCTTTTTAAACAACCCATTTAAAAGGATATGCGACATTTTATTAAATATCGTATTAACTTTTGAACATTTTAAAATAATCCTGTGTTAAAATGTAAATTTTACAACAACAAGTTAGACATAAAAATTTTATCTCCCTATCTTCAGTACTTTTTGAAAAAAAATGTTCCTCAAATTTCTAGAATTCTAATTTATGGTAAATGATACAAATGGAATGCGGTACTACCACATGTGCACGTCACACGACGAGATTAAAATCAAATGGAATGAGGTACTACCACGTGTGCACGTCACACGACGAGATTAAAATCAAATGGAATGCGGTACTACCACATGTGCACGTCACACGACGAGATTGAAATCAAATGGAATGCGGTACTACCACGTGTACACGTCACACGACGAGATTGAAATCAAATGGAATGCGCTACTACCACGTGTTCACGTCACACGACGAGATTGAAATCAAATGGAATGCGGTACTACCACGTGTGCACGTCACATGACGAGATTGAAATCAAATGGAATGAGGTACTACCACGTGTGCACGTCACACGACGAGATTAAAATCAAATGGAATGCGGTACTACCACATGTGCACGTCACACGACGAGATTGAGATCAAATGGAATGCAGTACTACCACGTGTGCACGTCACACGACGAGATTGAGATCAAATGGAATGCGGTACTACCACGTGTGCACGTCACATGACGAGATTAATATAAGTGAATTGCATCGTTTACCTGGAGACCTCGATGGATTGTGACAGTTTTTTTCTATTCACCGGGCAATGCGCCTCTTGTATTGGCTAACTAACCTAGACCGGTAATTATACGGGGTGTAGATGAACTACAGTCAACGTGGAATCCGAACCACGGAAGCGTTCTGGTGTACTTCACATTACACAGCAAGCTGTGCCAGAGGTGGAGGTTGGGTTAAGGGCATTTCAAAAGCCCCACCGAGAATGGAATTCGAACCAAGGACCGTCCGATCACCAATCAGATGCCTTACCCACTGAGCCACCAGACAGCTATAGAGAAGTGAATGATGACACCAGATAGAGATACGATCGCTGGATGGCAGATGCTGTTCCGTTTTCAGATCTCGCACAGTAGTAGCAGAGATGAAATGCTGGAAACCTCTCTTACAAAGCAATCGCATTTCAGCGAAAAAAAATGGTCTGCCAATAAGACAATGTCGTCAGCAAATCGTAGCATACTGATTGTTAGGCATGGTTTATATTTGTCACCAGCAGTGAAGAATTCGTAGCGGTTGTAAAGTAGAGGTTGTAAAATACAAAGGACAGAAGAAGTAAACAGTGGATTTTAATAGTGCCTGTCAGAGGGAAGTAGACATTGAAATGCATTGCATGTTTAACTTTATTACTTGCCAGGGCGACGTTCTTTAAGCGGAGTGAGCAGAATTCAATTTGTCGTACCGTTTCGTAGTTGCAGTGGAAGTTTGAGCGGTTCGCCCCGGCCTCGTGCATACTGCATGGCCGTCCCGCGGGGCGCGCCCCTGTTTGCCGCCGCCTAGTTGACACAGCGCTGTCGCGGCCTGCCTCACCATCAGGGGACGTCTCCCGGCCCCGAGCAAATAACGATGCTAGTACTTCTGGAAAACAATTGAAACTAAACGACATATGTGAGACGCTGGATAATTGGTGGTGAAAACGTTTTGTATTGTAATTTACAAATAACAGAAACGATGTAATACTATTTTTACGATAATTGCTGGTATAAAAACTTATAAGCTTACATTTTAGAATAAAAAATATTCAGTTTTTGAAAAAGCGCGTTCTGCAGTTTTTTAATTAAGGAACAGCATTAATTCTGATAAAGATGATGATAAGGGCATCCAATCGTCTAATTGTTTTGTTTGATCTTATAATTAAGGTTTATACCCGTAAAAGATGTCACTTCTACATTTATTATTATTTGTTCTTTAGGGAGGTTATAAAATGATTTTACAGCCTTAAAGATGAGCCAAAATTCTAAAAATGTGTGAAAACATGACTGTTGCAATTTTTATCATTTAAATGGATTACGAGAATCTCCCCGAGCGTGGCGGGTGAGTGGTAACGCTCTGTCCTCGTATTCGGAAGGACGCGGGTTCTAATCATCATCTGGCCGCCCAAAGCACTCAAGGCGAACCTCAGGATGGTTCTTACAAAAGGTTAAGTCCAAATTCCTTCCCCTTCCTTTCCTCAATGCTTACTCGTCTCTAATGACCTAAGCGTAGACGAGGCGTAAAGCCAGAAACAAAAAAAAGACTCAATCCGGTGAGAACAATGTTGCATTGATACGAACGTTTCTTCTTGCTTGTCGAAACAGCTTAACTGGTGTGAATGTTTGCCGGTACCCAAAAAATAAATCGTTTTAGAAGATAACGTCATTTTATAATTAGGAAAACCGCATTATTTGAGGTACTTATATTGATCAATTATCAAATAATGATATATAGTTAAGCGTGGATATTAGTACAGCCTCTCCACCATCTATGGATCAGTAACGTTGACTAAAGATGCACTGATTAAAATTCATCTTCACTAAATAATTCTAACCATCTCAAATGGAACTTAGATAATATCCCATTTGCTGTTGCCTTAGTTTAAAGTGAAAAAGAAAAAAAAAATAGCAAGTTTATTTATAGCGAAGTAAAGAGTAGTCTGGTGGCTCGGTGGTTAAGGTGTCTGACTGGTGATCCATAGGACCCCGGTTCGAATCCCTGTCTCACTGGGGATTTTCATAAGCTCTTAATCCGTCCTTCACCTCTGGCACAGTGTGCTGTGTAATGTGAAGTACCCCAGAACGCTCCAGTAGTTCGGATTCCATGTTAAACTGTAGGTTCCATGGACACGGTAGGACTTCCGGGTTAGGTGAAGGGGGCTATGACAGGGCGGAATGCGCAGCCAGTAGAAACCATGTAAGAACGAATTCTTTCCCGGCGTATGCTTGTAATGAAGTCTTCACGGGTGTACCGCAGATTGTGTTTTGAAAACAAGATATTTCGACGACTAGCTCCGTCGTCTTCATCAGGTGTGGAGACATCTGCACAGGTCGGCTGAACATCAGATCTGACCTAATGAAGACGACGGGGCTAGTCTTTGAGATATCGTGTTTTCAAACCACAAACTGACGATACAGCCGTGAAGAATTCATTGCAATAGAAACCCTGTGTACAGGCCATTACAGCCACACGAAATTATTATTATACCGAAGAAACGTTTTCCTAAATTTTAAACCTCCAAGACTCGAAATGACATTCAACTGCATGGCTCTGCATTTCCTGCGTCCAGAGAATACAGGTCGCAGTAATGTATTGTTATTCAAGACATGTCGTACTGCCACAAATACTATTCACTAAGACTCGTGGTACTGATTTTGAGACCGTAACATCAACATTAATGAACGACAACCATGAATCCAGAGTAGATCTTGATGAGATGCATCTGATGGAAACTGCAGTGGAACTGGCCATTTATGTTGTTAGCTGACAACAGTTATGATTTTGCAACATAGTATTCACGAAGCATATTTTCATGAAACGATGACAATGTTTCGATAACGACCCCTGTGTCTTCATCAGGTAATCGTATATTGCTATCGAGATTCTTCAAGAACACTGCGAAACTGCCTTGAAAATGTCGAAACGCTGTCGTCGTTTCATGGAAATATCCGTCTGCAAGCCCGTGTTTATTTATACGGCGGGGAAATCTCCGTTCACATACAGTTATGATTTTATGTAGGACTAGCTTCAGCCCATAACTTCATTCACTTGGTTTCTCATTTACAAATGGTAGTGATGTGAAATTAAGTCTTCTACCGAAGTTACGCGCACGGACAGCTTGAATTCTTAATTTGCAGTCAAGAATGTTGCAAATATAACGAGTTCAGAAGTCGTACAGAAGTGTACGAAACACAATTAACAAACTCCCCGCTGTGTGAGTGCGGCGGAGAGTCGGAGGCTGATGCGAACCACCACTTTTTCAGATGTAAGAGATACAGAGGAGAGTCAGACACTATCTGGAAAGACAAAACAATGGGATATAAGTAACCCAGTCAATGTGAGTCATTTCCTTGCACTAGGAGGTGCCTCACTGACAGAGGATGTTGCGCTACTTGACAAGGAACAACGTAGAAATGTAAACGGGTGCAAATACTTCTCTTTTTTTTTTAACTGCTTTACGTCTCTCAACAGCGAGGTCTTTAGAGACGGGAAAGGATGGGGGCAAGGAATGGGAAGGAATTCGGCCATGGCATTTTTTAAGGAAGCATCCCGGCATTTGCCTGGAGTGATTTGGGAAACCATGGAAAACCCAAATCTGGATGCCCGGACGGGAATTCGAACCACCGTCCTCCCGAATGCGAGGCCAGAACGAAATACTTCTCAATATTGTACAGTTATCGTTTACAGAACACTAGACGGATAGTATTTGATTGTTTAAAATTGTAATTGAAATGTTTTATAAAACTTTTAACTTTTACTTGTACACAAACTGCTGGATTATTTTATTCTTAAACCTATGACTTAACGCTTTTGTATTTCTTTTGTAGTAAACTCCTCTTATAACGCTTATGTTCTTAATTTTAAAATGATTAATGTGTACTACGTAAATTACTATTTCCGTTATATAATCCAACAGCTTTAAATTGATCTCGTAATATGAACAGTGACTTCAATATATATATATGAACATATACATATATGAACATATATACATATATATATATAGAAATAAAAAAAAATCCAGTTGGCTCACGACTCTCTGTAATCAGTTAAACGACTGATGCTGATGACTTGGAAGTGCATTGTTCGAAACCCCATTAAAACCCAACCACGGTAATCATCTTGAACAAAAAATTGATGCTAACTTTGGACACTTTTATTCTAATTTATCAGCTTATCGAAATCACGTCCAAATGAAACATAGCCACTTTATACCTGGGCTGTACACTATGTCAAACCCCATCGAAGTCTGTTTAATAGTTCTGCCGTGAATCGCGTTAATTCTGAACAGACAAATAGGCACAATTATATTTTTTTTAAAATAGCTGATTCATTCTCTGTAGATCATTTACAGCGCCTATACTCATTTTTACAAAATTATTCTATTTATAGATTAATATTCACTCCCAAGTGATTTTAATTCTTCAAGTTAAAGAAAATTATATTTAAATTATGAATGATAAATATATATGTTTATACAAGCTATACAGTTTAAACTTTGCAATACTCTAACAGTAATAATAATTTACGACTGAAATATTTCCACACGAGCAATCTTGTTGTTGTTTTCACCTATTTTCCAGTGGCGTTCGAGCTAACGGAAGGAAGTTGACGGACTTTCTGACTTACTGAAGAGATTGGGTGCTGCCACATTTGAAATTCGTACAATTTCAGCTATAGGTGACCTCCGTATGTGGAAACTAGTTTATTTTGTTTATTTTCACGGCTTAACGTTATGTGGAATAATATTCTGGCGCAATTCTACTCACAGAAACAAAGTGTCCAGAGCCCAAATCCAGTAATAATAATTATGTGTGGGGTTAGCAATAGAACTTCATGTAGAGAGCTGTTCAAGAAGATAGGGATTTTAACATTGGTGGCTGAGTATAAATACACGTTAATGTCCTTTATAGAAACAAATAGTAAAATACACAACTATGGCACTAGAAGTAAAAATGATCTTCGCAAAGATTAAAAATTGTTGTAATTTGTTTAAACAGGGTTTCCATATTCAGGGATACATATCTTCAGTAAATTTTAAATATCTAGCAGATGATAGGATTAAATTCAGGAAAAAATTAACAGAATTTTTAATTAACAATTTCTTTTATTCTGTCGAAGAATTTACTTCTACGGTATCTGCAAAATAAATGCCGGTAGATTGTGTAAATGTTGTTGACGTAATACATGCACCATGCATGCTATGTCTGTACATCTTCTGGTGTATATATTATTTTTTTATACAATTGTTAACAGTAAATTGACAACGTTCCACATCCCACACAGCAAGACCCTTATATTGCTATCTATTGAAAATGAATGTATTGCACTGTGCTCATTTTCCTCGAATGTAACGAGAAAAAATATACGTGTATGTTACGGAAGTTACCACCTTCTCGGAGCAAGAAAACATTTTCTATCTGTCAATGGATTATAGGCAATGCGACGGAGCTGTATCCGAAGCTTTTGTGGCAAGAAATGGTAAGGTATTCTCTGATAGAAACCATCATTGCAACGTTTATCAACTTTTTCAATCGGAGTAAAATGCCAATAATAATAATAATAATTCCGTATGGTCGCTATGATCTGGTCGCATAGTTTCTATTGGCTGCGCATCCCACCCCTTTCGTATGCGCCTTAACCTAATCCGGCAATCCTACCGGGTACAGGGGACCTACAGTTTAACGCGGAATCCGAACCACAGAAACTGTTCTGGAGTACTTCACATTACACTGCAGGCTGTGCCCGAGGTGAAGGTCGGGTTAACTGCTGTTTGAAAATCCTCACCGAGACAGGGATTCGAATCGGGGACCTTTGATCCCTAGTCAGACGTCTTAACCACTGAGTGACCAGACCTCTTAAAGTTAAAAGGGAATTGAACTGTCTTAATATTTACTAGCCAAATTAATAATAATTAGAGTAAACTACAGAAAAGAAAGAAATAATGATGACTAAATGTTAATTTATCTCTGTAACAATATCTTTAACGCAGCTAGAATAAAATTTTGAATCGCTACGGAGCACCTGCGCCACAAGTTGAAAATCTATGGCGTTGGGTGATTCGGGAAACTATCTAAAGCTTACGTCTCGGTGGCGAATTATTGGCCTCCTGAATACCAGGCCGTAGCGATACGACCACCAGCTCCTATTGAAGCTTATAATATTACATCTCAGAAAAGAACAGTAAATTTAAATCCGTCACATGAAGATTACATACCCTGACAGCAAGAAATGCTTATTGAGATAAACATATTTACTACATAATTTACTACTAACACGAATTATTTTGTTAAATCCGGTACAGAATATAACATGTACCTTAAGATTCGTAGGCTTAACTGAAAGTATGACTGTTGGTCACAAAGTCTGAAGTGAAATGTGAAGTGAATGTCTGAAGTGAACTGCGTTCATTTTATTTCGTACAACCAACACATCCAACTGATAGTACTACATACATCAGGTTACTTTTCGACATAGTCTCCATATCGGTTTTGGCACTTGTCGCTTCGTGGGATGAGTTTGAATATTGCCTGCTGGTAAAAATACTGTCCTCACGTGTTCTGCCAGGTTGTCGGGAAATGTTTCACCTCCTCGTCTGAAGAGAATCGTCGGCCTCCTAGATGCTCCTTCAAGTGATAAAAAGGTGAAAGTGTGATGAAGGAAGAGAATGTTTGTTGATGATCCTCATCGGTGACGTTTTCTCCACCGGCCGCAAACTTTCGATACTATTCTGCGACATTATAGTATCTCTGTAAACATCTGCCGTTGAATTTCAGCCGCCGTCATAAGTTTCGCCCAAAGCGAATAACTGAACGGATGTCTATGCGAGACCAGTTTTCCAAACGAGCCAGTATTTGTGTTTACCTACAACTAGCACTGTAGGTAGACGGTAGCTGAAACTCTGCACTTTTACCAGAATTACCGCGCACTACTAATTTCTCTATAACGCAGCACACTCCAGGAATATCGGCCATGTAACCTTAGTTCTTTTGGTTTTACGCCTCGTCGACGTCAAGGTCATTAACGGTGGGATGGGAGTGGGAAAAAAAGGGAAGGAATTCCGCCATGGCCTTTTGGAGGAAGCATCCCGGCATTCACCTGGAGTGATTTTGGAAAACGATGGAAAACCCAAATCTGGATGCCTGGCCGGGGAATCGAACCGGCGTCCTCCCGAATGTGACTTAGTTTCTGATTACCCTTCGTATTACATTAATCGTTTACATAATTCCATAAAATATTCAAACAATTCTTTCAGCGCAATGGTAAAGAATTTATATCTTTCTTACTTCAACAATTATAAAAGATTACTCTAAAAAATTATCACGTTTGTAATGCTAGAGATGGTTTATACTTATCGGTGTGGCTGGGGGAATCTAGTAATGTGGGAGTGGTGACGGTATCTGGGTAGTCCGACCCGGCGTCTCGTATGAACAGCAGCCGGACGTGGCTGAGGTCCTTTGTCATCGTGTGTCGCTGTAATGAAAGGCGGGGTCGCCTGCCTCAAAGAACAACTGGCGTAGGTCACAGGTCCAGGGACTCCGCACGCACACAGTTCTCAGGCTACAAATTAAAAAACTAAGCTCGACACGAAGTTCAATGTTGATATCATACGTTATCTACTTATTGACGTTAATACTTCTTCCAAGTTTGGTAGTGGGTGGCATTTTAGAGTAACGAACGACATGAATTTTACCACGTTTTAACAACGGAACATTCCAAGCCATTAGCCAATACGGCTGATTGCAGCTATAGTAGACTACTCAAAACAAAAAGACAAAAAAAATAACAATAATTTTTTTGTGATGTGTAGCAAGAAAACTCGTGGTAAAAGGTGGGTTTTCGGGTAAAAAGTGAATCCTGTTTTGCCTTTGTTAATAGCACAACATCTAATACTAATTCAGTACCAATCTCAAACTCTTATTAATCTTGCAAACAATCAGGGAAATAAGCTCTTCTTTGTAGAAAGTGAACTATTTCGTTGTATCGCGGAAGACATGATAAGCTACTAATTGTAAGTTCGCGGTAAGTTATTGTAACTTAATTAATCAATCCTTAGATTTACAGGTTTTTGTAGTGAGGTAGCTGTATGGTTTATACTTTCGCCAAAGAGTGATAATTCCTATAACTTTACAATGATCACGTCGTTGATGAAATAACAGGGCCGTCGATTCACGTTTTCCTTCAGTTTTATTCTGCCGAACTGTTCATAAAGATTCCAAAGCACATTATAGACGCAGCGTCTTGTTAGCACAGTTTCCAGAGATCTCAAAAACGTAAATAGGCGCTACAGAATTATCTAGAAAACATTAAGAAAGCCGACCGAATCTTCTGTATCGTTAACAATCATTCCAAACAATACAATTATTACAAAAATAATCAGAAACTACACAGAAATTAATTATAATCATGAAGAAACATTTTTAATTTAAAATAAAAAATATTTACGGGCATTTAAACAAGAAACTGATAAAATTAAACATTCCAAACAGCCTAAAATCTTACTTATAACACCATGACTTCATAATCACAATCTTTCAATTAACATTTCTGACATTATACTGCATTTTATCAACTGTGCACTTCATTTAAACAATTTCCACCCAACAAAAGAATACTCTTTAAAGCTAAAAATACGTAAATTTACAATTAATCCATTTTTATCTCTCTCCAACTCTAATAAACTTAAATCATTAGCATGAAATTCATAGAAATCAGTGTTTGAGGCTACAATTTGGTCAGAAAGGTACTAACATAGACAGGATGTTGAGTATTAACTATATTATGTCAGTGAATTTTACTTTGATGAAGATAACCGTTTTAAACGTGAACTAGTTTGAGTGATACATTGGTGTGATTAAGTAGCTTGACTTCCGTAACCTGCACTCGTGCGTCTCCTGCACGGAAGCGATGTTCGGGGTGGAGGGCGTATACGCTGTTGTCCCTAGACGGCTGACCGGCCGTTGGCCTTGGCAACTTGAGTGGAGGTGAGCCTTTGAAGTGACGGGAGCTCTTGGGGTGAGGGAAAAACTATCGAGAAAAGTCGCAGACAGCATTTGATCTAGGGGGCCAGAAAACTTGCCATCCGAGTTTCCCCTGAAGTCTACAAGTGCGCTTTATGTGCCCGACGTAGGGAATCACCAAACACCGTAGAGCAAACGAACACCTCCGGCAGAGCCGGGTGGCAGTCGGTAAGAGAGGATCGCTGTGGGACGCGTGTGAAACGAGTAGCAATACGAAGAACAGCGAGGGCTTCTACTTCGTGATGGCCTCCTTCTACCACCCTCCAAATGCCAACATAAGTCTCAAGAGTCTCAAAGAAATAATATAAATTGTGTCCATGCAATAATACTAAGTTGTAACTTCATCCTGCCTTATACTGACTGTATTAATTACGTTAAAATAATGTTAGCAAGAAAAAAAAGCTTCTGAAACTGTTGTTGATCTGTTCTGCAATGATAAACTGCAACAATTGGTTACGTAACGAAAATTGAATTTTAATTGTAGAAAACACATCGTAAGGACAAACTCATTCGCAGATATTCAGCGGCTACGGAAATAAGCGATCACAAAGGATAATATAATCATCATTTCCAGATTTGAAGAAAGATTCTAAGATAGCTTTTAGAATGTACACTGAGAATTTAAAGTAAACGAGGCACACTAATTAAAATCAAGAAAAGCCTCAAAAGAACGACTGTAGAAATAAAAATCCATCATGTTATGTGCGTGAAAACTGCTCAAAAAAGCAGAGAAGCATAAATGGATGTCCTGGAATAAGAGGGGACGGTAATGACCAAGAAGGTATAACTAAGTACTAATTCGCTGAACAGTCTAGCGGTTTAGTGGTTAAGGCATCTGGAAACGTCCGCGGTAGGAATTACGCTTTCGGCTGTTATTTTCAAAGGCCCTTAAATTTCTAATGGTCGCCAAAAGAAAGACAATATAAACACCTGGGTAAATACCCCATGTCAAGAATTGACCTAGAGGTTTAACAATAAAGCCCTTAAAGCTACAGTTATACAGCACCAGTCAGTAGGGAAGGGAAGGCATGGGAAAAAAAAGGTTTTTAAGAGTGTTTCTACAGGAGCGATATACAAAATTAAGTGAACGTATAAAATAAAAAATGAACACGTTCTGAAAATGAGTATAATAAGGAACTTAATAGAAGAATGTTCCAACATGAAATAAATACGAGCGTGAATCATGTTTTAATACTTGAAAGTTATTTAAATACATCCCTACAGATAGCAAACGAACTGAAGTATTAGGCGGCATTTGGCGTAGAAAACTGAGGACATAATTTTGTATGTAAATATGTATAAGACGAGAAGCCTTATTTTAAGAAATCAACAACAAAAATTACGGAAAAAATTATCACTATTTGTTTCACTTTTTCAATTTCACCATGTAACAAAGTAAAAAAAAAAACACACACACACATTTGTAATGTTAATTTAAAAATGGAATGTTGATTTCTTATCATCTAAAAATACTGGAGTTTGACGTGACGCTTCGCATGGAATATCGTAGCCGTTAATAGTAAAATCTGCTCGGGAAATTTCGAACATTAATATTAGACCTAAATTCTTATAAAGATTTTGAAACATTAATATTAGGGTTTTATGGACAATTTCCTGGCAGGACTTCCACAATTATGTCGCCCTGACCAGAAACTGTACAGTAGTTCAAAGATATCACGTTGTAACGTTACGGTAGTTTATTTAAAGATTCATTTAAGCGTTTTTGGACCATATTAGACTATTTTAGTCTGTGGTGCAATGCTTTGAGGAGCTCGAAGGGAAAAGTTGCTTGGTGCAAGAACTGCACCTTGTGGATGCGTCTGCTAGGTTGCACAATATCCCTTTATTTTCTTTTTTTTTTTTTTTTACTTACTGCTTTACGCCTCGTCGACGGCTAAGGTCATTAGAGGCGGGATGGGACTGGAGACAAGGAACGGGAAGGAATTCTGCCATGGCCTTTTGAAGGAAGCATCCCGGCATTCACCTGGAGTGATTAGGGGAAACCATGGAAAACCCAAATCTGGATTTCCGGATGGACATTCGCACCCACGTGCTCCCGAATGCGAAGCCAGAACGTTAACCGTTCACCCACCACTCTCGGTGCACAATATCCCAAAAGTGTGAGATGTTTATTAATAGGGGTGAGGGGTGAGCTGCTAAGTTGCCGTTCTCCCACTAAGCCTTGGTGGTGGAACTTTTCTCTTCCAGCTCCTCAAATCATTGCGCCACACTCTAAAATAGCCTAATATCACCCAAAAACGCTCAAATAAATCCCTAAATAAATTGTATAAGTTACAAAGTTTTGGTTTTCGGATTGTGCTGTTCTAGAAATAGGAAAATATTTTGTTATATTATCTCGAAAGAAATATAACCTAATCTCTTAAAAATACAACACATTTTTCCCTGTTTTTATAAGTTGTTTTCCGAATTGAAAAATACTTGCGACTTGATTTTTCTTTCTTCGCTGCCAAATGTGAACACATCTTCAGGGAACTATGAATTGAGATACTGAAAAATTTACTATAGTAATCTTTTTTTTCGTTTTTCTTCGTTTGGAGATGCTGTTCGTAGTTTGGAGAACTTCTATGGAATTTTCAGTGTTTGAAAGTTTTGGATGTGACTTAAAATATGGTCTGGTAATTCTTTACGTTAATTTTTCCTCTAACACCTTTGCCCGTAAGCTGTAGTTAAATGAAATTTTAAAATATGTTCTTAAGTGATTGTGGAAACGCAGAATTGCGGCATTTCCACTTTGCGCTTTAAACTGATCTAATAATAATTTCTGCAAATATTTTTTATTTTATTTTTTCTAAATAGTTTTTGGTTTTCACTGCCATTCAGTCACGTCCTATAAGACAGAAATATATATACCGTCCTTTTGCAGTACCATTATTCATAAGTTTATGGACATTGCAAAACAAACACATTACTAAATTTAAACGGCCATACCGGCAGAATAACTTGTAACTCGACTCCAGCATGCTAACCTACTCGCTGACGGGTTCGACTACTTAACAGTACCTCCAACATTTAGATTAAATTTAATTGTTCACCGGAGACTGGGTACACCTGTATCAACAAAACCAAGTCGATTCGACCAACTGGAAAATTCAGCCAGACAAAAGCGACATACTGGGGTATACAGCTCTAAGGAGAGAGAAAAGGAGAAAGATGTTTACCAATTCCCGGTTGGTGCGGAGCTTGTGGAGCAGTTACAAATTGGGAGTACGGGAAACAGAGAGCGGCGGGAGCCATTCGTCTCTGGAATGTGGTGATAAAACTTGGCTGGGGAGAGAGTAAGCCAGCCAGCTGACAAGTGATTCTGCGCGGCACGCACGAAGCCTAACTCCCAGGGAGACGGCCAGGCGCCCCCCCCTCCTGTCATTGTATGTTTTTGGTGAATATTTCTTAAAGAGATACACCGCGCACTCCTCATATTGGAAAACGTGATCGCATCGAAAGCTGTGCTAATTCGTTTCAATGAACAAAATTTACAAAAACGTCCGATAAAAACGGGTTTCATGCGCTAATATATATATTACGCTCAAAGACCGAAAACGCTCATTGAGTGGAAAAAAAAAAACGACCACAACTTGTTCAGGTTTCATTGAAACAGCACTTACAGAAAACAGGCAGAACGAGTTTTAGCTAACTACAAAGGGCCACAACGCGAATTTTGCGTCTGGTACCGGACGCATTTGAGCCTTGTAACGAACGCTACGGGTAAGACAAATCACATATATTTAATTCACCCTGGATCCATTCGTCGTGATCCCAAAAGTTAGATACTGATAAGGCACAATGTGTTATGGCCGTTTTAAATAAACCAGAACGCGTTGAGGTAGTTTTTTGTGTGTGTGTGTTTTTTTTTTTAATTATACTGTATAAGATGAAGTTATCACTCCCGCAATTATTTGTAAAAGAACCCATGTATGTAATTAATGTAATGTGTACGATACTTTTATGAACGAAAGATTCTACAGCCGTAATAGCTTTTACAATCTTTAGGTGCCATTTAAGATGTTACTTTTAACTTTTATGCGGTTGGCAGAAGTGAAGGAGATGCGGTGAAGATTTATAATATGTAACTGCAGGTGGGCACCTCGACCAAACGAAGCCCGATATAGTGAACGTGTTTTAAAGGTTAGTTGGGACTGAAAAGTTGTGTTTCTCATAAATAAATCAGCATAGATTAAAAATTTATAGTTCTGTATTTAGTGAGTGGAAGTTGGGCCACATCCCTGTACCCTTTCGGAGTGAAATTGATGTGAACTGCAGAGGTACTCTAAATACGGCGTGTCTATGTCAACGTCAATGAATATAGTTAATTAATCAGTTCAAGTGATAACTACCAAAACTTGGCTACCTCTACCAGGATCTAATGGTTCCTCACAATAGACAAGGAGAAAAGTGAAGCAGAAGTGAAATTAGCCAATCAGTTAGTAAAAAACCTTACAACAAAAATCGACATTTATAAAAGCAAAAATTTGGTGCAATTATAAAACCAGAATGTCTCTATGCCGCAAAAAGTTTAGCTTTATATATGAAAAAGGAAACTTCAAGAATTAAACAAAAAGGAGAGAAAAAAGTGAAATTGTGGAAACATGGTGCAAATGAATTGAAAAGACCAACAAAAAGACTATTTCACTGTATTGATAAAAATCGCCTCGGAAGTAATTGTTCCTTTAACGAAACAAAAACACACGTAGAAGAAATAAATCTTAAGAAACATTAAATTTTGAAACCTAGCGTGATGGGTGAGTGGTAACGCTCTGACCTCGCAATCGGGAGGAGGCACCTTCGAATCCCGGTCAAGCCATCCAGATTTCAGCTTTTCATGGCGACTCCAGGCGAATGTCGAGTTGGAGCCTTCAGAAGGCCACGACCGAATTACTTTCCTGTCCTTGCGTGTAGTCTTTTCCATCCAGTGTCTACGAGACGTAATGCCATAAAGAAGAAACAGGGTCTTTTTCTAAAAATGACGGCTTAGTGTGAGGGTAAAGCATTTGATAATGTTAGGTGGGACAAGATGTTCAAAATTTTAAAGAAGTCAGGTCTTAAATATCGAGATAGAAGGCGCAAATTGAGACGCGTATAGCGCATGTGACATGACGCCAGAACAGGGCGCTTTTTTTTTTTGTAAACTACTGAATCAAATACAACAGCGCTCATTGGGAACATGACGCTACATGGCGCGACTCGCGGCTGCTCACAGTCGCGCGGCGCTGTGGTCGAGGCACAGTTTCTCGCGCCACGCTTGTGAACGTGTGGTATCGTCAACCCTCTAATCTGTGCCTTTTTATAAGAAAAAGTTGATAGAAACAGTGATGTAGCACAAAGAGTTTTATTATACAAAACATGTAAATTGTATTAAGACTGAACTGAAGAATCGGATTTGGGGTGTCACTGAAAATAATTGTAATCTTACGTACGATTAGTATTACCCATATTTCCACAAATAGCCATTTCACAATTTTTCGTTAATACATATCGTGCATACTAAGGAAAGGATTTTTCTAATTAGTACATCAAAAAATAACGAGCGTTCTAACATGACCCCACTTAACCTATATAATGTAAAACTTACACAAATGAAGTGTGGTATGTTGTCACTATTTTCAGATCATAACAGATTGACCTTGCCACGTAACTGCTCCTCAATTGTGGAAATACTCAGTGAAATTCTTCCTCACTTTTAAAACAGCTAATGAAGTTTCTTGTTCATGCAGTGATTGAGTTTGCTGCAACAGTTTGGTATCGTTCACATTTTCTGCTACCACTAATAACTTGGAAACCACCAGACCTGTTAAGTACAGATTTCGATCACCGGAAAATATGTCTGTATTACAACCATTTCTTAAAATGAGCCCTAGTTATGAAGAAAATTGTTAGGATTGAATTGAGAGCTTAGTGGTGATGTATGTGGTTAGGCGCCTACTTACCATTTTGCGAACCCAAATCACCATATTGTCAAATATTTGTATTTCTTTTTTATATTCAAAATTCATTGAACATTTATTTTATTTTATTTAAAATTCATTTACATATTTTTATTATGTGCAATAACGTTTAAAGCATAAAATCTTACGTAATATATAGTCTCAACTTTTTTTTTTTTAGAAAATCTTCCTTTTATTGTTAATAAGTTTATTTTTTGTGTTTTCTAATGAAGCAGGTATGTTTCATCTTCATAGTTTCTATACTTCTATCTCTACAGTTAATATTTTAAAGTAAGTGTAGTAAATAGTTGTTCAAAATGGGAGCTTATTTTACAATATCTTTCACCGTGTCCATTTTACTATCAAATGGTTTCCTGAACACACGAAACCATGTAGACAGTATACCGAAGGCGCATTCCGTGGTTTGTCGAGCTCGAAAAATTCGGGCGTTAAAAACTTGGTGTTCAAAATTTCCAGTTACATGCCTCCTTGTATATGGTCCCATTATATTTTCTGTTAAAAGAAAGACCTTGTCTCCCAAAAAAAAAACGTGCGGCATCGTCTTAGCAATCGTAGTTATACATTAAGGAGACAGAAGTAGTAACATGTATTTCATTATTTTCTTACGCGATGCACTACTGGCACATATATTTCCATTCATGAATCTGCCCATAGCTCCAACATCAACTGTGATGAATTTTTAATCCGCATCCGCTTTTCCTTTTAGATAAAATATACTCGTTAGGTTATTTAAATTTCTTATTCAGCAAGCAATAAAGCAAAACTCCTTGCTCGGCATCATCTGATTCTAAATAATGACAAATGTCAATAATAACAAATGTTTTCTTCGCGTGTCGTATATTTTCAAATGCGCGTGGTACGCGCGCCACTTGGAAACTGCGTCTCAATATGCGGACCATCTCGCTACGCGTGTCTCACGCGCGCGTCATGTCGCTCATGTCGCGTCATGTCACATGCGCTATACGCGTCTCAATTTGCGCCTTGCCTTGCACAATCCCGTGTTCGTGCTGTCTCGCGTTGACTCGTGAATGCTGGGAGTAAGAGTGTAAACGCGGCATTACAATCTCATCACCTGCTTCACAGCGAGAGCTGTCAGATCGCTACAGTGATTACACTTTTCTACGATTATCGTTTATCATTTCAGTTCCCTCCCTTCCATCACGGTTGATCTTTGGCTCATTCGTGTGGTAGATACGGATGTCCACATATCTTTTTCGTTGCCATATGTCTCTCCTGTAATATTACTAAGAATTCTATCGAAATATTGTGAAGGGTGTTAGTGTTTTCCGTGTTCTTCTGGACCTCCTGCTTTCATGTGTGGCAAGTGGAGGATTATTTTACCTATTCTACCCTGAGAAGTTATCACTGATGATATTACTTATTTCATGCGATTACAATCTGAAACAAGATTTCATTTCTTTTGCAGTTCACAATCTTTCTTTCCCTTTCCTGTATTTAACCAAAATTACTTTTGTGTAATCTGGTTACAGACTGGTGTTCTTAGATTAAGGTATTAGCGATACTGCATGTAATTACCTTTCTGAATTTGATAAAAATATGCTCATTATTTTTTTTATTCAATGTATGGACTAAAGGCTCCATTGACTTTTGGTGAACAACAATAGGGAAGTATTTTCGTTTTCTGAGCAGCTATTAAATTTCCCGCTCTTATTTCTATATAGTAACTACACTCCCATTAATAATTTATGAAATTTTGTACCTTGAAGCAGACTTATCGCGTAATGACAGACGAAATGGCTAAACGTTTATCGGGGACTTAACGCTTCGTTGGCGTCAAGTTCATTAAAGGCAAGTGTGGGTTGATGGAAGCCACAGGCAGGGATTCGGCAATGTGCTCTTTCAATTATTTGCATCGATTTCGTGAAACCATGGATAGAATTCTGGATGGTCGGCCAGGATTTGAACCCGCGTCATCCCGAATGTGAAGCCTCAGCCCGAGACCACCGGGCTCGGTAACAACGTTTGAATGAGGATTACATTCGTGTAGCCAACGTGATAAATGTCTGTCGCGTTTCTAGTCATTTGTGCTGAACTCTCAAGCAGTCAATTGAATTCACTTTTATCTGGGGTAGGGGAAGGTCAGGTAACCACGGACATGTAAAGTGCTAACAAACCAAACACGCTGGGTAGGTAAAACTTTATTGCAAATATGTGCACCCTATAATGTAAAAACAAACGCAACTGAGTTGCGGCTTGGGCGCCCAGTGAGTTTCACAGTAGTGTGTGTTTTGTTCCTGGCAGAAGCTTTCCGTCGTTCCTGTTAAAATTCGTTGGAGATTATTTAAAATGATGCGTCAGATAAACGAATAGTAACGCGGGCTCAAAAAATCCAATAGGACATATGATGGACAAAAAAATAAAAGGTGGGAGCGAGAAATAAAATGTTTAAGGCCCTATTAAGAATACAAGTGAAGTATCCATAGTCTTTCCGAAGCAAATCAAGTAAAACATTCCCAATGTATTAAGTTGAGAAATTTTTGAAGAACACAATTCAGTGCTATGAAGCAAATATATGGCCCATGTAGATTGTGCTTATATGGATTCTTCAAATATCCATTATTACTGTGATTTTTTTAAGACCAAAAAACGATTAGGTCACCATTTATTACTGTCTCCGGGGGTACCTGACAACTTTTACGTTGCCAGAAAATTAAGGAGAAAGTGTTTTCAATATAATTAATTGGAAAAAATGTTATAACTACTAACTTATAATTAATATGACTGCAGAAGTACCCAGTTTAATTTTTAGATTAAGACCAAGACAGAAAATGTAATTATTTTAATTTGCAATTAATCTTAAGTGTCCTGGGCTACACGGACTTTACCTAATACTGCTAGATTATTGGTTAAATGATACTGTATTACTATTTTATATTCTTTTATATTTTTAATCTATAACTTAACTGCTCTCTAGTTGTTCAAGGAGACAAAGTTTCCTTAAACCTCATGGGCTGTCACTTTCGTTGGCATCATGTTTGTACTTTTCTGTAATTCTGACAGTAGATAACTCACAAAATATTAAAAAATTCTTTCTATTGTCTCTAATATGTGTGTTGGTGCAGAGATTTAAATAACAACAATTCTTTTATATACAAAAAAAATTCTTTGAAAAGATTCTGTCTCTGTGAAATACACATTTTTGGCCATTTAATATTCGCTTCAGCATTTCTCAAGAGAGCTTTAATTTAATGGTAATGCTCGAGAAACGTAAATATGAAACGTTTTCTCATTTTTACTCTTTTTCGCCATCTCTGGTCATAATCCGCAGGATGATGGGAACAAAGAAGGTGGCGCCGCAATCTGCTCTCAGATTGCTGTTTACGGCGTCTGAGAGGCCGTATTCATCACGGACCGGGTCCGCCATCCTGTGGGCGGCTTAGCATTTCGCGTGCCGCAGACACTCCACATCAATCCGCCCGCCGCAGTAGCGGGAGTGTTTTCTCCTGCAAAGTTAGCTGATACCGTCTCAAATGCTACCGGTGATTCATAGAAACATACAAAGGATTCAGCAGTAAATAAAATCTCAAATATTTTATTACTATACTACTATCTTCCATTCTAATAATTAAAAAAATAATTTCCTAATTCAGGAGAAAAGTTATACTATTGATATTAGAATCAACATAAAATAAAAGTTAAAATAAAAGTCAATACTACCTCCCCGGTTTGAGCAAGCCACCGCGTGAGTTGTAGTGGGGGTAGAGATGTGGAGGGGGTATTATTCCGTAGCGGCGTACGTGCCATTTTCAGTGTTCACCATGGCTTGGCTCGGTAAGCATCGGGCGTTTGTTGTGGAGGAGTTTATTAAAAATGGCGGTTCTGTGATTTCTACTCAACGAGCGTTTCGGATTCGATTCGAACTTGGCCGACGTGATAGTGTTCCTGATGCGAAAACGATTAGACTGTGGGTGTCAAACTTTAGACAAACAGGGTCAGCACTAAAAAGAAAACCAACTGGCCGACCTCGTACTGTAATAACACCAGAGAATGTGGCGCGAGTGAGAACTTCCATCCAACAGTCTCCAAAGCGTTCAGCGGTTAAACATGCAGCTGCCCTGGGATTGTCAGAAAGGAGTGTAAGGAGAATTCTGCATAAAGAACTTCATCTGCATCCCTACAAAATAATGTTTCCCCAAAAGTTGTCTGAAGAAGATTATGAAACTCGCAGGGGCTGTATGTGATGACATTGTGCAAAACATTCCCCCAGATGCTGTCTTCATTTCTTCTGATGAAGCCCACTTCCACTTGTGTGGAACTGTTAACAAACAGAATTTCCGCTACTGGGCTGCAGAAAATCCTACGGAACTCCACCAACAACCACTACACAGCCCAAAAGTCACAGTTTGGTGCGCCGTTGCGGAATTTGGTGTGTGGGGACCGTACTTTTTTTGAAGAAGATGGACAAACAATAACGGTCAATGCCGATCGCTATTGTCACATGATAGAGACATTTCTCCGACCCAAGATCAACCAGTTTGTTTTAGACCATGAGGAAGAAGAAGTTTGGTTCCAACAGGACGGAGCCACAGCTCACACTGCTCGGCGGTCCATGGAAATGTTAAGAGAGTTGTTCCCTGGACGTCTTGTTTGTTTAAGAGGAGACATTTCCTGGCCTCCAAGGTCACCCAACTTATCACCTTGTGATTTCTTTCTGTGGGGCTACCTAAAGGCTGAAGTGTACAAACATCTCCCCAGAACTCTGCAAGAACTAAAAGATGCCATTAGGCAGGAAGTGGCAGCCATTCCAAGGGAAGTTACACGAAGAACTAGGGACAACTTCAGGGAAAGACTTCGTGAATGTCTTAACAATGGGAGACATCATTTATCGGACATAATTTTCAAAACCAAGTAAAGTGTACTAAGTGAAGTAAAATTGCATCATATAGGCTATTCACAAATATAAGTAATTGTTCTGTATGTTTCTTGTTCTTTTTGCAAATGCCTATTGAAATTAGGGAGGTTTTTTTTGCCGGACCCTGTAGTTCTTTTTGGTAAAAACCTTTTTTTTTCGAAAAATTCAATTAATAGTGCTATTTGAGTAGAATTACCTATGTGGTATGCAAAGCTTTGTATAAAACGGTAATCTAAAAATGTATGAGTCAAACACAATTAAAATTATACTGGGACATAAAATCTGTTTTTTAATATTTGCGGAAAATGTATTTTCAGTACATATTTATTATACGATTCATGAAATTCTCTGTTGATTGATACATATGATTTTTTATTCAAACAACAGTTGTGGCTTTGAGTGTCAGCTTTGTTATTTGTTTATTTTGATAAAACCGTTACTTCCAGAAAATCCCTTCAGTTAACCTGAAAATTTAAAAACCGTAAATTTTGAAAAAATGTCCTCTCAGTAGTTTCGGTAATAGAGAGGACTGGTATTTTTTTATAATTTTTCGCAAAAAGCTTGAAGAAAGAGTGTAATAATCATTAAAAATCAAACATTTTGAGTCTGCAGGTTACTAGAATTCATTTGACACCCATTAGCTAAAGAAAATTTTTTCCGTAGGCCGCCCACTAAACTCCCTACAATTATTTTCAGCACCGTAATTTTTCTGAATTTCATGTTATATTAGTGTTTAAGTTATTAAGAACTAAAACTTTGCGTGATTACACATTCCAAAGGATTCAAAAGGTATTAACATTGTGGGACAACAAATTGGTGCAACCAACTATCACTGATATGTTCTTTAAGTGAGGGGCACTCAACTGCTGAATGGTAAAACGAATAATTTCGCTTTCAGTGGATGGAATCTTCCGTAGGTCCCCTGAAACTCACAAAAAGGTCAGAAATGATATGAAACTATTTTATATAAAACTCAATTATCTTTTAACACACAGTTTATATTTTAGATAGACTCCCAGCCCGGTAATATAATGTTTATCTTTGAAAAGCCAACGCATACAATTTATTTATTTCGTATGGCAGAAATACAAAACAGTAACTACATTAAATTACAATAAATATGACTATTACTACAGACTGATGTCCAACGATTGCAACCGTCCAATTGATTCTGTGGTTGCTTTATGAATATGATGCATTGTACCACTGAATCTCCTGAGAGGGCATTCCATGGCGATGTGGTGAATGGTTTGCTCATAGTTACCGCAGTCACAAGAAGGATTCTCTGTCATTCCCCACTTGTACATCCAGTAGTTGCATCTACCGTGGCCTGTTCTCACTCGGTTCAGTGCCGTCCTGGTTTTCCTAGGAAGATTGAATCCAGGAGGCTGTCGTGTAGGATCTTGGATAAGCCCATGTTTGTCAAGATTGGAATTTGTCCAATCAGCACACCATGCTCCACCTATGTTGAAATTATTTTAGACAAACTCTTAACCAAACTACCATTTTGAATATTAAGATTTTAGTTTATTTGGAGCTTTGTGTGTGCAGTACTGAAGAATTGGAAGGTGGATATATCTTAAGCATTTCTGCCATTCCTTTTTTTAAGCTGTTTGTCTTCGGAGACTTGGTGGGGCGATGTTAGAGAGTACAGGCAGCCAATCTGTTGGTGCGTATTTAACAGTTCCAGATATTGTTCTCATTGTGTCATTTAGTTGAAAGTCGATCTTTTTTGTGTGACTGCTATTTAGTCATACTGGACTGCAGTATTCAGCAGCTGAGTATACCAGGGCAAGAGCTGATATTCTGCATGTGCTCCCCAACCCGTTCCTGAAAGTTTGTGAAGGGTGTTATTTGGCGCTTTTAATTTTGCCGCTGTTTTATGGATATGCTCCTTGTATGTCAATGACCGGTCAAGTACCACACCTGCATATTTTGAATGAGGATTGAACTTCAGTAATTGATCTCTGATTTTATTTGAGGTCTATAGTTGGCTTTTCTGTTGTTTAGGTGAAAAGAGCTGACCTCTGTCTTATTTATATTCAATTTCAGGCACCAAGTGTTGAAGTAGTCATTCAGTTTGTGAAGGTAGTTGCAAGAATTTCTTCAGATGTTTTGAAGTCGCAAAAGGGTGCAAAAGTAGGCTAGCCTCCTCGTGGTGTACCCTGGGAAACGTGGCAAAACCGCGGCTGAATAGTCTCCATCTCAATAGGCTGCTGTCTTCTTCTTTTTTTCTTCTTTTTTTAACTGCTTAACGTCTCTTAACAGCGAGGTCTTTAGAGACGGGAAAGGATGGGGGGGGGTCAAGGAATGGGAAGGAATTCGGCCATGGCCTTTTGAAGGAAGCTTTCCGGCATTTGCCTGGAGTGATTTGGGAAACCATGGAAAACCCAAATCTGGATGCCCGGACGGGGATTCGAACCGCCGTCCTCCCGAATACGAGGCCAGAACGCTAACAGTTATACCACCACGCTCGGTAATAGGCTGCTGGACCAGAGCTCTAGCTTGAGGATATCCCATCATTAGAGGATACGGAACAATGTTATCAACCTCAAATGGCTCTTCTCAGATCCCAGTAACTACTACCTCAACGCATGCAATAATAAGCAAGTAATAATTTCTCACTATTTCTTCTTAATTTTGCAGTTTATTTTCTGCTCAACTTACATGAACATTCCCTGACAGTCACTTAAAATTTATTTAATTTGCTTATAAGCTGCTCAGTGAAGAAAACGTACTGGCATATGGGTGTGAACTGCTTATTAATCTTAGAAGAGTCTCTTAATAGCGGAATTGTCATGCGATTCAAGGCTTCACTAAATACGACCCGTGCCGGCTAACAATTTTGGTACATTCGCTTCCTAACTAAATAATGATCTTTCTCGGTCCCACTTAAACGCGCAAATAAACAAACCCACCTTCACAGTGACTACTTTAATGTCCTAATTTCCTAACACGGTAATATTACTTTACCGTCGAAGAAACACAACTACTACAGAGCAACTTTCAAGTTCTCATAATAAATAAAAAATCGGCTAATGACCAACTTCCTCTTCACACGCACTTACTTAAGCGACCTGTAACGCACACGTACTATGACCACTGTAGAAATGTAGAAGAGCAAATGCCTACACACTTTCGCTGAAAAATGATGAGCGACCACACACACGCACGCACCTTCACCGCTAACAGTTGATAAAAATTCCAGCGATGAATTTGCGCCGTAAGAAAGCTACAATCGAAGTGACTGCACGATAGTTGTACTTTTCTGTATTTTAGGCCTTACTGGATTTATTTCCCAACGAATCCAGTCAGGAATAACTGCACTTTAAGCACTGACCAAAAGAGATTCCACACACGTATCTCCGTTACGTATGATGAAAGGTCTTTTAACAGCCCTCAAATCCAGCTCTTGTATGAAATGTTATTTGAGAAATTATGTGTAGCATGCTGGGAGTTGGTTAATTATGCTTCTACATAATTTTAGCGTAATTAATTATGAATTTGTGTAAATAAACATTGCTTCAAGGAGAGAAACTATGAAAATGCTATGTAATATGTTCAAGGACGGTATTATGAATTAAACATATTTCAGATGAAATAGACAAGGGAGGCAAAATTGATAGTGTAGCACTAGATCGTTCAAAGGCTTTTGATAGAGTGAGCTGTAAAATGGTAATAAGTAAGGTGAAAACTATTGGAGTGGATGAGAAAGTGATTTGCTGGGTAGAAGAATTTTTAAAAAGTAGAAAGAAGAAATTTAGGGTAAGAAATGAATTATCAAAAGAAGTGGGAATGAAAATGGGAAAGCCACAGGGTAGTGTATTGGGATCATTGCTATTCATTAAAATAATGAATAATTGTGTTGATTATTTACTATCAAAAATTAGATTGTTTGCAGATGCTATAAAAGGATCAAAACGATAGAGGACTGTAAACAGTTGCAGGGTGATCTGGACAGGATATCTAAGTTGGGTTGGTAAACATGAGATGAAGATAACTGCAAAGAAGAGTCAGCTTATTAGATACACAAATATCAAACTAAAGGTTGATTATGGTTATAAGGTGGGGAAAGAATTGTTTGCTGAAGACTTGAAACGTAAATATCTTGGCATTACATTTGATAACAAGCTTAACTGGGCAGGATACATTGGAAAGAGGGTGGGAAAATTTTTCAAAATTCTGCACTTGTTGGAGAGAGTGATGAGGGGATGTACGAAAGAAGTGAAGGAATTGGGTTACAGAACTTTGGTCAGACCATTGATTGAATATGGCAGTGTAGTATAACATTGATTAAAAGTTTGTAATTATAATTGTTGATGTGAGCCACGATGTTTGAAGGTCAATTCTCATCTGTTTGGACTGTCATATGTTGATAATTTTGTGTGTTAATAACTGTAAATATCTCTAATTTTTATTTTAGTGTGTTTTATGGTGACTGTGAATGATTTTGTATTAATTTTCATTGTTTTAATGTGATGTTGATTGTTGGCTGTATTTCTTCAAAGTTATTTAAAGCAACCAACATCTATCAGCCTCCATCTCACTTTTACTACGGTATTCATAATTTCTTTCTAAATTTATCCTTCTGATGTAATTATGTAGACGCGTTCTTTCACAGAATACTTGTGTAAATTTTTTTCCGTCGATTTCATTGTTATACAGTACTATGGGCTTAAAGCATTGAACTTGACTTAATAAGCCTCAAGCCTCAAGTTTTTAGTTTTCTGATGTCTCTTTCATCTTGTTTATTGCAAGAACAATTATCAGACAATTTTGTCTGGTTGTTCTCCTATATAAAAGTCTTAAACACAAAATACAGACTAAGGCTCGGTGCAATACTCTATAATGTAGGAAAGTGAACTTAAACTTTTTGATAACTTTTATTTATTTATTTACGAAAATCACTTGGACCAAGTTCATTTCTTTCAAAATGTACAAAATGCAATAATGATAGTATAGTTCGTACAACATCAAAAACATAAAAAAAAACACACAGGAAAAATATCCATGTCTCATTTAATTTTTATAAATCTTTTGATCGTATTTTAATTAATTTTTTTTTAATCCGCAGTTGAAGTAATGTAATAATTTATGTCACTTATCAGATTTTAAAGACAGATTTTTAGGTTTCAGGCAGTGTAAACCGTTCAAAATCTGTTCAGTGACTTTTGCCTGTTGCCGGAATGAAGAGAGAAAAAAAAAATCTAAAAATATTTGTGTTAACTTCATGAACCTCTTATAACAGATATCAATAGTTAAAAAAAATACTTTTGGATGTTCAGATTTATGATAATTCAGATAGATAAATGTGTCTAAAATATAATTAACGCAAAAGCTACGAGTAAACTATATTGTTTCAGAGTCCCCTTCTACCACCGTTTTCATTCCATCATGTATTTTATGATTCGAAATTAGTAATATTAAATTCTCTGAATTACGCTGTTTGGAGTCCTATCCAATGTAGATTTTCAAAGTATATTTTGCTCCATATAGCATCACTCTAATCACTTCCATACGTAGGGGTCCTAACATTAGCATGATAGGTTGAAATACTTTATTAGTTGTTGCCCGCAGCTTCGTTCAGGTGAACTGTTAATGTTCGGATATCTCTCCTAAAGCTATTATGTCGCAATTAACAGATCCCCAGTGAGAACACTTCCTCTGACTACCCCGTACGCAGAAATCATGAATAAACATTTCGGCTGCAAACAATAGCTGAATCCGGCCAGTATTCAACGAAAAACGGACTGATTTGTAGAGACTTTTATGTTAAATTTATCAACGTTTCGACGTTACATTAAAGTGAAACATGTCCTATTTTATTCACCATGCTCTGTAATTATTTGAAACCCCATTAAAATCCGTCGAGTAGTTTTTGCGCGAATCGCGCTCAACGGAAATAGAATACTAATTCTTGTACACTTTTATCTTAAATTTATCAACTTTACAAGATCACATCGAATTGAAACTTATCCTACTTTATCCGCAGAGCCATGACTTCTACATTACCATGAAATACCATCAAAACCTATTAGTTTCTGCGTGAATTCTGTTGATCATAATATACCAACAGAGTAACAAACACAAATTTTTAAAAACAGTTGTATCTATCTCAGTAGCTGACTAATATTTCATTAACTTATTTTTTTTAAAATTATATTAAATATATATAAATATACATTATAGCATACAATATACATACACAAACTTTGTAAGTTGAAGCAACAGGCAGGATGAATCAAGGAATTTAGAAAATATATGGAAGAACTAGAAATAATCCTGGATGATCTGCAGAACAAAACAGAAAAACTAAAAATATTGAAAGACAAGAAAATAAGATTTAAACCAAAAATAGACAAACGACACACAATGAAGAAGGTATTTACAGATGATGAAAGACAATTTATAAATGATGAAATAATTAGTCCCAGATACACTTTCAGATTTTGTTTATTGCCACAAGACATCAGACTCCAAAGACACTGGTTGCACATGTAAAGCCCCAGCGATTACACTCAGTGCTGCTTTCAAAGACAATACTGCTATACACTGAACTACAAGACTCCTTGCATACGTAAAACTGCTCCCTCTGCATACGTAAAAATGTTCCCTTTGCATACATAAAACTGTTCGCGTGAAACTGTTTCAAAATTCGTCTCTGCTGATCGCTTATATACGTTCCATAGAATGTTACAGAATATTCCGACAGATTTTTCTCGAAGTTTAACAATACTTAAACAATTAAAATCAATTACAATCACTACGAAATGCACAGAAATGAAAATTAAAGATATTTTCACACAAAATTATCCACATAAATCAGTTTAAACTGTCGTAAATTGTTCTCAAACATCGTAGCTCAACTTAATATTTGGAATTACAAACATTAGTCAATTTTTTTTGCATAGTTCTGTCCTTAAACTTATTAAATAGTATTTGCATTATTTCTTTTCATAAAACCATTTACACCGATTTACAATAAATTTCAAGACAAACATACAGAATCAACACCTAGCTTGCTACAAATAACTCATAAACTACAATTTCATTTAAAATCTGTGATTATAACGTGCCTAAGAAGATGACCAGAAAATGTTTGACTAAAGTGATCCAACGAGGCCGCAAAATCCTGATAATAATAATACATACCTTTTCCCGATTAAATTTTTATTATTACTATAAATATTTCGTATAGTGCCTACCCACTTTGCTGTTGCATTTAGTAATACAGGATTGTCTATAAATTTTTATCTAGACCTCGCCTTTCGATATGCCGGTACAGAGTGTTTCCGTAAGGTCGAAGCTAGGCAGCTGGCTCCTTGCATAAGCTGACCATTACTTCTCATTGCCTCTAATGCGGGTCGGGAGCGCCGAATTTATTGCCCAGGGGGTGGCGGCAATATTGTCTCCGGAAGTAAAGACTTGGGTTGGCGCGATTTACGATTGGGATTCGGTGCGCAAAGCAGAAGCAGCGGAGCACTAAATATAATTGCGGCTCTCCCCCTGCAGTCGATACAGGAGGGAGCAGGCGAATGCGACGCAGGAGGACTGCCAGGCCGAGTGAGGAGTCACAGGTGGGGGAGGGCCGAGAAACACTTGCCACCGACCACCTGCTACTAACACTGGTGGTTGTTCGTAACACCAACAGTGCGCCATGATGTTAAGTACTCGCATTTTATGAAAAAATCAATTTTTACATATTCACGTCGTGTTAATTTTAATTTGTATTATCCCTGATGAAAAAACCTTGTGTTCCAGTTTCAATGTCTTGTTGTTGTTCATCTATATATACATTGATACAAAACATTGTTTCCAATTTAATGTAATTTTTCTGTTAATCTATGTATATACTGATGTTAAACTTTATAACGTTATGTTTCAGGTTGTATGGAGGAAACCCCCGTCCGGGCATTCAGATTTGGGTTTTCCATGTTTTCCCAAATCACTCCAGGCAAATGCCGGGATGCTTCCTTCAAAAGGCCATGGCCGAATTCCTTCTCATTCCTTGCCCCCCCCCCCCCATCCTTTCCCGTCTCTAAAGACCTCGCTGTTAGAGAGACGTTAAGCAGATAAAAAAAAATTGGAGGAAACTCGAACGCCATTACTATTAATAAAAATAAAACATCAGACTCCTCCAAACATTAAGTGCGGTTAATATAGACTTCTCGGGTGACTAGCCCAGTGAGCGGAGTATCGTCACACGATATTTCGGCGATAGGAAACTCTGTCGCCATCTTCCGGCTCTTCACCAGAAGATGGCGACAGAGTTTCCGATCAGCGAAATCTCGTGTGATAATACCCTAATACCCTGCTGACTCAGCTAGTCACCAGAGATACTATATTAATTTTCAACCCCGAGAGAAACTTCGTTTTTATGTACTACGGTATCGACCATGTTCAACGAGAAATGGTGCAACACATTTTTTTTTTTTTTAAATAATAAAACAGTTACAGATATGACATATGCGTATACACACATACCTGCGGGTGTGGTTGCGCACATTAAGGCGCTTCAACACTGGATCTGGGAGTACGCGGGGACCATCTCGAGTCCTGACCCCACGTTCCGGCCATCCTGATCCCGGTTTCTTGTGCGGTTTTCCGCAGTCAGTTAGGTGAAAGCAGGAACGATACCAAATCTCAGCGTTATCAACTACATGATTCACAAAAAAATACAAATATTGTAGGAAATATAAGATTTACGATTCGCAGACAGAGGCTCCCCTATTGCTCCAAGAACTGACAATTCCTGGCTCTAACTACCCACTGGAGACGGTGGACAAATTCTTAACTACAAGCCATGATGATAATCAAGGCTTTACTTAATCCGTTAATGTCCTTTCCCAAATAATAATGTATATTAATATTATAAATGTCAAAGTATCTCTGTGTGTTCGTTACGATTTCAGGGCTAACCGGCTAATCCGATCTTTATGAAATTTGGAAATGAGATACTATTTGCTGTTGGGAAGGACATATGATACTTTTTTTTAGTAATTAATATACAGGGTTAGTCAAAATGATTGCAGCGATTTCACGATTTTTCTTTTGGCTGTCCTTTTATAGGTACGATGATGAGGTTTGCTGTTATAAGACAAGTGGCTCTCCAAGTTTCGATTGCACTAAATGCAAGCTTCCCGCGGTGGCCGATAGAGGGCTAGACATCAACATGGCTTAAAGTGAGAAAGCGTACGTTTTTCTCGAATTTCATTCGACTCAGTCTATGACAACTGTTCAGCGACACTTTAGAACAAAGTTCGGCAAGTATCCCCAGCATGCTAACACCATTCAGCGATCAACAATTTAAAGCCATGGGATGCCTTTGTAAAGGTAAAACAACGGGTCTCCTTCCTGTGTCTGAAGAAACCGTTGAACGTGTGCGCGCCAGTTACGTTCGTAGCCCACAGAAGTAGCAGGGAATTAGGTATTCTACAGAAGACCGTTAGGAAGCTACTGTGTATGAAGCCTTACAGGTTACAGCTGCTACAAGCACTATCGCGCAACGATGAAGTGCGTCGTTTTCAATTCTGTGCCCAATGTCTAGAACAAGATGAAACATTCGCAGAAAAATTTGTGTTTATTGATGAGGCAACTTTTCGTATGAGTTAAAAAGTGAACAGGCACAATGTGCGCATTTGGGTGAAAGAAAACTCCCATGCTTATGTGCAGAACGTTTGTGACTCTGCCGAAGTGAACGTGTTTTGCGCGATCTCTCAAAAGAAACTTTATGGGCCTTTTTTCTTTTATGAGGTGACGATCACAGGGAAAATCTATCTGAAAATGTTGCAGAATTGGCTCATGCCACTTCTGGAAGCTGACAGTGAAGATTTTATTTTCCAGCAGGACGGTGCTTCATCACATTTTTCTCTAGTTGTCCGTAATTTCCTAAACACCGGGATTCCAAACAGATGGATTGGTCGTGCTGGGGATGCTGATCGTCAGCTGATTTCATGGCCTCCTCGTTCCCCTGACCTAACTCCCTGCGACTTCTTTATTTGGGGTTTCGTGCTCGTGCCACCAGTACCAGTTGATCTGCCAGACCTGCGGGCTCGCATCAACAATGGATTTTCTCTCAATGACAGAGACATGCTGCATCGGGTATGGGAAGAACTCGATTATAGACATGATGTGTGCAGAGTCACTAGAGGTGCACATATTAAGCATTTGTAGACACTCAAAACAATCGTTCACAGTTTGTTTATATAACTGTGTAATCTTGTAAGTATATGTTAAATAATAAATCTGTAGTAATTTTCTGAAATCACTGCAATCATTTTGACTAGCCCTGTATTTCTTCATGTAATTTTGAAAGCTAACTGAACGGTAATAGATGCGTAGCATGTGTATTAGTCTCTGTAATACTCGTAGAGCTTAGTCCTTAGTGTGGTCACGGGTTCACATCTGGCGGGGAGCAGAAATTTTTAGCAGTTGTTTGTCATCACATGAGCCATGTTCCGTTATTAGGATTCCAGCCACGACAGAGGAGGAATATGTTGCAAATCGAATCTCCGCCACTCACGCGGCCTTCAGCACCCAACAATGCCTTACGCGTCTTAGTATATACGATATATCGGTCTCCCAGGCTTTATTTCTATGGCAGTCAGTTTGTGTATGATCTACACTAATAATATTAAAAATGCGAAAGTGACTCTGACTCTCTGTCTATTTGTTACGTTTGGTAGACTAAGCGGCTATACCGAAATTGATGAAATTTTAAAGGGAAATACTTTGTATCATTAAGAAAGACACAGGGTACTTTTTCGGGATAAATAACATTTTTCGGCATTAAATTTTTAAAACTAACTCATTCTTGCCGAACAGATGCATAGCATGTGAAAGTCCAAGTCAGACCTAAAGCGTAGCTCTGGCAGGGCACGAACAGCTAAAGAAACCAATAATCTCTGATGTTCATGTTGAAGAAACAAGAAAAGGCCGAACTGAAAGACAAAATGCCCTTAGTTAACCACGCACCCCTTTACCATAGTTTTTGTTGCTTTTTTTTAAACAAGTTGATTCTCTCCATGATGCGTGTTCGATGATGGCTTCTACGTCATATTATGCTGACTACCTGTTATTTGGCACACTTTTTACGTAACTTACAACTTTCTTAATCCAATTCTAGCAATAAAATTATACTTAATCTCCACGCTTACGAAGTCGCAATGAACAGTTAGTAATCTATATATTTATGTGTTTCTCCTTTTGTCTGCAAGTTGGAACCGGATTTACGCAAGTACTAATGGTCGCATGTTGATTGATTTTTGAATAACGTACAGCTCGTTGCTCCTCGATTAAAATACGATATGTTTCATTTCGATTTGACGTCGCAAACCTAATAAATTTAAGATGAAAGTGTCCTCAAACCAGTATCCACTTTTCGTTCGTTGCTATTCACGCAACTACTCATGCTATTTTGATGGTGGTTTAGGTAATGAACAGTTCATGGTACCTAGAATAAAATAAAGAATGTTTCATTTTGATGCGACCTCAAAAAGCTGAGAACAAACTGAGCCCCAATCAGTATCTTTTTAAATGTAACTTGCTTCCTGCAGTCGAAATGGAGTTGGAAATCAAGAGCATCGTATTTACTGAATGAGGTGGGAAGGGCTGCCGATCTAATCCGTTTGGTTCGCTTCCTCTCAGTGTGGGTGATTGTGTATAAAGTAACCCTTATATTTTTTGTGTGAGTTAATACATGTCCTGTGATTCGTTTTTTTTTTTTGTTTTTTTTGTATGGGCAAGGATCGATGATTACACAATGTAACAAAAAATACTTTTCGCTTGTTTAAGTAAATTTTATGCTTGTTTTGGATGAATCGGGTCACAACTGAACTACACTGAAGATTCCTACTTTTATATAATCATTAATTTGCTTTTTATGCCCAATAATATGGAATTAATTGGTTAAAATTATATTAGCTAAGAACACTTTATATATGAGATGAATGAACGATTCAACTGTATGTAATCTGTATCAAATCAATGTTACTGATTAATAATTTCGTCTTCCCGTTGCTGTAAACATAATTTAGACTGTTTTTGTTTGTGTGCGGCGTCTTCCTGGGCTCGAAAGCATTAAAGCATAGAACAAAGGATGCTAACAACTTCTGCTTAGCATACAGGTCTTATTTTGGTATGCCTGTGGGAGACCAAGACAAAAATTGGGCCCTACATGTTGTGTTTCGGCATTCAGATCCGCTGCCGAGGCCTGGTACACAGGAGAAAACAGAAAAATGAAATTTGGTGTACCTAGAATTTGGCGAGAACCAACAGATCACACCTCTCCAACTGATATTTCTGTATTACTGTCTTGTCTCATGATAAGAGGAGTAAAAAAACAATGTTTTAGCATATCCAGACTTGCCATCATCTCTTAGGCCCATTCCACACGGTGAGGAGCTTCCCATTCCTCCTCCTCCAGTACTGAAAGAGTGTGAAGAGTCCTGAAGACAGTAATGAATCGAATACCGACCAAGAAGAAGACTTCTCAGAGGATGAAGATGCTATACCTCACTACCCCACATAATATGAGTTAAATAACTTGATCAGGGATCTAGGACTTACAAAATCAAGAGCAGAAATTCAAACACCAAGACTGAAGCAGTCTATTAAGAGTTGCAAGATACCCCTTGTCGAGCAGGAAAAGATACTAATGCCTCCCTTCAATATTAAGCTTGGACTCATCAAGCAAATTGTAAAGGCCTTAGATACAACATCAGATGCAATGAAGTACCTCCAGAATGTGTTCCACAAACTATGAGAAAGTAAGATAAAGGGGGGAATTTTTGTGGCCCCCCAAGTGAAAAACTTACTTCGTGATGACACATTCATCAGCAAGCTTTTGTCCCTTCAACCAAAGGCCTGGAAGAGCTTCGGGGATGTTATGAATGGTTTCCTAGGTATTCAGAGAATGGAAAATTACAGGGATGTGGTAGATGGTCTTTTGAAGAACTACAAAGCAATGGGGTGCAGAATGTCTCTAAAGCTGCATGTACTCCACTCGCATCTAGATGTTTACAAGTATCATATGGGCGCTTATTCAGAGGAACAGGGCAAAAGGTTCCATCAGGACTTACAGTTGTTTGAAAAAAGATACCAGGGACAGTATAATGAGCGAATGGTTGGTGATATATCTGGGGACTGATCAGTGAGAGTGATGTAACATATAAGAGGAAATGTAGGAAGACCACGCATTTTTAAGCACGCTGTACATGACATGAAAACATTTTCATGTACTTTATAACTTTTGTAATATGTATTTACTGCATTTACATTTTTTGAAATGTTGTATTTAAGAATTTCTTTTGTTTTGTTTCATTGGTATGTGTAAATGAGCATTAATTGTTCTAATTAAATACATTTTCCTAAAATTAAGAAAATCTATGTCATTTCCATAAAAACAATTTCCCACGTGCAAAATTGTATTTACATAGTGTTTTGAAACACAATGCATCAGAAACAACAATAAAATTAACTTAAACAAAATTTTGTTACGTGGTTTATTTTCGCGAGATCTGATCTCGTAAGATACCGTCCTGAATCCGGTTTCCCATGGTTTCCATAAATCACTCCAAGCGAATGCTGGAATCGTTCATAACCCGCCACGGTTGAACTGCTTGCCGGTCCTTCTACATCTACATCTACATCTACATCCATACTCTGCAAATCACAAACATTGTGGGTGGCAGAGGGTGCTAAGCACCAATCCTAAACCCGCCCATTCCAATCCCGAATAGTGCGAGGAAAGAAGGAATACATATAAGTATCAGTACGGCATCTTATTTCTCTAATCTTATCCCTCCGGTCATTACGACCTAAATAGGTTGGCAGAAGAAGTATTTCATTGCACTCGAAATATAAATTTTTTCGCATATTCTCCAATAAATTCGAACGCAAGCTACGTCGTCTGTCTTCCAAACTATCCCAGCCCAAACTATGTATCAATTCTGTGACGCTTTCATAAGGGCTGTAACAACAAGTCACGAATCTAGCGGCTCTCCTCTGTACCCTCTCAACTGAGTCAATCAGAACCTTGCGATACGGATCCCAAACCCCACAACAGTAATCCAGATGCGAACGCACTAGTGTTTTATACGCTATCTCCTTTGTATGAGCATTACAATTCCTCAAAATACGACCTATGAATCGTAATTTAGAACTAGCCTTGCCTACGACGGAAGTTATGTGCATGTCCCATTTTATGTTGCTTTGTACTATCACCCCCAGATACTTCACGGAATCAACCGTGTCAACAGGTGAATTGTTTATTTTGTACTCGTGAACAAACTGATTCTTCTTGTTACTTATCCGCATTGCCTTGCACTTTTTGCAATTAAGTGTAAGCTGCCATTTACGGCACCAATCGAAAATAGCATCCAAATCACGCTGAATTTCTAAGCAATCGTCGGAGCACCTTATTTCCCTATAGATAACCGCATCGTCGGCAAACAATCGCAACCTGCATTTGACGTTGTCACCTAGATCGTTTATAAATATTAAGAAAAGAAGTGGACCTATTACACTTCCTTGAGGAACGCCCGAAGTAACATTTATCTTAGAAGAGGCTTCCCCGTCAACAACGACATATTGCGATCGACCAGTTAGAAAATCACGTATCCATTCGCAATCTGAGCCGAAATACCTAAGCTCGAATCTTCGCTAAAAGTCGGTTGTGTGGCACAGAATCAAAAGCTTTCTGAAAATCCAAAAAACTGCATCAACTTGCGAACCTGCATCGATAACTTTCATTATGTCGTGGGAAAATAGGGCCAATTGTGTTTCACACGATCTCTTCTTCCGAAATCCGTGTTGACATGGTGTAAGTAACTCGTTCTCATCTAGAAACTTCATTATGTTCGAGCATATGACATGTTCCAGAATTCTGCTGCAGACCGATGTTAGAGATATGGGTCGATAATTCCTAGGATCACTCCGATCTCCTTTCTTAAAAACGGGAATTACCTGGGCTATTTTCCAGCTAGAAGGTACTTTTCTCTCTTCTAGGGATTTACGGAATATATCTGACAGAAATGGTTCAATATCCTCCGCGTATTCAGAAAATACTCTTACCGGTATACCAGCGGGACCCGGCGCTTTACCCCACTTCAGGAGTTTTAATTCCTACGCTATCAATTTCTATCGGATCCATCTCTAATTCCACACGATGTGGCAAAGTGGGGATGTTTTCCATGTTTTCTTGCGTGAATGAATTTTTGAATTCGGTGTTAAATAAGGTAGCCTTGCCGCTGCTGTCTTCAACCTCCCGTCCGTCTTTAATTAGAACTGGCTTATTGTTCCCACTACAACTAACTTTTTTTACATACGACCCAGTCCCTTCCATTTTCGCTGAAAAGGGTTCTTGTAATGGACCAGCCCGTGTCTTAGGCTTAACCTGGAAGGAACGAAACCTGAAAAAAAACCTCTTGGGCTACGAGTCGGATCAGTTTGACTCGATTCCTCCCAGGGAGTTCAATTATCATACGGACATTCTGCTACGGTTTACCGTGGTTTTGTTTTTTGCAATCACACTAGGCGAATACCTTTAGAAGGCCATGGCCGAATTCCTGTCGTTCCTTTTCCCCACAGGTTAGGTAGGCTGAAAAGGGTCCCGATGACCCTACACTATCGCGCCTCGCGGGGCTCACCTGGCTGGAATGCAAACCCTTTTTTCCGGTCGCAAGACCACACGAATTTAACTGCAGAAATAAACATCCTTGTGACAAAAGCACTTGATTTAAAATCATAAACCGTACAATTATAACGTATTTTAAAATTTAAGCAATCACTGCGAAAAATGTCTAAGTTAAATAACTATCTTCGTCATTATATATTTAATTACGCTGTCAAATTCATAGAATTGAATCACAAGATGCAGCGGAAGATGAAATTCATGTTCAACTGCGTTTATTTTGTTTAAAATGCCAGAAAACTTCTGAAATCAGGTATACGCATTCATTGTTACGGTATATCCACCGTCGCAGTTCTTTATGTTATCCGGGTTGGAGTATTTATGAGAAATACAGATTTAGGATATATTTTATGCTTTGGTAGCCTAAACGTTTTACAATTGCCAGTAGAATCATATAAAGTTTGAGCAAATTAATTTTCTCGTTATGGGTTTGATTTTTTGCTTTAAGTAAAAGATTTTACCATCCAGAGTACCAAAAACCTCATGCCGAAATGTACAAGTAAACAACAAAATTCAAGAATCGAAGAAGATAACGTAAATCAAACTCACCATAACTAGATGACTATGAGAAATCTTCCGTGCTGTGATAGTCACTTTCAATGTGTAAATAGATTCAATCGCCGATTTATCCGATTTTTTTACCTATTTCACAATAGATTTTTGTTGAAACCAAAAACGAAACCTAAGAATTTAAAAACTTCTTACAAGTACTTGACACCTGAATACTAAACGACTGTAAAGAACAGAACAGCGAGCAATGGAAATATCAATTCTAGATTTACTAGGGAGAGAAAAAATAGAGGGCATGAGACATTAAACAATTCGCAGGTATCACAGACATCTTGGAGAAAAGCAGCGTTGGAGTGGAGCTCAAGAGATAATCAGGGATGGAGAGGAATGCCACTAGATCGATGAGTCAAGGATGTACGCAGGCTTCGTGGAGTTTACTGGCAGAGGTTCGCCCGAGATCGTTCGACCTGGAGAAGAATGCTCAATATCTACATGATCTTTAAGAAACTACATCATTTAGTGATTGAACTGGCTGATGATGATTTATTTATTTATTTCGTATAGCAGAAGAAATACAAAAACAGTAACTACATTGAATCACAATAAATAGAACTAAATATGGATGTTACTACAGAATGATGTCCAACGATTGCAGCCGTTCAATTGCTGGGTATTACAGCAGTCACAAGAAGGGTTCTCTATGTGTTCTCACTCGGTTCAGTGCCGTCCTGGTTTTCCTAGGAAGGTTGAATCCAGGAGGTTGTCGTGTAGGTCTTGGATTAGCGCATGTTTGTCGGGGTTGGAATTGTTCCACTCAGCTCGCCATGCTTCACCTATGTTGAAGCTATTTTTGACCAGCTCTTGACCAAACTTCCACGTTGAATACCTAGATTTTAGTCTATTTGTAGCTTTAAGTGCGCAGTCCTGATGAATTTGAAGGTGTAGATATCTTAAGCATTCCTGCAATTCCTTTTTTAAAGCTGCTTGTCTTAGGAGACTTGATGGGGGGATGTTATAGGGTACAGGCAACCAGTCTGTAGGTGCAGATTTTACAGTACCAGATATTGTTCTCATTGTGTAATTTAGTTGAATGTCGATCTTTTTTGTATGACTGTTATTTAGCCATACTGGACTGCAGTATTCTACAGTTGAGTATACCAGAGCAAAAACTGACGTTCTGAGAGCTGCGGCATGTGCTCCCCAACCCGTTCCTGAAAGTTTGTGAAGGATTTTATTTCGAGTTTCTACTTTTGCCGCTGTTTTATGGATATCTTCCTTATATTTCAGTGGCTGGTGCAGAACCACGCCTAGATATTTTGGATGAGGACTGAACTTCAGTAATTGGTCTCTGAATTTTATTTTAGGCCTATAGTGGGCCTTGTCTGTTGTTTAGGTGAAAACAGCTGACCTCTGTCTTATTTATATTCAGTTACAGGCTCCAAGTATTCTAGTATTCGTTTAAATTGTGAAGATCACCTTCTAGAATTTCTTCAGATGTTTTGAAGTCGCTAGTTTGTGCCTGTGGTGAGTATGTCAACAGCGTATATAAAACTTCCTAGAGGTAGTGGTTGGCAAGTTTGCGGTGCAGATGTTGAAAAGTAGTGGAGCAAGGACAGATCCTTGCGGTAGCTGCTGATAATGATGACAAGTACTTACGAGATCTCCTGATGTGAAATACACCTCTGTTTGGATATCCACAGCTGTCATTTCAGACCTTTGTTCCACACCCCATTACTGTACACTCTTCGTCAAGTGAATTTGGAAAATTTGTTCACAACCAGTTCCCATAGGCTCAGAAAACTTGACAAATACTGCAGACCAGTCACCGCCCACTAATATACCCGCCAACGTGTATCAGTGCGCTGAGACGCCGTACACTGCATGCGGGAGGTCCAGCGGACCGCCCACGAGACCAGGCCCTCGTGTACGGCCGTCCTAGCTGCGGTCAAAGCGAATGATGGTCCCCAATATCCGCCTCGTGAAACTCACGTTTCATAAACAAAAAAATACACTTATCACGCGCTGAACATAGTAACACGCTTCACAGACATACTGCAACACTTCATTTCCCCCATTAGTACTTAGTACGACCTAACAGTAGGTGTAAAATGCTTAGCGTCAGCAAGGACATGCGGCCGTAAAACTATAACTCTAGATTTGACCATGCGAAAGTAGCTCATCCCACATTGTTCAAAGCCTGCCGAATGAACATCGCGTCTATCCCAGACTGAATGAACGCGCCAACAGAAGGAGGGAAACTCCAGTCCAGTTCCTTAGAACATTGGGATTGGATTTTCTGACAGACCCGTGATGTATAATTTCTCATCAAACATGCTAACACGCTCCTTAGTAATAATAGTAAAGACCTTGTAACAGGATTTCTACTGACTGCGCATTCCGCCTAGGTCGCAACCACCTTAACCTAGTCCGGTAATCATACCGGGTACAGGGGACCTACAGTTTAACCTGAAATCCGAAACACAGAAGCTTTTTGGCATACTCCACATTACACGGCAAGCTGTGGCAGAAGTGAAGGTCGGGTTAAGCTCCTTTGAAAATACCCGCCGAGATAGGGATTCGAACCGCGAACCTTTCGTTCTCCAGTCAGACGCGTTAACCACTGAGCCACCAGACCACTTACACTCCTTAGTAATAGTAGTAAAGACCTAGTGACTGGGTTTCTACTGGCTGCGCATTCCTCCTCGGTCGCAGCCACTTAACCTATCCCGGTAATTCTACCGGGTACAGGCGACCTACAGTTTAACGTGGAACCCGAAAATGGAAACGTTATGGCGTAGTTCACATTACACAGCAAGCTGTGCCAGAGGTGAAGGTCGGATTAGGGGCCTATGAAAATCCCCACCGAGTCGGGGATTCGAACCGGGGACCTTTCGACCCCCAGACAGACACCTTAACCACTGAGCCACCAGACCGCTCGACACTCTCCTTCATTACTCTGATAATCAATGTGTATGGCTCGCAATGTCAGGAGCGATAAAATCAGGGAAATAAATTGCCTCACTGATACATGTACGAAACTCTTCTTCTCTCGTGTCATTAGGGACTGGAACGCACAAAAACGATGTTAATTTTGGCGCAAAGCACCCTTTGCCACCCAGCATTTTGTGAACTGCCGAACGTAGATGTAGAGGTTTAGGAAGTAAAATCAAAGCCGAAGTAAATATGATACCGAAAGCAAGCCGGTTCTAACAAAAAGGGCAATTCGAGTGTGTGGCAGTATGGAGACCCTGGGATATGTGAGCGCGGCGCTGGTGGCATGTTTGATCGCATTAAGCCGCTTGCGCTGTTGAGCCTGGGCACGTGACGGGCGTCCCACGGGGCTCGACTCTGCCTCCGGCTTAACAGCGACACCAGGTGCGACGAGTGGCAGCCCGCCAGCGACACCAAACACAACACGCGCTACCATTACTAACTACGTCTGCACTAACACTAGGCACATTCTTTGACTCACTCTCTCTGACCGTTGCACTAATCACAATTTAACTCACAAAAAAAAATTCTGATACAAACTTATTACTGGCTTATGTAAGTCATTTACTTAAACTAAAGCTTTTTACCAGTCTTGTTTAAATTACACAATATGCAAATCCTACTTTTCAGTCAGTCAACAACGATTACAAATAATTCTACAACATTATCTTTACCTTAAAGTGATCCTTTACACCTTCTGCCAATGAGGAAATGCGTGTTTTGACATCTTTTTATACTGAAGTGTCACGCTGATTGCGGCACCAGGAATTTTATTTATTGGAATTTTATTATTTAATATTTAATGAGAAGATGGGAATTGATCAAGGCACCAATTTAAAATTAATATTTATTGGATCACGTACATGGATTGATTAATTAATTAAACGTGATTCAGATATGTGATTTCTTATTATAAACTGTCCGGCATATATTGTTCATCAGGGTCGTTACTGGGCCAGTGGACGCGGTAGGTGGACGCACGCAATACACACAATACCGTATGGTTTCTCCTGCGACGGCAGCTGCGGGCTTCTTGTGATGACAGCTGCGGTCAGGTCTGTGGTGGCGCTTCTTGCGACACGACTGCGGGAAGTGGTCTCATCAGCTCATGGGTGGCGACGTTCGCCTCACGTTCGACGCAGCACAGACGTAGAGTGACCCCTCAAGCAGCTAGGACGCAGTCTGGCGTCGAACCTGCTCCCTGGAGAAACGGACTGGAAGGCTCTTCCAGCAGAAGCGCGAACTCACACTTTCACTCGCGTCTTATATTCCAACGTCCGGCCGCGTACCGCGCCGAGGTGCCCACCTGTGTGGCCTCCAAGCGAGTGCCACCCCATCCCTAGCTGTCCAGCGGATTCGGGGAAATACGAGGGGTTGCCACATTCCTGTGGCGACAGCTACCTGTCTGCATCTCGCTGCAGCCTCACAAATCCGTTAGCCAACTTACGTGGCTGCAACATTACACGGCTGTAATGTGTCATTACAATACCAAGATGTGTTTTAACGTTATCCTTTCCGGTTATAATTCTTATTCAGCTTTTTCATCACCTGAAAACAACTTTTATACTATTATCTGAAATTGTGACCCGATTTCTCCGTTTCAAATAATCAATAATATTATAAAATCTTTTTGTAATTCTTTATGTATTACGACACACTTTACACAATTTTAAACAGTATTAATATTTAACATTTTATGACTTTCAAATACATCAGTACTTTGATTCCGAAAGCTTCCGCGGTCACTGTATGTATTATCTGGATTGTCCGGGTGGAGACGCATCGATCTTTTTAAACCTAACGTTTCTGCCATCGTGTTGTGTGTCCTCTGATGAAAGCCACAGCATTACGGCAGAAACGTTAGGTTTAAATAAATCGAAGCAGTCTCCACCTGGAGAAAAAAGGTAATACATCAATACTTTCTCTGGCCGCCAGCCGAACAAATTAATTTCAGATCCGCCAGACCTGTTCGATTATTTTCCTTCCATCCATACATTTTCATTCTCTACATTCTTCTTGTATCAAGTCCTCCATAATAACTTCATCTCTATATATATATAATCTCCATGGCTAATAGACACATATCTCCTTGCTGCCAAGGAACCGTAACATAAACTTCTTATTAACATCTTTATTACAATAACTTTACACTCTTTACGTACAAAATAAATATTTGTATATCTTATTTCATAACAATTTATACCTTCACGGAACGTATGTCCGTTAGAGACTGTAGTTCTCTAGTGTTTGGGAATAGCTAGTTATCTTGTTGGATACCGTATTGTTTTTCTGGAATCAGTTCAGTTATTTCATTTACTTTGTCGTGTCATCCTAGTGATACTCTCTAATTAAATTACTGCCTCCTGTTGTCGCTGATGGTCGGGAGATCCAACGCTGTCCGGTCGCTTGGTGGCAGAGTTCCACTGTCCACCTCTTAGTCTCCATCGTGGTTAACATCTGTCTGAGAACAGCGCAAGCTGTGCTATGTGTGACAACAAATTGTAAGGTGTCAATTCCTTTATGCCTAGATTAACCTTGTTTGTAAGCTAAGGAGACGTAATGTTACACCTTACGTATGTAATATGATTTTAGAAAAACCTAATGTTGCCTTATAAATTATATAATCATTCTTTGGGATACTGAAGGAGCTTGAAAGGTCAGGACTGTATGTACGCGTTCTTGAGTAATAGTTTACGGTGGGGTAACCATAGCGGCAGTTCACTCAGAGGAGGTTTCTCAACCCCTTTAAACCTGATTACCAGTAAAGTGTCAAAAAATACTGCAAACCTCTAACTTACATGGTCATAAATTACATCTTTGTGAATACTTTGTTAACTTTGGCACATGTTTTACTCTACCATAATAACGTAACAAATCTAAAATCATGTTTTGAATTCATGTGGAAACACAGCTATGAAAATGTAAGTAAACTATTAAAACTAAATTAATTATCAACCAAATTCATAATATTTAATAATATTACTGTTGGCTGAATGCTAACTACACCGCTCAGAACAAGGTGAGAGAAACAAGATCCGAGTCTTTTTATTTTGTTTACTTCATCACTCTCATGTCACTACCCCTATCGTGTACTGTAGATTAGTCTCTCACACCCAACACAAGACTCTCAGAAAACGGCCATTAATTTAATCCTTAAATGAGCGGTGCTCTTTTTATGCCACCTGGAACTATCCTGCCTTATCCTGATATGCTGGAAATAGCAGATTTTTGTCTGGTCGTTCAAATATTTGTAGCTTTCAAAAAGGTTGGGTCCACGGCTTTTACTCGCTTATAGCCTTTAGCAGTGCGAATACGGGATTTAAATTTTTAATTATCTCTCTTTGGACAACCACCGCGGACCACAGGTTGAGAAACACTCACTTAGAGGGGAATTTGTCGATGGGAAACAACGCAAGCGAATAGGGTCAGTCGAAAGTTATATTCGAGTTCATTAGAGAGACCGGAGAAGACTAGGGGCAAGGAATTCGAGCTTGGTCTTTCGAAGAAACCATCCCGGCTGGAGTGGTTCGAAACCACGGAATATCGGAATCTGGAGAATCAAATCCCCGTACAGCAGAATGCGTGGCCAGAGCGTTACCACTCACCGATCACACTCAATAGTTACAATTGCGTAGAAATAGTTGCAGAAAGTGATTGAATTGTTAGTCAGTGCAGGGGATATTAGACGAATGCAACGAGGAATTGTCTTGTTTCTTACAGGTGCATTCGGAACTACCCCAGCTGATGCACTTGTGATCATTCTCAGAAAATGTCATTTAGACCTGGAAAAGGGCACTATGTATTGGTTACGAAAAAGCGACACCATCAAGGTAACAAAGATTCTGGGTCAAGTGGCTTCCAATAAGATAGACCTTAAAAATTGTATTTTAAATGAATGATAGCAGCAGTGGAACACTTCGGAAACAAGAACGGGAGTGCTTGATAGAGCTGATTTAACAAGTTGGTGATTTTTTCGGCCCGAGTCCAGTTGCTACGATAGCTGTTTTGTGGGTTGTTTCTGACTTGCAACTAAACAAATGCTTTTGATGGCATACGCGTTTCGCCTTTATTCAAGGCATCTTCAGTGCCCTAGATAAACATACACACACACACACACACACACACACATATATATATATATATATATATATATATATATATATATATAATATACAATGAAGTTGTTTGATTTTTGTACAGTTTTTCTGAAAATATTAAATAGGTACTTATAGTTTTTATATGTGCATTAACACGTGCAAGTTCGTGTTTCCATACCAGCTACTCTTTTCACACTATCATTACTGTCCAAAGTTTGTGTAAGCTGCATTTTAGGTAATTTCACTGGCCACGAACTGTATAGCAAGTTTTTATGCCTTGAATAAAGGCGAAACGCGTATGCACAAAAGCATTTGTTTAGTTCCAAGGCAGAAACAACCCACGAAACAAGAACGGGAGTATTTGAAATAAATCCTGACATCAGAGAGAGGATGCGTATGAAGCATTTTAATCCATTCTGAGGGTTAATACTTTACCTCTCCGGTTACGAGCCGTGTCGAACATATCTGTACAGGTCAATAGAGCAGAGAATGATCTATGCACATGCGGATCTCCAGGAACACCTGACCATATAGTGTTTGACTGTCTATTAGTAGATGATCGAGTCAAACAGTAGGGAGTGAAACTCATAAGAAAAACTATCTCGGAAATACTAAAAGACAACCTCCTCTAGGAAGAGCTGGACAAGTTGGCAGATGCTGTGTCAGATGCAGCTAGGCAGCGGTATTGGCTTCAGCATAGCCAGCAACCTCTGAGGACAACACACACAATATAGGGAGTGGATCAAGATACCAAAAATGGATAAAAACATGTTATAGACAACTAAGTGGAACAGTGATGCCGGAAGGGTGACTCCTAGAATTTGCCGAAGCTTATTCTTCAACGAATACCAACGATAAATTAACCTTACAGCTGGATTTTTTTTATTTTTTTTTAAAATTTGTTATTAGCTAACAGTATTGGTAATATGAATGTGATAATTTACAATATGTAGTAGCAATAGTAAATTAATTGTACCATGTACGCAGTATATAGGATTTATGTTTTAAAAAATCGCTAATTAAAAAATACGGGTGTTTAAAAAATGATCGGTATATTTGAAACATCAATAAAAATAAACGGGCAGCTATAGAAATACACCGTTTGTTGCAATATGCTTGGGACAACAGTAAATTTTCAGGCAGACAAACTTTCGAAATTAGTTACAATTTTCAACAACAGATGGCGCTGCAGGCGATTTGAAAGATATAGAAGTAAACGCAGTCTGTGAGTTCCCCATTCTGTAAGTCGTCATTCTGCTGTCAGCGTGTGCTGTTCACAGATTGCAAGTTTGCTGTGAAAAAATGGTGGAAAATATCGTACTTTCGATTTTTCCAGACTGCAGCGCCATCTGTTGTTGAAAATTGTAACTAATTTCGAAAGTTTGTCTGCCTGAAAATTTAGTGTTGTCCCAAGCATATTGCAACAAACGGTGCATTTCTATCACTGGTTTAGTTTTTATTGATGTTTCAAAAATGACCGGTATTTTTGAAACACCCTGTAGTAACTTAGTATTATGAATTAACAGTTCGTTATAAACTCTACTGAACGAAATATCTGACTGTACAGATAAATAAATAAAATAGTCAGTGATTAGCGAATGAACAGCGTTGTTACCAGTCGTTTTGTAGTGGTGCCAAATATGAGTGCAACAAATGCGCGGAGACAGTAAGAAACGTATATGAAAAGTAAAGTCTATTCTCAGTAGTGTCAAAGTGCGCCCAAGTTTAGTATGTGAAGTGTGGTAAACACCAGATTTGAATCAAAGTGATCGGTGCAATAGGAAGATAAAACTAAAATAAAAGGAATCAGTACACTAATCGGCCACTGTATTTTCAGCTAATGTGCAGGCCATAAAATGTTAAAAAAAAAAAAAAAGTACAGCCAGATTTTGTGATATGATGCCTGCCAGGAATCAAAAGAAACTACAAAGAATTCCCACTAGTCGTGCTCCCAGAATTCACCTAAATAATTACGGAAAACGACCTAGAAACCTCAATCAGGATTAGAGACCATGAATAAATTGCGTCTCACGTTAAGAAGTATGGAGGGGCAGTGACATGACATGACGTAGCAGCAGGGGATGACTGAATTATAAGCGCCCACACGTTCCTTTTATTAAAAATAAAATCTTTATTTATACTTTTTTTTGATAAAGATGGATTCAAAAGATGAGAATAATGCCGCCGTGAAAATCGTTGCATTGGAAAATTAATTCTCAATCATAATGATTCTCTAGAAAGTATATAATTTGGCATAGTAAAGAAAACCAGCATAATGCCAGTTACAATTGGAGGATATAGCTAGTTTAATAATTTAAAACTAGTGGTCCAATGTGGAAATTATGTATTTCACAGAAAGGGTACAAATGATGTGAAATGATACTGCGTTATCCTAGCGAATAAAATACGATGAAGCGTTAAAATTTTATAGCGATGTTTACTGATTTAAATGTGTAGGGAACTAACTGAATTAATGATGTGAGTATCCGTTGGAAATACATCATGGCAGCCGTTTCACATCGACGCATCCAGGAAAAAAATGTTGCCAAACATAGACATCAACAACTGCAGATTTAGTTTTGGGGCGGTGACCAATGCTGTAGTCAGCAGTTAGAAACACGGCCGTAGACATGGAGAGGAAGAGCTGGCGCCTGTAAAGCCGTGTTCTCACGACGTCTTGTAACAGAGGCCGCCACAGACGGATATCCAACAACACGCCTCTGCAGGTGGGAATGGCACGCAGCTACCCACTCTCTGTCGGTAAACGTCACAGACGTGTGTAGTGGTGCGCTGTTGCCATCGGTTTGGAGCAGAGGTGCGCACCCTTTCTCTTGCTGTAAATTGCTCTGTGCCAAACGACACTAGGCAACGTGGTGGGGAGGTGGCGGCGAGGTAGCGAGGGCTAACCTGTGGCGCGCGCTCGTCCCTACACTTCGGCTAATGAGGTGCGGCCTCTGTTACAAGACGTCGTGGGGACGCGGCTTAAGAGCTCCTCTCAATGATGCCACGCTTGATAGAAAAGTGCTTCATAACATGAAAACTAAATGTGTAATTCCAAATTAACAATTCATCGTAACCAGATAACTAAAACTTTAAAGTTCTACCGCCCTTTTATCGATTTTGGTTACATACGGAGGGAGAAAATTGTTTTTCACAACAACAAAAAACAAGTTGTAGAAGTAATATACAGCGTTAATAAAAGAATTAAACAGAGATCCGCTGAAATGAGCTCTACGTGTATGTCATTTTCCAGTTGAGGGATGTCACAATTTAGGAGGAGGGGAGGGTCGCACCGCGCTCACGAATGTAACTACTCATATACTTGCGACCAGCATGAGAGGGATAGTGGTAAACAAAAAGAAAAAACCCAAGAAATATCTCTGATGTAATTCATGAATGACCATGACCTCTTACTGGATATGAACGGGGTTTGGTGTCGGCCTCACCCCCCCTTTCCCCCCCTGCCTTCCCCACTCCCTGAACCCAGTGCGGTTTTGTCTTAACGACTGCCACCAGACTGGCGTGTTTTAAATTCTAATAAAGCACCGGTTCTTATGGCGTAAATAATATTAGCGTATCAATTTTTTATAAAGGTAAATAATACGCCAATGCAATTGAATTTTTGTTTTATTTTGGTTGTCGTACGCGTTTTCGCTCTATTTCAAGAGCATCATCAGCGACATCTGTTAGATATTTATTCATTTGGTTAGCTACATTTGGTTTAAAGAACAATTAAAAGTAGGGGTGAAATTAAATTTACTTAAATTTCTTTAAACCAATGTAGCTAACCAAATGAATAAATATCTAGCAGATGTCGCTGATGATGCTCTTGAAATAGAGCGAAACGCGTACGACACCAAAATAAAACAAAATTCAATTGCATTGGCGTGTTATTCACCTTTATAAAAAATTGATTAACTTGTAATTTAGGAAATGGTCCACAATATCCAGTTAATATTAGCGTAATTTAACGCAAGACTAGAACTTGTTTTGTCAATAACATGCAGTCAGTAATCTGGTGTCTTCACATCTCCCAGACACAAAGTTTACGTCATTATTGATTCGATTCCGTATATTTCCACAGCAATTTGAGCGTAAATCCGAAGCTACCAGTCTGAAATTTAATTTTCAGGCGCAGATGACTGCATCTTTCTGATCTTTTTCTTCTACAGAAGACAGATATGATCAAATGAAGAGTGGTGACAAATTCTAAATGACTATATTTTAAAAACTTAAACTTCAAGCAAAATAACTGCACGGACTACTGCGCTGAAGCGCAAAGAGCAATACACCTTTACGGAGAGCCATTAATGTACATGGAAAAAAAGGTTGTTAAAGAGTCGCTTCAATGAAAGAGTGATAAGTTAGGAAAGAAAGACGCCGTGACATTTAAATCCACCGACAAAATGATCAACTGAATGATTTATTCAAGAGGGTAATTTGGTATGAGCATCTTTAGACTAGGTGTTTGTGATTTGGGTATGGTAATGGGTGTAGAATAGTTCCCAGTCGACTGACAGGTTCAGGTTGGCAAATGCCTACTTGTGTCCAGGATCTGCTCTTAGCATGTTTTAACTGTCACGGCAAGTGTCAGCATGACAGGGAACGGCTTCCTGTCCATTTGGAGAGATCACCTCTTTCGGGTATTCCGAGGATTATGTGTGGAACAAACACAAACTCGACCTTTGCATAAGTACTCAACACTTTGGTAGTAATAAACTTTGCCGTTTGTAGGCGAGTTTTTGGGGTCTTAGATCATCGCCTGCGTAATCCAATTAAATCTGTTTCTTATGTTTTCCATTGTAAGACCAATTAATGTCGACTGAACCCAAAAGAATTTTGCGCACAGTTAGTGCCGGTTCTGCAGGGAGTCTAACCGGGGCTCTTGCCGCGGGCGGCAACTTCAGGGGGGCGGAAAAGTCATGTCTGAAGGGGCGGTAAATGACAAATTCATGTGGCGGTTATCTTTTTGAGCTCTGCTACCCGGAGCGGCAACATGAGGGGTGCGGCAAAGTAGAAGAATAGCTCTATACTGCCCATGGTGGCAAATTCGTGTTAGAAGGGCAGCAATCTCATGTTTTTGCTCCAGCTCGCAAAACTCGTAGATCTGCCACTGCACAGAGTCTAAAAGAAATAAAAATTGAGTTTTTAATATCACAGGTGACGACCACGTGACATTATTGGACTTGTTAAGGTTAATTTAAATTTAAAAAAAATATCCTTTGCACAGACTACAAGCGCACAAAAAAATAAGTTTTTGGGTCACAGATCATAATTACGTGCCGCGACCTGATATATTTCTTGAGGCTGATCATTGCTGGAACTCGTAAGGCTGATTTGAACCAGAAATGCATTAGACAGACTATAAAAGTGATGAAAAATTAGCATTTGTGGTCACAGATCACGACCTCATTCTGTTCATGTAAATCAAAACTGCACTGCACGAGAGTCTAAAAAGTGACAATTTTTATTTTTTTACTGTCAAAGGTCACGATCACGCGACCTGAGCTGACTGAAATACGAACATGACCCGTTTTTGACCTCCAGGATCCAGATCTATAAAATTTGTAGAACTTCAAGTTGCGTCTGAATTCAAATAGTACAGACGATCTAACTAGAGTAGAGTAGAGAATGATGGTGTCACCCTCTTGTTATAAATTAAATTATCTTTGTTCTACATAAATGATCAAAATAACATTATCAGTTATAAAAATTAATGATTGGATAGGTATGTTGCTTTGTATATCATCAACACTGTTATGCCTACGTTAATTTACATTTGTTAGAAAAGAAATATTCATCAGATTTATTCTTGAACAATGGTATGGAGACCAACCTAAAAAACTCTCAGTAAATCATATGGTTGGTTGTTTTTAAGTATTCTTATGATTTCTGTACTCTGCGAGAGCAATGAGGTTTATCGAGAGCGGCACTGGGTTTAGACAATACGAAAGTCATTTTCAGTTACCACAAGTGGCGTGGTTACCATTTCCAAGAAGTGGCATCTGCAGCACTGCATTGAGTCGGCCGAGGTGATGTTTAATTTTAAAATATCTAACCAGCATTTTACGGAACCCTTCACAGAAACTTGTACGAACAATTACCGAACCCAAATCTCCGTTTACGAAGACCACCTTTCCATCACGTCTGCTCGACTTCCACCACGGGAGACAAGTCCAACCAAACAAATACAAGAATTTTTCCGATCATGCACATAGCGCCCTCATCCCTGCGGTACCCACATACCACTCGCTGCCATACACAGCAATGCTGCCAACTTGTCTCCACCTGCTGTCTGCGTGGGCTACACGTCCAGCTTCACGCATATGCATCTAATTTACAATAGAGTGTGCCTGCTTACATGTGGTACACTACGAGAGAGAACAATATTCGTATGGGTCTGTCGCGTGTTTTCCTAGGGCAAAAACATGTCGAGCAGGTGGCGGTAGATATGAAGGTCGATGTCGCATTGCTGAGTTATAGCTGCCAGCGCTTATCACAGTTCTACAAGAATTTCTAGGAGCCATACGCTTTATATTGTG
>JARYHS010008075.1:165520425-165548634 GCA_031002005.1 Vandiemenella viatica
TCGGCTCTCTTAATGTTTTCTCGATAATTCTATAGCGCCTATTTACGTTTTTGAGATCTCTAGAAACTGTGCTAACAAGACGCTGCGTCTGTAATGTGCTTTAGAACCTTTATGAACAGTTCGGCAGAATGAAACTGAAGGAAAACGAGAATAGACGGCCCTGTTATTTCACCAACGACGTGATCATTGTAAAGTTATAGGAATTATCACTCTTTGGCGAAGGTATAAATCATCCAGCTACCTCACTACAAAAACCTGTATATCTAAGGATTGATTAATTAAGTTACAATAACTTACCGCGAACTTACAATGAGTAGCTTATCATGTCTTCCGCGGTACGACGAAATAGTTCACTTTCTACAAAGAAGAGCTTATTTCCCAGATTGTTTGCAAGATTAATAAGAGTTTGAGATTGCTACTGAATTAGTATTAGATGTTGTGCTATTAACAAAGGCAAAACAGGATTCACTTTTTACCCAAAAACCCACCTTTTTTCCACGAGTTTTCTTGCTACACATCAGAATTTTTTTTTATTGTTATTTTTTTGTCTTTTTGTTTTGAGTAGTCTACTACAGCTGCAGTCAGCCGTATTGGCGAATGGCTTATAATGTGCCGTTGTTAAAACGAGGTAAAATTCATGTCGTTCGTTACTCTAAAATGCCACCAACTACCGAACTTGGAAGAAGTATTAACGTCAATAGGTAGATAACGTATGATATCAACATTGAGCTTCATGTCGAGCTTAGTTTTTTAATTTGTAGCCTGATAACTGTGTCCGCGCGGAGTCCCTGGACCTGTGAGCTGCGCCAGCTGTTCTTTGAGGCAGGTGACCTCGCCTTTCATTACAGCGACACACGATGACAAAGGACCTCAGCCGCGTCCGGCTGCTGTTCATACGAGACGCCGGGTCGGGCTACCCAGATATCGTCACCACTCCCACATTATTAGATTCTCGCTGCCGCACCGATAAGTATAAACCATGTCTAGCGTTACAAACGTGATAATTTTTTAAAGTAATATTTTATAATTCTTGAAGTAAGAAAGATATAAATTCTTTACCACTGCGCTGAAAGAGTTGTTTGAAAATTGTATGGATTTATGTAAACGATTAATATAATACGACGGGTAATCAAAAACGAAGTCGCATTCGGGAGGACGCTGGTTCGATTCCCCGTCCAGGCATCCAGATTTGGGTTTTCCATGGTTTCCAAAAATCACTCCAGGTGAATACCGGAATGCTTCCTCCAAAAGGCCTTGGCGGAACTCCTTCCCGTTTCTTGTCCCCAGTCCCGTCACACCTCTATTGACCTTGTCGTTGACGAGGTGATCACACATCTAATGACCTTGACGTCGACGAGGCGTAAAGCCACAAGTAAAAAAAAAAGTTACATGGCCGATATTCCTGGAGTGTGCTGCGTTGTAGAGAAATTAGTAGTGCGCGGTAATTCTGGAAAAAGTGCAAAGTTTCAGATACCGTCTACCTACAGTATTAGTTGTAGGTAAACAGAAATATTGGCTCGTTTGGAAAACTGGTCTCGCATAGATATCCGTCAGTTATTCGGCTGAAATTCAACGGCAGATATTTACAGAGAGACTGTAATGTCGCAGAATAGTATCGAAAGTTTGCGGATGGTGGAGAAAACGTCACCGATGAGGATCATCAACAAACATTCCCTCCCTCCATTAGACTTTGACCTTTTTATCACTTGAAGGAGTATCTTGGAGGCCGACGATTCTCTTCAGACGAGGAGGTGAAACATTTCGCGACAACCTGGCGGAACACGTGAGGACAGTATTTTTACCAGGAGGGAATATTCAAACTCATCCCACGAAGCGACAAGTGCCAAAACCGATATGGAGACTATGTCGAAAAATAACCTGATGTACAGTATGTAGTACTATCAGTTGGATGTGTTGGTTGTACGAAATAAAATGAACACATTTCACTTCAGACTTTGTTACCAACAATTATACTTACAGTTAATCCTATGAATCTTAAGGTACATGTTAAATTCTGTACCGGATTTAACAAAATAATTCGTGTTAGTAGTACATTATTTAGTAAATATGTTTATCTCAATAAGAATTTCTTGCTGTCAGGGTACGTAATCTTCATGTGACGGATTTAGATTTACTGTTCTTTTCTGAAATGTAATATTCTAATCTTCAACAGGAGCTGGTGGTCGTAACGCTACGGCCTGGTATTCAGGAGGACATTAATTTGCCACCGAGACGTAAGCTTTAAATAGTTTCCCGAATCACCCAACGCCATAGATTCTCAACCTGTGGCGCAGGTGATCCGTAGCGATTCAAAATTTTATTCTAACTGCGTTAAAGATATCGTTACAAAGATAAATTAACATTTAGTTATCATTATTTCTTTCTTTTCCGTAGTTTACTCTTTCCCTCTACATGTTGATAACATTATTATTAATTTGGCTAGTAAATATTAAGACAGTTCAATTCCCTTTTAACTTTAAGAGGTCTGGTCACACAGTGGTTAAGTCGTCTGACTAGGGATCAAAAGGTACCCGATTTGAATCCCTGTCTCGGTGAGGATTTTCAAACAGCAGTTAACCCGACCTTCACCTCTGGCACAGCTTGCTGTGTAATGTTAAGTACTCCAGAACGCTTCCGTGGTTCGGATTCCACGTTAAACTGTAGGTCCCCTGTACCCGGTAGGATTGCAGGATTAGGTTAAGGCGGATACGAAAGGGGTGGAATGCGCAGGCAATAGAAACTCTGTGATCAGATCATTGCGACAATGCGGAATTATTATTATTATTATTGGCGTTTTACTCTGGTTGAAAAAGTTGATAAACGTTGCAATGATGGTTTCTATCACAGAATACCTCACCATTTCTTGCCCCAATTCCTTTCCCGCCTATAGCGACCTTCAAATCGACCATACATAAAGAGCTAAGCTTCGGCGGCAGCTCCTTCGCATTGCCTATAATCCATTGACAGATAGAAAATGTTTTCTTGCTCCGAGAAGGTGGTAACTTCCTTACATACACGTATATTTTTTCTCTTTACATTCGATGAAAATGAGCACAGTGCAATACATTCATTTTCACTAGATCGAAATATAAGGGACTTGCTGTGTGGGATGTGGAACGTTGTCACTTTACTGTTAACAATTGTATAAAAAAATAATATATACACCAGATGCTGTACAGACATAGCATACATGGTGCATGTATACCGTCAACCACACAATCTACCGGCATTTATTTTGCAGTTACCTTAGAAGTAAATTCTTCGACAGAGTAAAAGAAATTGTTAATTAAAAATTCTGTTAATTTTTTTTCTGAATTTAAACTTATCATTTGCTAGATATTTAAGATTAATTGAAGATATGTATCCCCGAATATCGAAACCCTTTTTAGACAAATTACAGCAACTTGTAATCTTTGCGAAATTCATTTTTACTTCTAGTGCCATAGTTGTGTATTTTACTATTTGTTTCTATAAAGGACATTAACGTGTATTTATACTCAGCCACCAATGGTAAAATCCCTATCTTCTTGAACAGCTCTCTACATGAAGTTCTATTGGTAACCCCACATATAATTATTATTACTCGATTTGGGCTCTGGAAACTTTGTTTCTACGAGTAGAATTGCGCCAGAATATTATTGTTCATGACGTTAAGGCGTGAAAATAAACAAAATAAACTAGTTTCCACATACGGAGATCATCTATAGCTGAAATTGTACGAATTTCAAATATGGCTGCACCCAATCTCTTCAGTAAGTCAGACAGTCCGTGAACTTCCTTCCGTTAGCTCGAACGCCACTGGAAAATAGGTGAAAACAACAACAGTATTGCTCGTGTGCAAATATTTCAGTCGTAAATTATTATTACTGTTAGAGTCTAGCAAAGTTTAAACTGTATAGCTTGTTTAGACATATATTATATATCATACATTATTTAAATATAATTTTCTTTAATTTGAAAAATTAAAATCACTTGGGAGTGGAGATTTAATCTATAAATAGAATATAAATGTAACCCGAATGCTGCACATTTTGTAAAAATGAGTATAGGCGCTAAACGATCTACAGAGAATGAATCAGCTATTTTTTAAATATAATTGTGTCTATTTTTCTGTTCAGAATTAACGCGATTCACGGCAGAACTATTAAACAGACTTCGATGGGGTTTGACATAGTGTACAGCCCAGGAATAAAGTGGCTATGTTTCATTTGGACGTGATTTCGATAAGCTGATAAATTAGAATAAAAGTGTCCAAAGTTAGCATCAATTTTTTGTTCAAGATGATTTCCGTGGTTGGGTTTTTATGAGGTTTCGAACAATGCACTTCCAAGTCATCAGCATCAGTCTTTTAATTGATTACAGAGAGTCTTGAACCAACTAGATTTTTTTATATATATATTCATATATGTATATGTTCATATATATATATATATTGAAGTCACTGTTCATATATATTACGAGATCAATTTAAAGCTGTTGGTCATATAACGGAAATAGTAATTTACGTAGTACACATTAATCATTTAAAAATTAAGAACATAAGCGTTATACGAGGAGTTTACTACATTAAAAAGAAATACAAAAGCGTTAAGTCATAGGTTTAAGAATAAAATAATCCAGCAGTTTGTGTACAAGTAAAAGTTAAAAGTTTTATAAAACATTTCAATTAAAATTTTAAACAATCAAATACTATCCGTATAGTGTTCTGTAAACGATAACTGTTTACAATATTGAGAAGTATTTCGTTCTGGCCTCGCATTCGGGAGGACAGCGGTTCGAATTCCCGTCCGGGCATCCAGATTTGGGTTTTCCATGGTTTCCCAAATCACTCCACGCAAATCCCGGGATGCTTCCTTATAAAAGGCCATGGCCGAATTCCTTCCCATTCCTTGCCCCCATCCTTTCTCGTCTCTAAAGACCTCACTGTTGAGAGACGTAAAGCAGTTAAAAAAAAAGAGATAAGTATTTGTACCTGTTTATATTTCTACGTTGTTCCTTGTCAAGTAGCGCACCATACTCTGGTCAGTGAGTCACCTCCTAGTGCAAGGAAATGACTCACATTGACTGGGTTGCTTATATCCCATTGTTTTGTCTTTCCAGATAGTGTCTGACTCTCCTCTGTATCTCTTACATCTGAAAAAGTGGTGGTTCGCATCATCCTCCGACTCCCCGTCGCACTCACACAGCGGGGAGTTTGTTAATTGTGTTTCGTACACTTCTGTACGACTTCTGAACTCGTTATATTTGCAACATTCTTGTCTGCAAATTAAGAATTCAAGCTGTCCGTGCGCGTAACTTCGGTAGAAGACTTAATTTCACATCATTACCATTTGTAAATGAGAAACCAAGTGAATGATGTTATGGGCTGAAGCTAGTCCTACATAAAATCATAACTGTATGTGAACGGAGATTTTCCCGGCCTATAAATCAACACGGGCTTGCAGACGGATATTTCCATGAAACGATGACAGAGTTTCGACATTTGCCAGGCAGTTTCGCAGTGATCTTGAAGAATCTCGATAGCAAGATACGATTACCTGATGAAGACACAGGGTGCGTTATCGAAACATTGTCATCGTTTCATGAAAATATGCTTCGTGAATACTATGTTGCAAAATCATAACTGTTGTCAGTTAACAACATAAATGGCCAGTTCCACTGCAGTTTCCATCAGATGCATCTCATCAAGATCTACTCTGGATTCATGGCTGTCGTTCATCTCAAAATCAGTACCACGACTCTTAGTGAATTTCAGGTGAATAGTATTTGTGGCAGTACGACATGTCTTGAATAACAATACATTACTGCGACCTGTATTCTCTGGAAGCAGGAAATGCAGAGCCATGCAGTTAAATTTCATTTCGAGACTTGGAGATTTAAAATTTAGGAAACGTTTCTTCGGTATAATAATAATTTCGTGTGGCTGTAATGGCCTGTACACAGGGTTTCTATTGCAATGAATTCTTCACGGCTGTATCGTCAGTTTGTGGTTTGAAAACACGATATCTCAAAGACTAGCCCCGTCGTCTTCATCAGGTCAGATCTGATGGTCCGCCGACCAGTGCAGATGTCTCCACACCTGATGAAGACGACGGAGCTAGTCGTCGAAATATGTTGTTTTCAAAATACAATCTGCGGTACACCCGTGAAGACTTCATTACAAGCATACGCCGGGAAAGAATTCGTTCTTACATGGTTTCTACTGGCTGCACACTCCGCCCTGTCATAGCCCCCTTCACCTAACCCGGCAGTCCTACCGTGTCCATGGAACCTACAGTTTAACATGGAATCCGAACTACTGGAGCGTTCTGGGGTACTTCTCACTGGATTGAGTCTTTTTTTTTGTTTCTGACTTTACGCCTCGTCTACGCTTAGGTCATTAGAGACGAGTAAGCATTGAGGAAAGGAAGGGGAAGGAATTTGGACTTAGCCATTTGTAAGAACCATCCTGAGATTCGCCTTGAGTGCTTTAGGCGGCCAGATGATGATTAGAACCCGCGTCCTTCCGAATACGAGGACAGAGCGTTACCACACACCCGCCACGCTCGGGGAGATTCTCGTAATCCATTTAAATGATAAAAATTTCAACAGTCGTGTTTTCACACATTTTTAGAATTTTGGCTCTAAGGCTGTAAAATCATTTTATAACCTCCCTAAAGAACAAATAATAATAAATGTAGAAGTGACATCTTTTACGGGTATAAACCTTAATTATAAGATCAAACAAAACAATTAGACAGTTGGATGCCCTTATCATCATCTTTATCAGAATTAATGCTGTTCCTTAATTAAAAAACTGCAGAACGCGCTTTTTCAAAAACTGAATATTTTTTATTCTAAAATGTAAGCTTATAAGTTTTTATACCAGCAATTATCGTAAAGATAGTATTACATCGTTTCTGTTAGTTGTAAATTACAATACAAAACGTTTTCACCACCAATTATCCAGCGTCTCACATAGGAAAACCTTAAAATGTCGTTTAGTTTCAATTGTTTTCCAGAAGTACTAGCATCGTTATTTGCTCGGGGCCGGGAGACGTCCCCTGATGGTGAGGCAGGCTGCGGCAGCGCTGTGTCAACTGGGCGGCGGCAAACAGGGGCGCGCCCCGCGGGACGGCCATGCAGTATGCACGAGGCCGGGGCGAACCGCTCAAACTTCCACGGCAACTACGAACCGGTACGACAAATTGAATTCTGCTCACTCCGCTTAAAGAACGTCGCCCTGGCAAGTAATACAGTTAAACATGCAATGCATTTCAATGTCTACTTCCCGCTGACAGGCACTATTAAAATCCACTGTTTACTTCTTCTATCCTTTGTATTTTACAACCTCTACTTTACAACCGCTACGAATTCTTCACTCCTGGTGACAAATATAAACCATGCCTAACAATCAATATGCTACGATTTGCTTAAGACATTGTCTTATTAGCAGACCATTTTTTTCGCTAAAAGCGATAAAAACGTAAAATACGCTGTGCGATTTCTTTGTAAGAGAGGTTTCCAGCATTTCATCTCTGCTACTACTGTGCGAGATCTGAAAACGGAACAGCATCTGCCATCCAGCGATCGTATGTCTATCTGGTGTCATCATTCACTTCTCTAGATCTGTCTGGTGGGTCATTGGTTAAGGCATCTGATTGGTGATCGGAAGGTCCTTGGTTCGAATTCCAGTCTCGGTGGGGCTTTTGAAATGCCCTTAACCCAACCTCCACCTCTGGCACAGCTTGCTGAGTAATGTGATGTACACCAGAACGCTTCCGTGGTTCGGATTCCACGTTGACTATAGTTCATCTAATACCCGTATAATTGCCGGTTTAGGTTAGTTAGCCAATACAAGAGGTGCCCGGTGAATAGAAAAAAAAAAAAAAAACTGTCACAATTCATCGGGGTCTTCAGGTCAACGATGCAATTCACTGATATGATTTTAATCTCGTCGTGTGACGTGCACACGTGGTAGTACCGCATTCCATTTGATTTCAATCTCGTCGTGTGACGTGCACACGTGGTAGTACCGCATTCCATTTGATTTTAATCTCGTCGTGTGACGTGCACACGTGGTAGTACCGCATTCCATTTGATTTCAATCTCGTCGTGTGACGTGCACACGTGGTAGTACCGCATTCCATTTGATTTGAATCTCGTCGTGTGACGTGCACACGTGGTAGTACCGCATTCCATTTGATTTTAATCTCGTCGTGTGACGTGCACACGTGGTAGTACCGCATTCCATTTGATTTCAATCTCGTCGTGTGACGTGCACACGTGGTAGTACCGCATTCCATTTGATTTTAATCTCGTCGTGTGACGTGCACACGTGGTAGTACCGCATTCCATTTGATTTTAATCTCGTCGTGTGACGTGCACACGTGGTAGTACCGCATTCCATTTGATTTCAATCTCGTCGTGTGACGTGCACACGTGGTAGTACCGCATTCCATTTGATTTTAATCTCGTCGTGTGACGTGCACACGTGGTAGTACCGCATTCCATTTGATTTTAATCTCGTCGTGTGACGTGCACACGTGGTAGTACCGCATTCCATTTGATTTCAATCTCGTCGTGTGACGTGCACACGTGGTAGTACCGCATTCCATTTGATTTTAATCTCGTCGTGTGACGTGCACACGTGGTAGTACCGCATTCCATTTGATTTTAATCTCGTCGTGTGATGTGCACACGTGGTAGTACCGCATTCCATTTGTATAATTTACCATAAATTAGAATTCTAGAAATTTGAGGAACATTTTTTTCAAAAAGTACTGAAGATAGGGAGATAAAATTTTTATGTCTTACTTGTTGTTGTAAAATTTACATTTTAACACAGGATTATTGTAAAATGTTCAATAGTTAATACGATATATAATAAATGTCGCGTATCCTTTTAAATGGGTTGTTTAAAAAGAAATTATTTCAAAGTAACTAGAAAATTTAATAAAATATCCCCCGTCTTATCTTTAAAACTGAATCATTGTATAGGCTGACAAAGTTTCAATTTAGTATACTGAATAGTATTTCATAAATGTTCATCAAACATTATGATTTTTACATAGGCAGCAATGGCTCTTCCGGCTCCCCTTAATTGAGGCTTGTGACGCCCGTGGCTAGCCCATGTCATTACGTGTTATAGGCATCATAGTGTCTCTCCGCCATAAAGGAAGAAGTTTAGAAAAAGGAACGGGAAGGAGTTCTGCCATGTCCATCACAGCATTCACCTGGAGTGATTTACGGAAACTTTTCTTTTTTTTTTTTTTTACACCTCGTCGAAGTCGACATCCTTAGAGGCGGGAAAGGAGTGGGGGCATGGAACGGAAAGGGTTTCGGCCATGGCCTCTTGAAGGAAACATCTTGCGATTCACGTGGAGCCATTTGGGGATACCATGGAAAACCCAAATCTGGATGCCAGGACGGGAATTCGAACTCGCGTTCTCCCGAATGCGAGGCCAGGACGTTACCGCTCACACACCACGGTTGGTCCTTCCGGAGACCATGGAAAATTGAATTCAGGGTTGTCTACCAACACGAGTCAAGGCCACCACCGAAGAGGGTTCAGAGCGCAATGGTCAGCCCGACCGCAATGGAAGAGCTTCCCTCTAAATAACGAAGAGTTAACTCAACCGCAATGGAGGAGTCTTATCCTACTTACAAACTTGTAGTTTAACTGCGATTAAGTTTGTGGCATAGTCTTCACTACGAGGGAAGAACAGTAAAGTTTGGCGATCAAACCAAGCATCTGCGTACAGTTGTAACTAATAATCGTCTTATAATATTGAGTAGAGTAGGTAAATTTTTACAAGTTTGTTGGTTCCATATTACGGTTAGCTGATAATAAAACCTTCATTTATGTTTATGTTATTGATTCTTAATATAAACGTACAGTATGATTTCCTTATTTACGTAAATCTTTTTATCTAAATTTACTGTTAAATCCTAGTTTTGAATACCCAGTAAGCAATGAACATTGTGGATGTAGGTAAAGATTGCAATCCCGCTGTGTTTTCAATCACACATTTGCGGATTGCGGGATTGTTGAATCCCGCGGGATTCGTCACATTTTTAAAGTGTTATCAAATTATATAATAAACGTCTATTTATTGAATTGATAAATAGTAAATAGAAAGCCCAATTAACGATATTTTAGTTAGAAAAATATCATTAATTTAAAATTTCTATCCGAGCGTGATGCGTGGGCGGTAACGTTCTGGCCTCGCATTCGGGAGGACGCGGGTTCGAATTCCCGTCCGTGCATCCAGGTTTGGGTATTTAATGTTTTCCCAGATCACTCTAGGCGGCTGCTGTCTGGGATGCTTCCTTCAAAAGGTCATGGTCGAATTCCTTCCCCTTCCTAGTCCCCAGTTCTGTCCCACCTCTTTTTTTTATTTTTATTTTTTAACTGCTTTACGTCTCTCTAACAGCGAGGTCTTTAGAGACTGGAAAGGATGGGGGTAAGGAATGGGAAGGAATTCGGCCATGGCATTTTTTAAGGAAGCATCCCGGCATTTGCCTGGAGTGATTTGGGAAACCATGGAAAACCCAAATCTGCATGCCCGGACGGGGATTCGAACCACCGTCCTCCCGAATGCGAGGCGAGAACGCTAACCGTTACACCACCACGCTCGGTTTCCCACCTCTAATGACCTCGCCGTCAACGAGGCATAAGGCCATAAACAAAACAATCTAGCCCACCTTAAATACACTTTGCGCTTTTGTTTTAGATCTAATTCAAATTATGAAGTAAACAAACAAATATAGTAAGTATTCAGATCATATTACATGCCTTGCTGTAAACCACATCACTTTGAAAAATAATCTATCTATCTACTAAGCAGTCAAACTATCACTTTATTAGCCAGCGGCCGAGAATGTCATTTCTGCCTCATCATTCGTTGGTTTCTTTGAAATGATAACAAATAAAATACTTTTGGAAAGCGTGACAACTTTCCTCAATTTTTTGAGATCATCTGGGAACCACTTCAGGGGGTGGATGATCCAGTGTTACGGTCATGCTTTGTGCTTCCATTGTCCCGTTCAGCTCTTCGTCGCCTACGTCCGTGTCAGTCAAAGTTGTTTCTGTGCGTTCGACTTCTCTTTTAGTAGGTTTTTCTTTTTTATAATACGTCAACGGCCCATTGTATACTGTGCAAAAAAATTCACCAACTTTTTCCATGACACTTGTTCCGTCAGATCTTACGCCAATAATATGAGTTTCGAGGTCGAGACGAAAGCTTGGCAGCCGTTCTTTGACTAAACTGTATGAACGGAGTATTCTAAGCAAGCGAAGATTAAAATGTGTTTATTTTCGGTGAACATAAACGTTCAAATATTGATGATTTTTTTTTTTGGGACGTTCACTCATCAAAGAGAAAATCTTTGTCATTGTTTCTTGAGGCATTCAAACTGAACAATCATATCAACTTTTACGGTATTTGAAAAATTTGAGGCTATAGATCTTGTAATATTAGCACAATTAGAAACTTGACATCCAATTTTTAAAAACAGATATATCAAATCTGATGAAGTACAGAAACAATTTATGGTAAAAACATTTTCATAAAGAATTCTGGGACCATTTTTTCAAAAAAATCCTTTTTGAAGTAGCTGTCAATAATTTTAACCTTCTTTTTGTATGATTTCTACCTCCTTATCAGAAATAAGTGGAATGACACCATTTTGTGTATACATTTTCGGGCAGCTAATTTTGCAATAGGAAGATATAACTCATATTATATTAAAGGATACAACAAAAACAAACTGGAGCTCTTATAAAAATGTAGAAATGAATCTATTTAGAAATAACGAAAGATGATAAAAACACACATTTATTGCCACGAGTAAATTCTGAACTTGAAGGTTACAGCCAAACGAGGACATAAAACCGGCGGAGACCGAGTGCGGCCGGAAAGTGACGAAGAGGAAGAAAGGTCCAGTAGAATGAAACACGTTTCCGCCCTATTTTACGGACTGTGGATCCGCTTAATTTTGTGCTGGAACTGCCAGACTGACAAATGATGCGGGACCAGGCATTGCTGGATTGCAATCCCCGGATGGAGGACAATGTATAAAATAAATAGTAAGGTCCTCGTGGACACAAACAAAGATAGCGCAATTTGCGATAAGATTGATGAAGACTGAACTAGCTAGAAATGATGAAACGTGTTAAGTAATTCAAACAGTGTGCATTATTTTCGAGATCATTGCCTTTAAATACCGATTCCTTACAATTCCTTTTTATCCTAACCCTGTGGCATGAAGCGATTTTCTGAGTAATTTTCAAATTTCTGGGTAGTTGTGATCCATTCATTCTAAGTTCTTGACGGCCACCTAATCAAGATGCATAAAGTGCTGTACCAGATTGTCATGTAGATATCATCACCCTAACTCCACTGACGATGCCCCACACCATAACGGCGAAACGCGTATGGGAATAAAGTAAATTAACACCAACAGTTGTTTTCCAGACGGAATTTTCATTTATAATCAATTAAAACCTGAATAACTGTCATAAATGTGTTAAACGTATTGCAATATCTGGAAAGTTAATTAAATATTAATTAATAATAGAATGTTGTGCGAGTCATCTAATTGAAGTCTAATTTGGACTACCTTCATTGTCTAATTTACCGAGCGTGGTGGTGTAACGGATAGCGTTCTGGACTCGCATTCGGGAGGACGGCGGTTCGAAACCCCGTCCGGGCATCCAGATTTGGGTTTTCCATGGTTTCCCAAATCACTCCAGGCAAAAGCCGGGATGCTTCCTTAAAAAGTCCATGGCCGATTTCCTTCCCATTCCTTGCCCCCATCCTTTCCTGTCTCTAAAGACCTCGCTGTTGAGACACGTAAAGCAGTTAAAAAAAAATTCTTTAATTTCGCCTGTGTGAAGTTAAATATTTGCAAATATTTTATAATTTAATTTAAAATTGTTTCAATCCAATTTCACCTAGTTTTGAGAATGTTTTAATTGTTTTAAGTTGATTCTATTGTTTCCCTCAATCGTTAACGCGTCAGTAGACGGCTACACACTTTTTGTGCCTCAGTATCCAACAAAGAAGTCTGATATACTTTTTCTAATGTTTTTTAGGTAAAATAATTTGGCGGCTTCTTCATTTAAAAACTATCTGTAACATCTTTGGAGAAGTTTTTAATACTATAGTTGGGAGCTATATTGACTTGGCAACCAGACGGAAGTTGTAAATCTTCAGACATTTATTAGCTTGAAATATAATAATTCCGAGTTACATAACAACAATATACCCCATGTGGTTTGGCAATTACGGAGGGTGGAATTGAGTTCGTTTGCCGAGTCGATTGTAACAACTAGGTTGTGATCAACGCTATTATCACTAGGAAAACTAAAACCTAGTATCAAAAGAAACATATTCAAGTAATCAAATAAGTATGCAGTTGCCATACCTGTAGTCCACAACAGACTAAAATAGACTCTAGCAGAAGCTGAAAGAGACACGGTCTGTTCTCGGAGTCCTGGGTTCACTCTTCGTTCCGCAGCCCCAAATGACAATGTCTCGACAACAGCTCTTTTCTAGTACTTTGCGACCCGTCCCACTCTCACCCAATACAGCGATATCCTTAAACCAGTTCAAAAATCCGTCAAAAGCTATGTAAAAGTTTCAAAGGATAAACGAATTACGATTAATGATTATCTTCTTTATTGATAACGGAAATTCTTATTGATATAAAAAGTTTCTCGGTGAATTATAATTTAAGAAACGAATAACAATTATTTTTAATTGATATATTTCGTTATTACATACGTTTCGTGTAAACTTTTTCTGAGTTTTAAATTTTTAGCATATGTTATGACTTTGTTCCAGTAAATGTTATAGAGAACACAGCTCAATTATCGGATGCTTCTGTCCTTACATGAATTTCTGTACCTAGCCGTCCTAAATAAACGATAGCAACGCATAAATTTAAACGAGAAGCACATTATAATTTTTTTTATATCTTTGCATCGCATTCTATCTTTGCACAAAACAGAAAATTGCAGTTTAGCAGGCATTGCAGTTGCACTTTCTTTTAACAATCTTAGTGCAAATAAAATCCGATGCGATTATTTATTTGAAATTTATACTTCCTTTTAAAATATGAGTGAACATAAATACAATTAAGTGATTTATTTGAAACTTGCTGGTTAGCCAAGCTGTAACTGACACTTCCGGCATTATCGAGACTCGTTGAAGAATCCCGAGCCATTGAGGTGAATTCAGTCTACAGGCAAAAAGTGGATACGCAATTCACGCTGACTTACTCATTAATTGAAGGTTTCTACAGCGTCGCTTCACTTTCAGTTCGCGAAATTTAGCCACCGTTCAGCCAACGAACAATGGTTCCGTTCACAACGTTTTTTCGCGTATTACGTACATTAGCCGTGCGTGTCATGTAGATTACAATATGACTGTTTTCAATCAGTTATTGCTGTTGCGCGCAACCCATATTACTCGTTGGGCGTCGAGTCGCTTCTGAGAGACTGATTGCACGGTGAGCGCTGGTAACTCAGGTAAATTACGTCTAACTTGATCAGATCATCCCAGAACTTATTCTAGAGGCAATTTTTTTTTTTTTTTTACTACTGAGTGATGAGTGAATTTCAAGGAAGCTGATACCTTACGATTTATCTGTATTGGTGTTTAGAATATTTTAAAAAAATTATGAAATACAAACGTAAACGCAACATCATGTTTCACTTAATTTTCAGTTGATTTAATTAGTTGATTAAACTTAAATGCTTTTAAGAGGTAAAAATAATTTATGATAGTATTTAAAATAATTTCAATATTGTTTTAGTTAGAATTCATTACTGCCGAATTAAAATTGTTGTTTTGTTAAGCTTTTATAAATTGTTGAGATTCACAAGCAGTTAACGTACTTGCGGTGAAACTCTCGACAAATTCAAACAGACGGCTTACGACAGGCTAAAAGGAAAAGTAAAAGCATGAAATTAATACTTCACATCACATCTTCGCCAGTCTCAGTATTAAAGCTGGTCCGTTGGGGGTTGTTGTCCCATGCCATGTCAGCCTAGTTACAGCTCACCATTGAGCTGGTGTAAGGTGGAGTATATTGCCCTAAGGCATTGACTCCAAGTATTTGGACGGAACAGATCTTCGCTGTCGGTGTGTCTTCATTTTGGCTGTAGATGTCTTCTTCGAATGGTGTTTCTTCACAAGATGGAGTGCCGGCGCATCTGCCATCTCAGAAATGGTCATCCGTTTTTGCTGTGGTGCCCTCAGGGCTGCCGCGGCGTGTTTCGTAAGTCTTCCTTTGAAGCAAGGTGGTTGACGAGGTTCTTGAGTAAGTCGATGAGGGCGTCCAGTCGGTCTTCTCGCTGTCCTGGGTCTTGGCAGTTGCAGGAGTGGCTGGTGTGGGCTCTATCGAACTTGTGAGGCTCCGACTTCTTCTTCTGTCTTGCTGCTGGATGGTGGATAGGAACTCGACGCTGCTCTGGCGATCCATTGCTCGACTGCCGCTGCTGTGGGCGTGTCTTGCGCACTTCCCGACTTGGTGCGGGCTGCGTATGGAGCCTTGGACGAGTCTTGCGAAGTTGCTGCTTCCACTTGTCACAACCGCGGAAAGCAGCTGCGTGCCTGGATCCGCAGTTACAGCAGACTGGCTCATCCCGTGGTGTTTTGCAGTCTGCAAGCATATGCCCTCCTCCGCAGCGGACACACCTGACCGGTTCAGTGCAGTCCCTGGCATAGTGCCGGAATTTTTGGCACCTGAAGCACTGGACCGGGCTGCGTGAGGGTGGCTTCGCTGAGATGGTCTGCGTTGTGGCGTTGCGTGGGGGCGGTTTCTCCACGGTGGTCGGCGTTGTATCACTGGTACTCACTCCATCAGGGAGCATGATGTTGTGGCCCTCTGGATTCTGCTGCTCAGGAGCTTCCTTTCCCACTGCAGTGGTGTTGACATCTTGGGTGGGTCTCTTGGGCAGTTCTGGGGCGTGGACGATCCCATTCGCTTGAAGGAACTTGGTCAGCCGTTGTAGTTGGTCGGGATGTTGCGGGAGAAACTTCAGCCCGCCCTTCAGTGGGATAGCGAGAAGGAGGTCAGACGTTTCTGAGACATTTCCTCCCTCAGTCTTCTCTTGAGTGGTCTTCTCTTCACTTCTGATTGGTCGTCTTGGTGGCGTATTATTAGTTGGTCCTTAGCGCTCCGTCAGCACCAATGGCCTGCTATGTTTGTCAGTGGCAGTTTCATATTCGCCGAGACAACTGACCAGTGGATTGGCAGAGTGATGTGCTGCTCTGTAGAATTTATGGGCATGTTGCCGGAACCTGTCAATGAGCTTCTCTGTTCCCGACGCCTCGTGGACTGCGACGGTGGGGAAACGGTTGGGCAGATGTAGTGCCCGCTTCAGTGTTCTGTTTTGAAGCACCTGCAACTTTCTCAGGTGGCAATTAGCAGCGTACCCCCAGACGGGGCAAGCATATTCAATTACCGGCCTAATCAAGGAGCAATAAATGGCAACTCCTAGGTGAGGTACCAACGAACTTTCCCGGTTAAGTATAGGGTAAAGAGAATGGAGCCGAGCACTTACCCTTTGCCTGATGTGAGCTCGCCATGTCAGCTTACAGTCAAGTGTTACACCAAGGTAACGAGCAGTTGGTGCCCAGGGAATGGTTTCACCTCTGAGCTGAAGTTGCGGGTGAGGTAGTTATACTTCGTAGCATTTGGATTATTTATATATTTAGTTTAAGCCTTCGACTGCGAGAATTAAATTCTGTTTCTTGAGAGCGACTCACACAAAAATAGCTGGACTGCTATTCAAAGGGTTTCAAACATTACGCGGCTCAAAGTAATTATTATTATTATTAATTTAAATTGCGATGGTGCTAACGCTCCGGTGGCAATTCCCCTTAACATCTAATTACCCCCAATATTTCGAATGTTAAATTCGTTCCCCTCTTACTCTTCCGATTTATAAAATTTAATTTTCAATTCGTTAAGCGTTTTTGGTAAATTATTCATCACTTCACTTGGTAATTTGTTCCGATCCCTGACACCCTTACCAATGAAAGAAAAATTTCCCTCTCCCTTGTGCATGAAGCTGAGCGCCAGCTTGTGGTCATGGTCGTCTTGTCGTTTCCACGCACTGTTCCTAATTCTGTGACCAATATCCCTCCAAGCCCCATGACCAATTAATTTGTTTTATGCTACAGTTTACACAACGAAATTATGGTATAAATGTTGATTTACTTTTTATTTATAAAAAGTTCCAATATACTTTATCGGTTATGAAATTTTGTTCTTTCAGAAAATGTGATAGAAATTAAATATTATAATATTTAATTAAAATTACAATGGAGCGCACGCTCCGGTGGCAATTGCCCTAAACACCCGTATTCTCCCTTTTCTGCAACCACCTACATTAGACCTTTACAAACTTTAACTTTAAATTCTTTCAACGTTTTTGGTAAATTATTCATCATCTCTCTCGGTAACCCATTCCAATCCCTGATACCCTTACCTAAAAAGAGAATCTTCCCACATCCTTGTGCCTTAAATCGAGCTTGTGGTCATGGTCATCTTTTCCCTTCCATGTATTACTTTTAATTCTTACACCAATATCTTTCCATGCCTCATCTCCAATATATGCCTTGTACACTCCCATGACCCTCTTCACCCTCCTCCTATCTTCCAACGAGTTTCATTCCAACTCTTTTATCATATCTGTTACTGATTGCGTTCTGCGATAATTACCAGAAACAAATCTAGCAGCCCTTCTTAGCACCCTCTCCAACTCCTGTATTTGATACTCAAAATGTGGGTCCCATACTACACTACCATATTCAAGCAATGGTCTGACCAAAGTTTTGTAACCCAATTCCGTTACTTCTTTGGTACATCCCGTCATCACTCTCTCCAACAAGTACAGAATTTCGAAACCTTGTCCTACTACCTGTCCAATGTGGTCTACCCAGTTAAGCTTGTTATCAAATGTAATGCCAAGGGATTTAAATTTCAAGTGTTCAATAAGAAATTCTTTCCCCACCTTATATTGATAATTAACCTTTTGTTTTTTATTTGTGTATCTAATAAGCTGACTATTCTTTGCACTTATCTTCATCCATGTTTACCAACCCAACTAGATATCCTATCCAGATTACCCTGCAACTGTCTACAATCCTCTACCGTTTTGATCCTTTTATAAAGGACTAGCTCGTACCCGCGACTTCGTACGCGTGGATTAAGAATTTTTTGCCAGAATTGAATATAGAAAGTTGTTGGTAACGAAGGATTGGACCCAAACAACAGCGAGTCGGCATAATATGACAGGAAAGCTATCACTATATCATTCTACCGTCGAACCAGTCTCTTGAAGAGAATCAGTTTCCAACATATTTCTGTCACCATTCGATAAGGTCTCAAAATTTTGTGACTACAACTATTAAACATTCCTGAGAAAATGTCCTGTGCCCTTCATACAGATTTTCTTCAGTTCAACATCTATATAGCCATTTGGTCGTCGCCCGTAACAAAAAGACAGAGACTTACTTCCGTACTTCCTTATTATAGTATTATTACTGCGGTTCTCACACACACACTCTCTCTCTCGGACTGCGAACAACCCCTGAGGAACCATTATAACGTAAAAAAGCGTACACCTACAGCATTGCAAGACTACCTACGATTTACCTCGCATTGCACCCCTAACTTTGTGATATCTACAGTTTAATATTCAATCCGAATAATCTACGGCCCAGGCGTGACTCTTACGATCAAAAACAATTTTTTAAAAATCTTAGCCTCCACGGAGATTTGAACCGGAGAACACGACCCTAACATTTGTAAGAAAGCGCTTTAACCACTGCGCTGTCTGACCGATACACGGATAAAGCAGTATACCGACGTCCATATCCAACGTGTCTGTCTATCGCCATTCAGTAGTATTTCGAAATTATGAGACAACATGTATTATTTATACAGATAATTTTTCAACCAAATGTAAGTATTTTCTCCTTGTTTCAAAGGATAAGTGTGCAACGTTTCATCGAGATAGGATGAAAATTGTGGATATGTATGAAGAACAAACAAACAAATATACATACATTCATCTTTATATATATAGATTATGTCATCTGCAAACAAGCTAATTTCTGATAGTAAACAATCAACGCAATTATTCATTACAATAATGGATAGCAATGGTCCCAATACGCTACCCAGTGGTACTACTATTTTTACTTCTACTTCTTTTGATACTTCATTTCTTACCCTAACTTTCTGTTTTCTACCTTTCAAAAATTCTTCTATCCAGTAAATCACTTTCTGATCCACTCCAACAGTTTTTACCTTATTTACTACGATTTTATGGCTCACTCTGTCAAAACCCTTTGAAAGATCTAGTGCTACACTATCAATTTGGCCTCCCTTGTCCATTTCATCTGAAATATCTTGCATATATCCCACCAACTGAGACTCACATGAATATCCTTGCCTAAAGCCATGTTGCCTACTTGAAAACCATTTACGGTCCTCACATATATTTCTGATGTGGTTGCATATAAATCTCTCCATTAATTTACCTACCACTGACGTCAAGCTAATAATTTTAGACTCTATTTCTCATCCCTCCTTTATGTACCGGCACTAGTATCGCACTTTACCAATCCCCCGGTAAGCAGCAAGTATCAAGACTCAATTTAAAAAATATTTCAAGGTAAGGTACAATGTAATATCCTGCTATCTTTTAGACTTCTGTGGTAATATTATCTACACCAGCCCCCTTATGTTTTTTCAGCTTTCTTATTTCCTTCATGATATATTCAGTACGAATTTCAAATTTTATGGTCTGCTCATTTCTAACTGTGTTGTTAAGCTCGTTATCCGATTCAGAACATCCTGTTTCTGAATCATTGCCCCTAATGCTTTCACTAAACCAGTTACTTAAAATCTCTGCCTTTTTCAAATCCTCAGTAACTTCTTCTCCATCCTTACTTAAAAGCGTCTCAACACCCTCCCTTCCACTCAGTTTTCTAACATAGTTATAGAAATTTCTAGATGAATCAGTCAATGGTCCCCCTGCACTGACAAAAATCTTCATAAAACCATCTTTAGCCACCTTCTTAGCTATTATTAAGTCCTTGTTTAGTTGTTTTAAATATTCCCTACTACCTCGCTGTCTCTTAACTCTGTTATGTTCTTTTCTTACCAACCTCTTTAACACAGGTTCTCGACTTCTTTTTATTTTCTGTTTTGGAATAAATTTTTCTTCCTCCTTTCTTATTATTCCCTCCTTGACTCTAGTTTATTGTGCCTTCCTTCCATTCTCTGAAACTTTTTGAGAAATATCTTTTTAAATTCGAAATTTGTGCCTTTTTATAATTGTACCTATTCCCCCCTTCAATTTTGGCTGTTGGTTCACTGAATCCTTTAATATCTATCCGAACTGCTTCATGATCACTTATTCCTTCGGTTACTTGACACCCTGCAATGTTATCATCGGGCATTATTAGGAATATATCCAAAATATTTTGTCCCCTAGTGTTCTGCTCTACCACTTGTGTAAATCCTCCTTCCCATATTAAGGTATTTGCAAATTTCTGCATCTTCTGCTGTGAGGAGATTTTGTTTATTTTTAAAGTAGCTATCTTGTAGTCCTGAAATGGAGGCATTAGCTGCTAGTGTTGGGGAAATTCCCACCCAGTATATATAAGCACCCTGTTGTATAGGCTGTATTAATAGGTATGAGACACGTGGTCGTCGTCCGTCTTTGATTTGGGCGGGGACTGACGTGTCGTATTTAGTTTAGGCCCTCTCTTAGTGTTCCGGTCCCATTTACTTCCCTATCCTCAGCCATATCTTCGACTTCCTCTGCCCAGTTGCCTAAGTTGACTGTTTCTGTCCTGGGGTCTGAACCTTTCTCTAGCTAGATATGATGTTTATGTCTCTCTCTGGGGTTCTCTTGAGGTTCAGAGCTAGCGTTGTCTATGCCCCCCAAGTTCAGCGCATTGACCTGTGTCATCTTTTTGCAATCAATCTGCGGTATCTCCTCTGTTCTCACACGATTTGTGTCAGATAATAATCTGGCGATTTGTGCTCCTTTTTCGCGCAACGTCGGCGCTGTTTTGTTGGCATTAGGTGGGCTATCCTCCGTTTCTTGTATTTCTGAGGAGGTGTTCCTGCCCTTTGTTGTTCTGCTTCTTCTGAGCAGGGGCCGAGTTCTTGCACCGGGGTATTCCCATTACTTGCTATTGGTGTTGATATAGGGGTCAGAGCGTTGCTACTGTTTTGACCCATTCCTATTTCTTCTTGCGATTTAACCGCGCGCTGGGGGGCGGCAGAGTATGTTTCCTCTGATTTGTTTGTTTTCACTGGTATGTCGTGGGTTTTACCGGTTGCAGCCTGTGGATCATTGGGCTTTATTAGGAATATATCCAAAATATTTTGTCCCCTAGTGTTCTGCTCTACCACTTGTGTAAATCCTCCTTCCCTTATTAAGGTATTTGCAAATCTCTGTTCTCTTGTGTTATTAATCTTACTTCCTATCGAGTTTACCCCTGGTAAATTTAAATCTCCACCAATGATGATAATTCTATTCTCACCTCTGAAATATGAGTATGAATTTAATTTCCCCGCAAGAGACTCATTTTCATCTGCCATTCTTCCACTGCGATAAGCAGCCGACACCCTGATTTTTTTTTTTTTGCTCGACTGAAGGCAGTTATACGAAATCTGGAAGATGAGAAATAAATAAATGTCTACTTGTTTCGTTGAACGCGATTCATACTTGATCTTGATGTGATATCGAAAAAAATGAGAAATTGAAATAAAAGTGTCATGAAATTAGTATTCCTCGGTTGGTTGGTTATTTCACGCAGTCGAATTGTTTGCCGGGACACTAACCAGCGGCATCTATTTCAATGAGTAGTGACCGCATTAGATTTATCGCCGCATTTGCGACATTGTAGAGACTACGCTGGCTGCAACTTACCAGCCAAACAGTGGCACCAAGGATGGAATGTAACTACGAAAACTATGTGCATTATAGCATGGTTTAAATTCAACCATGGTAGCTTTCCTAAACACATGTACAGAATATATCTAACATCAACTACTTTGTGCGGCAGTGACGAGACCAGTGAGGGAGATGTAAACCACATTATATTGTCCTGTAAAAGACACTGGCAGCCGTCTACTAGGCTACTGGAACACCTGCAGCAACTAGGCAAGAGCCCCCCGACAAATCTATGGAGCCTTCCAGCTACGGAAGACCAACGAGTCTACACAGCTATCGTATAGTACATAGTAAACAATCAAATAAACATTTAAACCAGCCAAAGCTTACCTGTGATTAAAAATGTATTGCTTGTCCAAATAGCAAAAAATGACCATTTTGAAATGATTGCAGTACAGTGTACATGTCGCAAGTTTTACTGTCTGTAATATACTATTTTATTATAACTTCAATTGAGTAACTGAAATGTGTCTTTTGTGTTTAGATGTGTCTATAATTTTGAAATATTTACAAATTGATTTCTAAGATGGAGTTATGTGAAATTTGACAATTTTAGTAATTCAATTTAACAATCATGTAAAATAACAATACGTTTGTACTGGCTGCATGGCATTGAAACCAAATGCAAAAAAAGGAAGTCACATTGTTTTTGCGAGTAACAACCTGAACTCTCCAAAATAAATAAACCTGGTAACGGAAGAATTAGTTAGTTGCAAAATGTAATGCAACTTATTTCTACTTACACCTTCTCCACGGAAGCTATGAGTATGTAGTCTAAGTACTGATCATTGACAGTGTCTGCAACAATTCTAAATTACTATATATTTTTTGCTTATCCTCTTGTTACATCCTGCCAGGATGAGAACATTCTGTTAGGCTTAGATCACATTTAATGTTGTTCCTCCGATTATTATTGCAAATATCATCAATATTTTCTACTTATCATCTGAAAGGAACGTATACTCTATCTTATCTTATTCTCTTACCTCCTAAGAATTTGACAAATATTAAACTTTTAAAGTTACAATTGAATACATATTTGTTTCGTAGCTTCTCATATTTTACAGTAGACTCAATATATGTGTATAACTTCTTCTTTGGCCACAGTAGTTATTCATTTATATACAAAGCTTGCTTTTTTGTTTAAAGTTCAACTAACTACATAATAACATTAGGAGCCTCCCTCTAGCTGCAGCCGTAATTCGTCATCTTTCGCGTGTGTCTCCACCACTTTCCATCTTTTCTTTGGCCTCGGATCTACTCCTCGTTGCCAGAGATGCCCGAAAATAGCTCTAGTGTCAGATATTCACAAGTTTTATTAGAATTAATTAAATACTTTTCTATGTTTACATATATTGGTAGAGTGGCTTGACGTATGTTCTGTACATACTTAATCAGTATGCAAAACACACCTCAAATTAGACAAGAATAATCAGCGATAGGAAATATGTGAAACTTCCGCAGAACACAATCAGTAACTAATATTGTAAAGGAGCTGGAGTGGGATTCGTTGGAAGATAGATGGAGGGTGAAGAGAGTCATGATAGTGTACAAGGCCTATACTGGTGATGAGGCATGGAAAGATATTGGTGGGAGAATTAAGAGAGGTGCCTGGTAGGGTAAATATAACCATGACCACAAGCTGGCACTTGATTTCAGGCGTAAGGATGTGGGGATATTTGCTTTTGTAGGGAAGGGTGTAAGGGATTGGAATAAGTTACCAATAGAAATTATTAATAATGTACTATAAACACTAGAAGAATTTAAAGTTAAAATTAGAAGAGGGAAAATTAAGTGGGAAGAGGAAAGGAGAAAGATGAAACCGAGCGAGGTGGGTGAACAGTTAACACTCTGGCCTCGCAGTCGGGAGGACGCCGGTTCGAATCCCCGTCCGGGCATCCAGATTTGGGTTTTCCATGGTTTCTCCAAATCACTCCAGGCGAATGCCGGGATGCTTCCTTCAAAAAATCATGGCCGAATTCTTCCTCGTTCCTTGCACTGATGACTTCGACGTCGACGAGGCGTAAAGCGATAAGTAAAAAAAGAAAAAAAGAGAGGGATAGAGGTGTAGAGAGATTGTCATCGGAGCGTGCGCTTCATCGCAATTATGTCAAATTAAGTAGTAGTATATTCTAAAAAGCATTTGGGAGGACATCCGGTTAGTGAATGCATCTACCTGAGGAGTCTCAAACCTCAAGTGGAAGAAGTCCAGGAAGTCAGACCCTGCAACGCAGGATAAATGCTAGCAGGAGGAAGAAGATATTTGAAAAAGCACTTACGTGGGGGTGAGCATGTGTTACGTTACGAGGTAATATTAACGCTTCCTTTTGGGTGAGTGGCAGTGGTTGTGAACCGAGTCACCACCGTGGTAGACAAATATGTGGCGGGCCGAGTGTGAAGGCCTTCTCAAAGCCGGCGCGTTATTTGCGCGTCGCTGTGTGATGTGGCTGCACTTTGCGGTGATCCACGACGTGTCCCCAGGAGACGCGGACAAAGCGCCGCTCAAAGGACGGCCAGGGTAAACACTGTGCGGGCGGACACCTGACACAAAGACAGACGGACGCGCCGTGCGTCGGCGGCTAAAACCACAGCGGCTCCAACGATATCTGATGAGAATGCTAACAGCGCAACCAAAATACCTTACTACACAAACTGCTCTCAGTTATTTAAGGAATTTATTAGTTTAATTTAATTGCAATGGAGCGCACGCTCCGGTGGCAATCTCCTTATACACCCATTCTCTCCTTTCCTGTACCCACCTACTTTTGCCCTCTACAAATTTCGACTTTAAATTGATCCAATGTTTTTGGTAAATTATTCATCAATTCTATTGGTAACTTATTCCAATCCGTGACCTCCTTAGCTACGAAAAAAAATCTTCCCACACCCTTGTGCTTGAAAGCGAGAGCCAACTTGTGGTCATGATCATCTTTTCCCTTCCAAGCATTACTTTTAGTTCTTACACCAATATCTTTCCACGCCTCACACCTTGTACACTCCCGTGACCGGTACAGTTTCAACACTATGCTGTAACATACTTCCGTAGCTGCCTGGTGGCTCAGCGGTTAAGGCATCTGACAGGAGATCGAGAGATCCCCGTTTTGAGTCCCTGTCTCGACGGGAATTTTAAAAGGCCCTTAACCCCACCATCATCTCTGGCACAGTTTACTATGTCATGTGAGGTACGTCAGAGAGCTTTAGTGGTTTGGATTTTACGTTAAACTGTAGGTCCCCTCCAGGGCTAACAACCCTAGTTGTAACAGTGATGTGTATACGTCACAGGGAAAATTCAGTCCAAAACGAAGGCTTAACGTAGTACTAGTTAGCACTAAGGAATATATATATTAGAGATGGGCAGGTCCGAGATTTTAAAGGATTCGGGTCCGGATGTACATCCAGCGCTGCGGACCTGCATCCAGGTTCCGTGTCCGGCGGAACTGCATGGGTCCGGATCTACAATCGGGCGGGCGGAGTGTATGGCGGATCTGGATGTATACGGACCTACATCCAGTAATACATGTCCGGCGGAGCTGTATGGGTCCGAAACTACAATCGACCATATGGTGGATTCAAATCCGACCAAGGAGAACTGCAGTATGAGTTATATCGTGTTCATCTAAAATTTCTGTGGGCTTCTATAAGAATAAAATGAAATCATTTTTAATAATGTTTAAAATACTACTAAAAAAAAATTTAAAAAATCGAAATCCTTTGTATTTTTTTTTTTACCAAAAATGAAATTATTCAAGACTCAACATTTTGAGATAATTATTGCCTTTCCACAATATACCAGCTTAAGAAACAGTGTATTATAAATGAACAAAAAATAAAATTGCAAGTATAACTTATTTTAAATTGTGAGCGAGAAATTACGTGAGATTTGTTCTCATATTTTGTATAATGTTTTCCTCTGTATACTTTGTGAAACTGTTTTTGATTGAGTGAATAAAACATTGTCGTGAGTGCTAAATCTAGTGCGATACAATGCATTTTAATTAATCAGTAATATTTATGTTTTGCTAGCTACCGTGACGTGTTTTTGGTGCTTTCAAAATCTTTATTTTATTTTGTGCAATTTCAAAAACTTTTAATTTCTTAGCAATTTATTTCCAATTTAGTTTAAAGTATTGTTAAGCAAGATTTAATTCTTAGTAATAATAACCGATTGTTTGAGCCATTGTTGGACGTTCTAGAAACGGCTGGATGTAAGGGTTTGTTTTTTTTTTCCCCAATGTTGGATTATAAAATATTTCTGTAAAGCGGTCAGCAGAGTCGCTCGCAATAATGCCACATAATCATATTTATATATACATTACTAGCTGTTACCCGCGACATTGTACGCAGGGATTTAGTATTTGATTGCTAGAATTGGATATACAAAGCTGAAAATTATCTAAGATGTCCCAAACAACACTGAGTCGGCATAATATAACGGGAACGCCATCGATATACCATTCTACTTTCGAAACTGTCTCATGACTAAAACTTATTCATATCGGAAAAAAAGTATCCTATTTCGTTCCTAAATATACAAAGTATTTCCTTGTCCACCGGTATACACATATAGTCGTCAAAACGCAAAAAAAGATGGAAACTCACTTTCGCATATACAATATTATTAGTTTAGATCACACAAAAACTAACTGTGGAACCAGTATACCGTAAATAAAGTAAACGCTTAGGGCACTATTCAACCGCAAAGGCTTGCCAGAACATGGTATCCTTACTATAAAATCCTAGGCTTGGCTCAAACTATGAAAAACAATTCATAAAAATATATGCAGGCAGTGGGATTTGAACCCAAAGCCACACTGAAAATTACTTTAAATACAAGCGCGTTACCACTAGGCTATCTTATCATAGCTGCATTCTGTTGCGCATTACAAATACACTTAGATATTATGCATTTGTCTTTCACAGTTAGATAGTCTTCATAATTTAATGACAATATGTTCTTATCTATACATAATATAGTATCCCATCTCGATCCTAATGTCAAACAGCATCTCCATGTCAAATTTCATCACGATCGGAATATCCGTTTAGCACAATAAATGTAACAAACAGACATAAAGACAGACAGAGTTACTTTCGCATTTATAATATTAGTATAGATATGTATAATGTTCCTTGGAAACCCTACGAACCGTGTTTCTGCAATAAAGAGATGTTAAAATGTATTATCTAATTTGTCCTTAAGCCATCAGAATTGAGAAAGTTAAAAAATTCTAGAGACTTTGTGATTAATCAAACTGAACGTTAAAAGTTTAATAAGACTGCAAACGCATTAAAATCACAAGTTAAAATTATAAGTCCATTCTTATTTGCACGTAAAACACTTCTCACCTTACAAGCATGAACCTGACCAATAAGAAAGTACTACCGGGTTTTATCTACCCATTGACATTTAATAGTTATTGTAATTATCTACTAGTAGTCAGCCATTAAGAAATAGTTTTTCATTTATAATCTTATCTTTAAACAGAACTGTAATCGAATCGTACAGTAAATGACATTAAGCTCTTCAGAACGTAGATTTCAAAACGGAACTGTAATGAAAAATTGCGTTCCAGCTCCGCGTTGCAGGTTCCGGCCGGTGGTTCAACCTCCGGCCACGCGAGAACTGTGGCGCTGTACAGGTCCGGCTGGAAGCAAATCCGACAAGCGCTCGGATGTACATCCATCCCTAGCGCAAGTGATACGGGTCCGCGGAACTGCATCCATCCGGACCTACCCATCTCTAATATATATATATATATGAAATATTTGATTCAGATGAAAAAATGCGGCGTTATCACCACTGGATTCACACAGATGCAAATATTTTTCATATGGGCGGAAAACCATTAGATTGTGCACCAAAGTTCATGATTAAATCCCAAACATTTCCACATTGAGCTTTGAGGTGAGAGAGCATACGACACTGGTGACTGTAATTCTGCTGCCGGCTGGGGACGTTAAGTCTAGTTGATCCTGGTGTCTACAGAAGGGTGGGACTTAATGGGCCGGCACTGGGTTTCACCCTCTTCTTTCCTTAGTCGTTCATTGATTCCTAACTGGAATGACACACAACCCTACACAAACACACGTCACAGTTGTTCACATAGTGGTCTGGTGGCTCTGTTGTTAAGCCGTCTGATTAGAGATCGAAAGGTCACCGGTTCGAATCCCGGTGGTCTCCCTGGCAAATTACAAAAATCTTTTAATGCGATCTTCACCTATGGCACTGCTTG
>JARYHS010008075.1:165549634-165613587 GCA_031002005.1 Vandiemenella viatica
GTTAAGCTTGTAATCAAAAGTAATACCAAGATATTTACATTTCAAGTCTTCAGCAAGCAATTCTTTCCTCACCTCATATTCATAATTAACCTTTTGTTTTTTATTTGTGTATCTAATAAGCTGACTCTTCTTTGCATTTATCTTCATCCCATGTTTACCAACTAGATGTGCAGAAAATCTAATTTCAGATAGTAAACAATCAACACAATTATTCATTAGAATAATGAATAGCAATGGTCCCAATACGCTACCCTGTGGCACACCCATATTTACTTCCACTTCTTTTGATACTACATTTCGTACCCTAACTTTCTGTTTTCTACCTTTTAAAAATTCTTCTACCCAGCAAATCACTTTCTCATCCACTCCAATAGTTTTTACCTTATTTACTACCATTTTATGGCTCACTCTGTCAAACGCCTTTCACAGATATAGTGCTACACTATCAATTTTGCCTCCCTTGTCCATTTCATCTGAAATATCTTGCATATATCCCACCAACTGAGATTCAAATGAATATTCTTGCCTGAACCCATGTTGCCTGCTTGAAAACCACTTACGTTCCTCACATATATTTCTGATGTAGTTGCATATCAATCTTTCCATTAATTTACCTACCACTGATGTCAAACTGATTGGCCTGTAATTCTCAACTCTATTTCTCACCCCTCCCTTATGTACCGGTACTACTATTGCACTTTTCCAGTCCGGTGGTAAGCAGCGAGTATCCAGACTCAATTTAAATAACATTTCAAGATAAGGTACAATGTCACACAGTTTTTGTATATTATATTAATGGGTGAAACTTTTCCATATCAGTTTATCTTCTTGAGGTTTTTTCACGTTGAGGGTTTTTCACCAACTGTACAATGGGTGAAAAAACCTCAAGAGGATAAACTGATATGGAACAGTTCCACCCATTAATGTAATATACAAAAACTGTAAAATAAGCAAAAAAAAATTAATAACAGATTTATATCTTCATTTAGATAAAAAAAAACTTTAAACATTGAAATTTGTACATAACTTGTTTTAGGGCACTGATGATGGTCTAATACACCGAAACGCATGTTCCATAAGTGCTGTAACAAAGTTTTCATTTGTTAGCTGCACTAGACGAAAAACCCGGTTTTAGTATAGCAGCGAAGGATAACGGCCCAAGTATTCAAAATATATAGATTCAAGAGTGTTCGTTCCGTTTCGTTTTGTCATAAGCCCCAATGAGGCTTTTGGAAACTAAGAGTGTTCCATTCCATGAACTGTATGTTTTACCAGAAATAAAGTATTTTCGCTTCATTTTCGGTTAGGATAAAGTATACGGGCAGAAATAAAACATTACACTTTATAAAAAAGTATGGATGGCAACAAAAATATCTTATCAATTAACAAGAATGGGTTCTGGTAGCTCAGTGGTCAAGGCACTTGCTTTTAAACAGTTGTGATCCGGTCCCAGTTTCAAAACCTCCCGGTGGCAGAAATTTTTAAGAGCTGTGTTTGATCATATAATCTATGCCACTACGTTCTATGGTTCGTTAAACTGTAGGTGCCAGAGGAAAGGAACTGATCGTCCTGCGTGTGACATATTGGCTTAGTATGCCTCCTACGGGAAGGATCCAATCAACCTTCGGGTTGTGGAGTAAGTTACTTTTAACAAAATCTTAAAAAATGTTCAAATAAAATGAACACTGTACTCATGTAAGCCGGAAGCTAAACTTTCTAAAATCAATCATCATTTCAATATTGTATTTCCAGGTTATTATTTCATTGCTACTACAGTAGTCCTTTAGGCAAGGATATTCATGTGAATCTCAGATGGTGGTCTATATGCAAGATATTTAAGATGAATTGGACAATCGAGGACAAACAAGTTGATAGTGTGGAACTAGATCTTGGTATGGCATTCGACAGAGTGAGCCATAAAATGGTTTTAAATAAACTGAAGTCTAATGGATTGGATCAAATAGTTACTTGCTGGGTAGAGGAATTCTTAAAAGCCAGAAAGCAAAGAGTAGGAAATACATTATCAAAAGAGGTGGAAGTAAATAGGGAAACGCCACAGGGTAGTCTATTGCGATCTTCGCTGTTCATTATTCTAATGAATAGCCACGATCAGAATTTAGTTTCTTTTTTTCAGATGACGTAATGGTATACAATAGGATTAAAACACGACAACACTGTGAACAGCAGCAGGGTGACCAGGATAGAATGTCTAAATGGGTAAGTCAGCATAGAATGAAGATAAATGCCAAGAAAAGTCAGTTTGTTAGGTACACAGATAAAAAACTAAAGGTTAATAATGATTAAAGGGTGAGGTGAGAATTGTTTGTTGAAATCTTGAAGTGTAAATATCTTGGCATAAGTTTTGATAGCAAACTCCATTGGGCAGACCACATTGGGCAGGCGGTAGGAACAGGTTACAGAATCCTTCATTTGCCGGAGGGAGTGATGAGAGGATGTACCAAAGAAGTTAGGTAACTGGGTTGCAAAACTTTGGTTAGACCATTGCTTGAATATGGTGGTGCAGTTTGGGACCCACATTTTGGTTATCAAATACAGGAGTTGGAGGTCGTGCGAAGAAGAGCAGCTAGATTTGTTTGTGCAAATTATCGCAGGACCCAGTCAGTAACTGATATGATAAAGGAGATGGATTGGGACTCATTGGAGGAAAGGAGGAGGGTGAAGGGAGTGCTAGTAATGTACAGAGCATATGTTGATGATGGGGCTTGCAAAGATATTGGTCAAAGAATTAGGAATAGTGCATGGAAGGGGAAATGCGACCATGAACACACGCTAGCAATCGATTTCATGCATAAAGGATTGGGAAAATTTTCTTTTGTTGGTAAGGGTGTCAGGGATTAGTACAAATCTCCAAGTGAAGTGATGAATTATTTACCAAAAACGCTTAAGGAATTTAAAATTAAAATTTGTAAATCGAAAAAGTAAATGGGGGAAGAATTTAACACTCCGATTATAAAAGAAAAGTAAAAAATAATATATGAATAGGGGAATTCCCACCGGAGTTTTGGCTCCATTGTTGTTAAAATTAATAATAATAATAATAACTAACTAAATAGGTAGTCGGCAACAAAGACAGCTGCCTCACTTTGAGGATTAAGTTAATGATCGTTCTATGAGAGCCTGGTTGTGGGCCTTTATGGAGCGTAGTACATGACGATAAAGATTGGTAAGTTTGTATAGTAATATACATATAAGTGATAATTTGGTCTACTTGAGTTAGTGGTCCATAGAGTTATTTTTGACATTTTACTGGTCCTCTGGTGGAATTTTTTTTATAATCGCTCCTTTAGAAGATAGTCATAGTGATTCGGCTTGAAGCCTCCACCATGTTCCACTTTATGCCTGTAATAAATGTATTTATCTTATGGCTTTTTGCCTCGTTGATGTCGAGGTCGTTAGAGGCAAGGAACGGGAAGGATTTCGGGTATAGTCTTTTGAAGGAACCTACCCGGCATTCCACTGAAGTGATTTTGGAAAATCTTGGAAAAGCGAAACCTGGATGCCGGACGGGGAAATGAACCCCTTTCCTCCCAAATGGGAAGAGTCAGCAGTAGGCTCCGTTTCCTGTTGCATACGTAGCCCAAAAGGATAGTCTGTGAATATACACTTTTTTCCGAGGGAAGCAAGTGCTGTTATGTACAATATTTGGCAAAAGGGCTGGCAATGGGCGTCAGAGTCTAAGTCGCTAATTTTGAACACGTTGGCAACACCGGGCAGTATGTCTTCCGAGGAACATGATATACTCCTGCTAGCTCCGCCCAACGTGCGATTGCATTAGAGGGTGTTCAATTCAACGCCATCTGTAACTCATTTCCTTACCAATGCCTCCCACTGGCAATTGTTGCTGGCCGGGTATTTCATCAATTTTCCCCTACACCTCATTAAAAGGCTACTGACCAATCGCGTGACAGATAATGGGTTTTCCTGTGCCAGCATTGGTTGTCATATTCGGCCATATACTGCCGACCACTCAATCTGACGAAATTCGGTTCCAGCCAAACAAGTCGAACCTACAATTAGCTTATGCGTAAAATATAATGACGACTCTTACCTACCTGCGTCAGGGAATAGCATACTTAAGGAAAGAATCATAACTGAGTGCTTCTCAACAAACTTCACACGTAACTATGGAAACTTTCATGGAGGTAACACCGAAAGAAACCTGTTGAGGCTTCAACCGCGTCGAAATCCCATCGTCTGGCGACGTTAGGTGGACTATAACCTGTTTGCACTATCGAAGAGAAGAAAAACTGAATAATATTACTACAGCAATTTCTTTTTATAATCCTTGCTTTACGCCTCGTCGACTTCGAAGTCATTAAGCATGCGAGAGGCAAGGAACGGGAAGGAATTCGGACCATCAGCTTTAAAAGAAATAATCCAGCCATTCACCCGGAGTGACTTGGAGAAACGAAAGAAAACCAAAATCTGGATAGCCGGATGGGGATTCAGACCCGCGTCCTCTCGAATGCGGAGCCATAGCATTACCGCTCACCCATTAGATTCACTTTTTCAATACTTTTCGTATTTGGTCTACGACGACATCCATAACGTTATTTAAAAATCTGCCTAAAACAAGGTTAAAAATATATGTGTAGAAGTGAGATAATTTGATGAGGGAGTTTATTATTATTCTCGAATCATACACATCGAATACACAGTTAAATACATTGTACAAATTAACAGCTTTAAACACATTTTGCCCAGTACTTCGTAACCTCAAATGCGGGAGGGAGTGGGACTCTAAAACAATCTCTGAAATCAGAAACACAATTCAAATTTAATTCTCTCTCTCTCTCTCTCTCTCTCTCTCTCTCTCTCTCTCTCTCTCTCTCTCTCCATTTTTTCTATTTTAGCAGCGCTCTCAATTAAAGTTATTAAAGGTGTGCTGGATGCTTTATATTCTGTTACGCTCATATAATTCATATATTACTAATCTGGTAGATATAGCAAGTTATCATACACTGCTGTAATAGATGGGGTCAGCTACTTCAGTGGAAATTATGCCTCCGCACCAAAGAGCAAGTGACGGAGGTGAAAGGTATTGGATCGATATTAAATTTCAAAGTCTAATAAAATAATTGTTTAAAAAAACATAAAAACCGCCTTCAAAAAAAAGCACTAAAAATTTTAAAATAACTTTATTCCTTGCTTAGGAGAAAGTAAATCTAAATGGAGAATATTTTACATTACTGTCATTGAAATTTTTACATTAATTATTTATTTTTGGAGTCGGTGCCAGCTGTCACATCACGAAGATCGAATTATTGATCTTCTTTTGGTGTTAGAGGCGAAACGGGGAGTACGAACAATTCCCAATATTTTACAGCATGTCGTGAGGCAGATAATGTTATTGTTGGAGACAGCTTAGGGCAACAAATTAACAGTATTTTAATCTGTGGTTCGGCCTTCTTGGTCATCCAGGCATATCTCTGGCGCTACAGGGTCAGTTGGTGGGCTGCATCATTCAGTAATCGATTTACAGTTAGTATAATATTGGTGTATCATCTGTATGTTTCAGTTTTGTTGAAACATGTTTCTAGCATTAATTGCAGGTAAGCAGTAACATGATTTTTTTATGTATTATTGTTATTCATTATTGTTATTATCTTTTTGTTTTTCTTGCTTTCGCTGGCACCGACTCCAAAAATAACTAATCAATTTAAAAATTTCAATGACAGTAATGTAAAATATTGTCCATTTAGATTTACTTTCTCCTAAGCAAGGAATAAAGTTATTTTAAAATTTTTAGAGCTTTTTATTGAAGGCGGTTTTTATGTTTTTTTAAACAATTATTTTATTTTTAAATTTTTAGTGGTATTATAGTTTGTTTTGTATTTTAAATATGCCGCAGCAGTTCCCATTTTGCGAACTTCCTAGTAGCTCAGGGATTAAAGCGCTTGCTTTCAAAGAAGAATTCTGTCTTTATATACCACAACAACTTCCAGAATGGGGTAAATTGGATGTTGTTCTAAGGAATGTCTTTACATTTTGGTCCAGGCTATCTTTCGATCGTATCATAACATCTGTTAAAGCTTCTGGTCGATAACCGAAACATGTAACATCTGGGCATTAATACATAACACATACAGAAATCTGTCTCTGGAATATATCTGTTTGCTCCGGCAGCACACAGAGAATATAGATTTTTAATTGGTTATCACAACGTGAAAGCTTGGGATCCAAGTTGAAATCTGAAGTACATGTTGAGACATTATGACACATTAATTTTATAAATATTATGCCATGACTTAAAAATAGCTTAATTGATTTTGATGGGATTTAAAATTGTGGATTTTTGTAAAGAATATTGAAAATTAAAAGGGGCGAGGGTAAAGGGAAAGAGGGAATGGGCTTTTGTAGACCGTCTTTTCTGATTGATTTAAAGTATATGTTTGTAAATTTCTATTGATGTCATGTAAAAATAGGTATGTATAAAAAAAACAATTAAGGGGTGTGGAGGTGAAGAGTAGTTTGGTTTTTGTAAAGCTAGTGTGGACAGTATTTTTCTCTTTGTTTTAATGTATACATGTGCAAAGTTCCATCGAAACCAGATAAAAACTGTAGCTTTGTTTAAAGAACATTTGCAAAAATTAAATGGGGTATGGGAGTGAGCGGTTGGGTTTTGTAAACAGAATGTTTCTCTTTGTTTTCAACTATACATGTGCAGTGTTCCATCAAAATCTGATAAAAGCTGTGGGTATTTATAAAGAACATTGGAAATTAGGAGGGGTGGGGGTAGAAGGGAAGAGGGGTTGGGCTTCTGCAACCTAATTTAAACACAATTGTTCTGTATGTTTTAAAGTATACATATGCAAATTTCCTTCAGAGTTGCATAGCAACTGTAGATAAAAGGATTGAAAGGAAGGAGCGGAGTTTTGAATCTGGAAACCAAATGTAGGCAGTATTTTTCTATTTGTTTTTTGGTATACATGTGCTTACTTCCTTCAAAATCAGAAAGAAATGTTAGCTTTGTGTGAGGAGAGGGGAGAGAGTAGTTTTTTTGATTTTTTGGTCAGAAATCTTATCCATAAAAAAATACATATATATGTGCCAACTTTTATAAAGATCGGTCAAATTGTGTCAACTGTAGCTTTCTAAAAAGAAATTGACAAAAATCAAGGGGGTGGAAACGGGGAGAGGGTTCAGTTTTTGCAAACTCTCTTTGTTTTACAGTAAACACCTTCTTCGTGAAAAAATACATATATAAAGCACCAACTTTCATGATAATCGGTCAAACGGTGTCGAGTGGAGCTTTTTATGAAGAACATTGACAATAATTAAAGGGGTGGGAGGAGGGAGACGGTTGAGCTTTGGCAGACCAAATGTTGACAGGATTTTTCTCTTTATTTTAAAGTATACATGGGCAAAGTTCAACAAAAATCAAATAAGAAATGTAGATTTCTATAAAATTAAAGGGTGTAAAGGGAGACATGGGGTGGTTTTTTATATTTTATATTATATATGAAAAATTACATGTATATGCCAACTTTAATGGAGACCAGTTAAATGGTGTCGACTGTAGCTTTGTATAAAGAACATTGGTAAAAATTTAGGGGGTGGATAGGGGAGAGGGTTTCAGTTTTTTCAAAGCAAAAGTTGACAGTATTTTTCTCTCTGTTTTTGACTATACATGTCCAAAGTTTCATCAAAATCGTTTAAAAAATGTGGGTTTGCATAAAAATTAAGGGGTATAAAGGGGAGAGGGGTGGTATTTTATTTATTTATTTTTTGGTCGATTATCCATGAAAAATTACATATATATGCCAACTTTGATGATAATCGGTCAAACGGTGTCGAGTGGAGCTTTTTATGAAGATCATTGACAATAATTAAAGAGGTGGAATGAGGGAGAGGGTTGAGCTTTGGCAGACCAAATGTTGACAGGAGTTTTCTCTTTGTTTTAAAATATACATGGGCAAAGTTCAATAAAAATCAGATAAGAAATGTAGGTTTATATAAAATTAAGGGGTGTAAAGGGGAGAGGGTGGTTTTTTATTTTTATTTTTTTGGTCAGAAACCTTCTTCATGAAATACTACATGTAATTGCCAACTTAAATGCAGATCAGTTAAATGGTGTCGACTGTAGCTTTGAATAAGGAAAATTGGCAAAAATTAAGGGGGTGGATAGGAGGAGAGGGTTTCTGTTTTTTTAAACCAAAAGTTTACGGTATTTTTCTCTTTATTTTTGGCTATATATGTCCAAGGTTTCATCTAGATCGAATAAAAAATGTGTATTTGTATAAAAATTAAGGGGTTGAAGGGGGTAGAAGGGGGAGTTTCTAAATGAAATTTATATGGGACCACTTTGGAGGTATACACTATCCACTAAAAAAATTTAATTCAAATCGGTTCAAAATTGGCGAAGATATCGCTGAACATACATACAAAAAAAAAAAAAAAAAAAAAAAAAAAAAATACAGACGAATTGAGAACCTTCTCCTTTTTTTGAAGTCGGTTAAAAATAATATTATTAAAAGAATATGAAATCGGGAAATAATTATGAGAAAAGCTGGGATTGTTTGAATTTGCTGGCGAATCTGGGAAATTCTGCTTTCATTTACGAGTGCAACAAACACTTCGTCCACCAACCTAATTAGGTCGTAGTGACAGGAGAGATAATACTAGAGAAATAAGATGCCGTACTGATGCTGATATGTAATCTTTCTTACCTCAGGTTATTCGAGATTGGAACGCCCGGAGTTAGTTTTAGTGCAAAGCACCTTCCGTCAGCCACAATATTTGTGAATTTTTGGGTACGGATGGAAATGTAGAAAAGTAAAAAATCAAAAATTAAATTTCAATTTAATGAAATTGTATTTTACGTCTGCCGGTAACGCGCGGTGTCGTCTGCTTTTACCCATTGAATTACATTGGACCATGCGACGACTCAACCGCAGAGCGGCAGAAAACGCCTCGTCTGTTTTAGACCTAATTGTTACTGAATAGGTCAGAATTCACGATTCAAGAATTAAAGTTTTACGCTATTGTCACTCTCTAAACGTTAATGTTCCGCCCGCCTTTTAATCTTGACAATGCAGAGCAGTGGCTATATTCTTAGATGTAGATAAATCCTACGACAAGGTATGGCACGCAAACCTTATAGCCAAACTAGGAACTCAGACAACAATCCGCCACAGTTACGTCCAAGTTATTGGAAGTTTCCTAGAAAATACATGTAGGAAATTCTTTGTTTCAATAGAAGGTCAAAATTCATCAGTCCACCTCATACCGGCTGGTATCCCCCAAGGTTCGGTTCTGGCACCAGTCCTATTTAAAATTAACGTCAACGACATACAATTGCCGCCTTATGTGATAATTGCATAGCTCGCAGACGACATCACCATATATGCATCGGGCAGGAGACATGACCTAAACGTCAACCACCTTCAACACGGCCTCCACGAACTTCAGAAGTGGTGTCGTACTAACAAAGAGAAAATCAACCCATCCAAGTACGCATCAATATATTTCATGAGAAAGAGACCAATTATAGACAAAAAACTTACCATCATGGGGCAAGAAATAGAATGGTCATCTGAAACTAAATACCTTGGAGTCACCATTGACAAAAAGCTTCTCTTCCGGAAACACATCTTAGACAGAAGAAAACAGGTCACAAATATACTTAAAAATCTTTTTCAATCCTGTTCAGCTCAGAACTAGCCACAACAACAAAGCTTAGGTTCTAAAAGGCAGTTATCCTCCCGTTCATACTATACGGATGCCAGGTGTGGGGAACTGCAGCCAAATCCAACATAGACCAACTCCAGCGACTTCAGAATAGATACCTGCGAGTAATATTAAGAGCACCCAGATACGCACCAAATGACTTCCTTCACGACACAGCGAACATTAACCCACTTGATGTAGAAATTTTCAGACAAACAGAAACATTTTATGACAGAATAGATAAATTCAGACAAAATGACGAAAGGCTCCATACCCTTGGCGCAACAATGCCAAGGCACTGGAACGCCTATATAGTGCCACTATATATATTATATATCAGGCAGAAGGGAACTGATATGATCATAAGAAACCTGTAGGGGTTTTTCACATAAGGTCGTCTTTAACGAACCATGTCCACGTTTTCCCCTCAAAGAGTAATAAAAAGAGTCCCCAAAAATGTCCTCATCCTAAACAGAGTTACACGTAAAGTAGAGCTACCACGGTAGCGGGACTTCACAAACACGCCGAAAGGCAGAGACACAAAAAAAAAAAAAAAAAAAAAAAAAAAAAAAAAAAAAAAAAACACACGCCGAAAGGTAAAATAATCCTGTCAGTGTTAAATCTACAATGGCTTAGTGAGTACCACCATGCCGGAAACAAAATTTTGTGGAAGTGCGAAGTTAAGTAAAAAAAATTGGAGAGGAGTATTGTAGTACAGTCGAAAGAGTTCTTTTCTGTAAATTATGTGAAATTAAAGTGACTTCAACAAAGCGATTTAAAATGTAATTTCCCAATGGTGCAGTGAGTGCACGGAAACAAATTATGGAGTCTATATGACGGTATATATAATATTTGATGTATAATAAATTTAAATATTTGGTCATATTTTGTAATTTTTAGGTCATAATTAGCTGTTTATAAGGTCGTATTTGAATTCGAATTTCTATAGTTTTTGTCCATAAAGATCCGAACCCTAGTTACGAGTTTTGGAAACTCACCCGAGTCAACAGAACTTTCCGTCCGTCTGTGTGTCTTGTTATCTTCCTTTGGACGGAGGCCATCCGTCAGAACGCCACTATTTAGGAATTCATTACTGCGAGCGATCTACGTAATTTCCGTTGCAAACCTTCGGAGAAATGAGAGCTAAATTTTTAAACCAACTTACGCCGAGTTTTTCATCTCCCTACGGTTTGCCAGTTTCTGTCTGCCAGCCAGAAAATTACTGTTCGCATCTCCAACTTGACTTCTTGGCAGCAGTCTGAAGCAAGAAAATAGCAATTCGCTTAATTCCTTACATCAATTTTTACTTCACGAAAAAGTTTCAGTTTCTTACTCCCTGGTAAATCATTCCATACATTCATTTCGTTAAGTGCGAAACATAAATTTGTAAACCGAAGAGCTAATATTTGTATGCGACATCATACCTATCAATACCTACAAAATGCCAGTATTGGTCTTTATTTACCGCGTCTGTCACACTCTGACGTCACGCTTCCCGCATCCGGTTCCCAACCAACAACGACCGGAGATGTTGTTCGAGGTTATGCGCGTTATTTAATAACAGTTCTATTTAGCTAAGCAACCACGAGTAAATGAGCTGCCAGCACACTAAATGTATTTCGTAAAAACCGATATATTAATTATTAGTTGCTTTTTCTTAGTTAAAATTCGATCGACATAGATTTTTCTTACACTCTCTGTACACCGATAACGTTGTTGCAGTAAGCTAAGAAATATTTACAATACATAATTTTCAAGATTATGAGCATTATTTGACGAAAACTGTATTTATCCATGATACGAATTGCTAAAATACTGTGTTCAACGCGTCATTTTTGCCGGACTTAAAGATATTTACATTCGGTGTAGATATTTTAAGTAACCGTTATAATATACTAGAAAAAATTGAAATAAATGTATGTACTGCGATTAAACTGATATATTAATTGTTAGTTCTTTTATTACTGCTGTCACCATATCAGACACACGTATATATTTCCAGTGTGTCAAATTTAGATCGCAGTACAATGAATGAATTCTTAATAGAATCTATGAATTTTGATCAGAAATATTAGTAGAAGTTGTGGTTATGTTGAGATGCAGACAGGACCAGAATGACAACTGACACAATTTTTTACAGAATAATTCACAATGAATTTAGTTTTATAAATAATTTGAGCTGTTTTCATAATCGCCGAGTTACTGAAGTTATTGTTCCATACGGATGGAAGTAGTTCCGTATTTATCATGCTGAATGAGACCTGAACCAGGAAAAAACCAAATCAGGCACTACAGAATATTGTTTTGTGATTCCTAATTTATTTTTAATTTCATTGGTTCCCTAACACTGACATTATTAATTCATTAGAAGTTCCATCTGTATCGCTGTGTGAACTACAGCCGAAATATGTACAAATTAGAAAATAATACATTACATAACAACAATTCTATTTATGTAGGCAACCGCCAAGAAATGAATTGTCAGAACATCTCTTTCTCCCGTCATTTTTGACTGGCTTGGAGGCTAGTTAATCTTATAAAAGCTAAAGACTTAGTTGTTATCTATTTTTATACAGTTGCTTCTTAAATTGTTTTAAATTAACAACCATCTATCAACAACTGCTTTGATTAATATTTTTACTCACCAGACCCGTTTCGCCCTTATGGTATAGTACTCGGTAGGTATTTTGAGCGGACACAATGAGAGCTACAAATCTCAATAGCTCAATCTACACAAAATCATCCAGAACATTCAATTTAATAATATATGCATTCAACATAAAACTTACTATGTAAGTAGAATGTATTTAAACTATGATCTTTGATGTATACAGATATTGTAATTATCCATAATAGTAGGAAGTAAATTCACAGTTACTGACAATGCCACATACCACAACGGCAGTGGCGTAGCTATCGGTGGGCTAGGCGGTGCCATGCACAGGGGCCCCCAAGATCAGGGGGACTATCTGGCCTGAGGGCCCAAAATATTTTTTTGCACCGGTGCCCTTGTTAACCTAGCTAAGCCACTGCACAATGGTGGAACGGTTGTGGCGAGTAAAAACAATTGATCAAAACAGTTCTTCAATTCAAAAACATTTACCAAAACTATGTGTTTATGCGCAAGTAAACATTCTAATCTACACGCTTCATAATTGCAGATATGTATCAATAGTTCTTTTAATTGACGACAGAAATAATTACTATAGTAATCTAGTGTTTACTCAATTCAAAGGTAACTAAATTTACACATCTTACCGCGCATGGTGGGTGAGCGGTTAACGCTCTGGCCTTGCATTCGGGAGGACGCGGGTTCGAATCCCCGTCCGGGCATCCAGATTTGGGTTTTCCATGGTTTTCCCAAATCACTTCAGGGGAATGCCGGGATCTTTCATTCAAAAATACCATGGCCGAATTTCTTCCCGTTCCTTGTCACCAATCCCATCCCGCCTCTAATGATCTCGACGTCGACGAGGCGTAAAGCCATAACTAAAAAATGACAAAAATCTATTTCGTAGGTACTGCTTGCGTGCTGTGATACTACAGCACGAAGACGCCTGCCCCCACTCTGCTTAGCCTAACATCCGGCTGAGTGATTTCTACACCCATCTGTTATTTCATTGAAATGCAATTTTTTGTGTAAATATTAATAGTGTCATACAACTATTATTATTATTATTATCATTATTATTATTGGCGAATTCTCCCAATGGAATACGTTAAACATATGACACAATCATGTTTTGTTTGAGTTCTTCTTGTTGTTCCAAAATGCTTTAATTTTTTCCGAGAACGCATGTTTACGTTCGCCCGACCACTTATTATTGTTATTATTATTACTAGTACTCCGCTATTCACTAAAAGTGAGCGGCGGAGAGTGCATTGCACCTATCCGAAACTGTACTAGTTTGGAAGGGACATACGGGATATGGCAGGAGGTGCACACGGCCTATTTTGAGGAAAGATCCCGCAATTCGCCTAGAGCGATCTGGGAAAATCATGGAAACCTCAGATCACGGTGACCGGGGTTACATATCAAAATATGGCAGCAAGTATTTTCAATTAAATTTCAACAAAAAATTATAAATAATTTCGTTCACTTCTTTTTAAAAAAAAAAATATAATTAATTTAAAAGAGACACATGTAAAGAACATAAAAGGTATGGGTTGCCAGCTGTTGAGGTTAGCGCACCACACCGTCTGACAGGCCGTGTTGTGCGTTAACTCTCTTTCGCTTTTACATATCTTTAACTGCTGGCAATCCCTACTTGCGGGATTTTTTATATAGGCAACTCATAATTTTTATGTTAATTACCTGTCTCTCTTTTAAATTAATTATAATTTATTTTTAAAAAATATATCGATTTTTTTTAAATTTTAATTAAAAATACTTGCGGCAATATTTTTATAGGCAATCCGTATTCTGCTACTAATAATTATACATAAAATTTTCATTTCAGTTAAATAACAAATGGATGTAGAAATCATGCAGCAGGATCTTAGACTAGCTAATCTGCAAAAAAAAAAAAAAAAAAAAAAAAAAACAAAAAAAAACAATATGTAGGTGTGGGTTTGGGAAATTATTTCGCACCCCCCCCCCCTCACTCACGTTATCTTGCGCGCTCAGCTTTTTACCATTTCCGCTCTTTACTCAATACTTTTCAAAGAACTTTATATACACACGAAAACGCTCGCCGAACATGGCTGGACGATTTTTTTAACTCAAAACCATGTGGTTTCTACAGGCGTCTAATCGATACTCCAGAGCTGGCGTACTGATGTAGTAGCTTATGTGCTTAACAAACTTATAAAAAAAAATGCTACGAACGAATGCAACGACCTAATAATATTTTGGTCACTCTTGGATTAAGCCAAAAGTCTCGGGGGTATGCTGCCAAAATACCAGTACGAATTTTCTTTTGGCACTAGGAAAACATTTACTTGTAGGTTTTTGTCTTCTCTCCAACGCTGTGTTGTAATATTTGCGGAAGCTGGAGCAGCAGAATACTTTTTCTTGCTGCTTGCCTCCCCCTCCCGCCCTCCCAATGTCCCTTACCCGTCGTTTCAGAAAGCCTCGCTTGATCATGAGGTAAAGGAATGGAGGAAATTCTGGCCAACACAAATTTTAACAGCAACTAAAGTACGAAACCTAGTTTGATGCATTTCCTCCGAGCGTGGTGGGTGAGCGGTAACGCTCTGGCCTCGCATTTGGGAAGACGCGGGTTCGAATCCCCGTCAGGCCATCCAGATTTCAGGTTTCCCCTCGTTTCCCAGAATCACTCCACGTGAATTCCTGGAAGGTTCATTCAAAAGGCCAAGGCAAAACTTCTTCCCTTTCCTTGGTCCCAGTCTTTTGTCATCTCTGATGACTTCGATGATGACGAAACGTAAAGCCATAATTAAAAAAGAGAGACAATGACTTTATTTAATTGATCTGAACCAAAATATACTGTTCATTAGTCGGTTAGAGGGGATGCGAGGGCGGCATTTACTGAAAATCTTGCGAGACACTATAGAGGAGTCGCAATGTTTCAGAGTACCTGGACTTAAAAGGCCAGCTTGTTTTGAAGGTGTGTTTGAAAAGAGTTGAAAAATATTACCGAGTGTCCAATAGGCACTAGATCCCTTTTCATTATGTAACCGATAATTCGTGTCGTCTGGAAATATTTTATATCAATTCATACTAGGATTTTTTTGTGACAAAAAATATCTTACTATTGTTTACTGTGGAATTTTCTGCAGTTGATACTTTTTTTAAATTTTTGAGTCCTTCAACGGCCTTTAGTGGAATTTTAAGCACCTCTCATGTGGAGACTCAATAATATGAGTAATGTAGGCCCTACGATTAATTTCCTTTATTTGCTAACGCACGATTATTAGCAATCGGTAATGTAGTTCGAAATGTGTACTATACAATTACGGTAAGGATCAATGTTCTGTGCAATTGAGAAAGAGTTACACGTACTCAGAGAAAAACTAACTCAAAGCGAGCAAGATTAAATGAGCGATAGGGGCCAGTAACGAGGGTCTTTATGATTAAAGTTGCAACGATATAACGGTCAACCGATAATATCGATAATAACGGACCGAAAATATCGATATTGTTACATGGTCGATACGATAATATCGATATGATGCAATGGAATATCGAAAACTACAAAATCCTTAGCACTAAAAATATCCTGAAAATAAATTTATGTGTGGCAGGGACCAAACTTGACTACGCTAAACACTGATTTAGCTCGATAACCAAATCGGTAACGTCCTCTCCAAGTCTTTGGTCCCACTCCGTTTCGTGCGTGTTATTTGTTCCTCATTCATTTACATTCACCGTTTTGTTATTTAATCTGTTGCGTACGCTCGCGTTCGTTGGTTCTAGTGTTCCTCTGGGACGGGATAAAAAATACGACAGTCTGACTGATGCAATTGTTTATTTTATCAGTGTTGATAATAGATCTTTTATTGCAGTTGAAGACAAAGGTTTTAAGTATTGAATGCTGCACTTAACACCGTAACACAAAGTCTCCTCTAGAAATCTATCGAAACAGAAATTGGCAAAAAGTACGAAAAGCTTACGCGAATTGTGAAGGAGAAGTTGAAAAGTGTGAAGCATTTTTCTATTATGACGTGTATATTGTCTACAGCAGTACTGGGTATTTGTAAGTGACGGTACATTTTTTGCTGCAGAATGAATTAAAATCAGTCATGATTGGTATACGAGTTGAATTAAGATATGTACAAAATCGCAATTAATCGTTTACTCAAAGTAGCCTTGTCGGTACCTACTGGCAGGAGCCACTGTCACTCAAATTGCGAATAGACTTCATAGGAAAAAGTTTAGCAAACCATTGTTTTCTGGATCTGTTGACGTTGAATATTTGCAGACCTATTTTTTTCAATAAACTAATTCAAATTTATTATTTAATTTTGATTTACATATTAACTTCTAAGTTCTAATATAATATATACAAATATCTTAAAATATGCGATCGATATTATCGATTATCGACATCTGCCTGGTGTCGATACAAATATCGATATATTTATCGATAATGAAATTAACTTGCATCCCTATTTATGATATTTTATGAGTTCTTCCGACTAAAGACCTCGCACCGGTGTGGTCTGCGATTCTCTACCATCTTTGAAATTCATTATGGGAGATTTAATTAGCTATATGGTTTTTATTTCCATATTTGTTTGTATTTGTATATCCAGCACATTAATTAATAAATAAGCTAGTTACATATAGGGTAAGGAAATACGTCATCGACTGTCTTGTTGTTGAATTTTCCTATTGATGCCATTTTCCGTCACGAGACTGTCCGAATGTTACAGTCTCTGTACTATTGCTTGCTAGCTTTACAGTAAGTTGCAATCGAGCTTGTGTGGAATACTTCGCATTAACCTACGTGAAGAATGAAGTATGTGAGAAATTCGGAAAAGATTCATGGTGGGCAAGTTATTCCCACAACACCATCAAAAACCAGTACAACGACACCTACAACCAGTCTAACAATGAAAGTATGTATTCATATTCTGTTAAGATGACTCAAAAATGAATTGCAATGATATTTAATCATTTATTGTGCATAGGCAACCACTCCATTCCAAAGAAAAATTCTAGCGAATTTATTACACTAAATGCCAACTTGAAAGATTATTTCTCCAACGTCAGCAATGAGCAAGTTAAGCATATTGGTGCTAGTTTTTTTAGTACGAATTGATGCAACCGTAAAAATCTTGCCTGTTCTACGATGCATTTTACTTTACTGCATATGGGATAGTCAAAGAGTGTGTTGCTAATAGTACAAGAAATTAACCAACTAAAGCGGAATACATATCCTGAGACGACAAGATTAGTTTCAGGATGCTGTTTTATTTAACTTTAGTTTTCCGCCAATTAGTGATAGTATCGTGGGGCACATTATGTAGATGCATCTCTTCAAGAATATTAAGACATATGGTAAACTTTAGAAGCGTAGCAGTGCGACTTAAGAGAGCGGAGGGACGACAAAAAGAATACCCGAAAAAATGACGAATTGTAAGAAAATAAGACTTGAAGTCACTAATAGGACCTTTCCCTTTTTCTAAGGCGTTGACAGAACGCTCTGCAGCTCAGCTGGTTGCGGCGCCGTGATGGCGTCCGTGAGGTTATCTGGCTCGAGTGCTGGTGGTGTACTTGGCCGGCAGGGTAGCAGAGGAGGTGGTGCACAGTTCCTAATCAGAAAATTATACATCAAAGCAATGGATGGAATCCCAAACATCTCCGCAGTGCATACATGATGAGGGCATACGACACTGTTGATTCATACATCGGAAAAGCAGCACGGAATGGGCCAACACCGGATTTTACTATCTTCTTCCTTTATCTTTTATTCATTTCCAGCGCAAATAACTCACTACAGTAAACCTACGTTGAAACCAATAACACTATTTCATCACTGGTGAAGGTAGTGGAGCATTACACCAATCAACTTTGCCAAGAAAGCCATCACGGGGGCAGTCAACAAGCCAGGATCACCCGATAATGAAGACTAAGATCATAAGGCGTTATCACATAAACGGAAGAAAGCCGAAATACAGTTCGTGATTACCTCTCCAGTCGCACTCATCACTTTGATCTTGTAGCATCCTGTACCCGGCGGATTGTCTGGTGCACGTCTCCGCAGATGCTCCTTATAGTCGAGTGCTGCAGTTAGGAGCCATCTCGCAGCCGTGATATAAGGGGACTGGCTCCCAGTAACGGTCCGTAGTAGGCGAGTTAAGCCACAAGGCCGATAAACTTTTACGACTAGCTGCTCTGCAAGCTGCAGCACCTCCTCCAGCGCAACGTTACGGTGTCGTTTGCGCATCCTAGGAAACGCTGCCTGCAACAAGCGTTATGTGGCATTTCAGCTTTGTTCAGGGGAAACGCTAAGTGTTAAAGTTATCGGCACTCCACTCACTCCGAACGTTGATACCTACACGACTGCTCTAGTTACCCCAAGTTTCCATTCTCAGCCCTCTTTTTCTCTCATACCCTCTTTCGTACATTTTTCTCATTTTTAGTAGTTTAAATACTGTATTTCTCTGTTCAAACCACTTATAAATCAATTCATAAACACATTTTCATCAACCAAGTGCCAAGTGCATCCACTTCGTCACAACAAATACTTCTCTCAGCAGAAATAAAGCTATGGAGTGACCAAGAACACTACTGTGGTCTTCTGTTTTTTTTTTTTTTTTTTTTTTTTTTGTGCAAGTAAACACATCCACTAAATGATCTGTCAGTCGACATACAAATGGCGCTATGGCAACAACTACTTTCACGATTTTATTATTATCATTTTAAAAAAAACGTGATATCAAATTTTATTAAGGTGATTACAGGTCCCGTTCTGTATTGTTGCAGCAATACTAAACGAAGTAGTGTGCGGTTTCCTGGTAGTTAATTTAAAAAAGTAAACGCTAACCAGCGATAGGAAATCACGAAGCTTTTTAAGAAAACTTATTCCATCCAAATCTGGTTGTATGTCATATTCCGTAGTCGCTGATCAATAGATTTTTATAAATAAAATGTCAACTACCAACAACTATCGTTATTCCCCAGACACATCTCTCCCATGTTGTGTGGGGCATCAGGTTAACATACTATCCGTAGCATACATGTGCTGCAATCAAGGAAACGCTTATATTTTCGATATTGTAATTGGATTTAGTGCCAACCTTATATCCATATATTTGACATTAAAAACAAATATTTTTCGGTTTTTAATGGAATTCTGGGAACTATTTACATAACCTTCACTAATAAGTATGTTTGACAATGAATATAAGGAACTTCAGGAAATTATAAAACAACTTAACGTGTAAACAACGGTTCCAAAAGACATCGGAATATAACACTGGTATTATCGTCCTCGTCGGCGAACTGAAATTTCAAAATTTGAAAAGTTCGCTTAATGACCGATTTGCGCTGAATTTGGAAGCAAAGGCTTGAAGTAATTAAAAACAAAGTTCTAAGGTTAACGAGAATTTAATTATTTTATCTCAATTGCAATTAATTGTGATTTTAAAATGAACAGCTAAGTGGTGGGATATTTTTTTAATTTAATTAAAATTTCAATGGAGCACAAGCTCCGTTGGCAATTTCCCTAAACACTCCTCTTCTCATTTTCCTACACCCACCTACATTTTCCCTCTGCAAATTTAAACTTTAAATTCTTTCAAAGTTTTTGGTTAAATATTAATCATTTCCCTTGATAACTATTTCCAATCCTTGACACCCTCACCTATAAAAGAGAAACTTCCCACACCCTTGTGCCTGAAACCCAGTGCCAGCTTGTAGTCATGGTCATCTTTTCCCTTCCATGCATTACTATTCATAGCTACACCAATATCTTTCCATGCCTCATTGCCAGTTTATGCCCTGTACACTCCCATGACCCTCCTCATTCTCCTCCTGTCTTGCAATGAATCCTATTCCAGCTCCTTTATCATATCCGTCACTGTTTGCATTCTGCGATAATTTCCAGAAACAAATCAAGCAGCCCTTTATGCACCCTCTCCAACTCCTGTATTTGATACGCAAAATTTGGGTCCCAAACTACACTTCCATATTCGAGCAATGGTCTGACCAAAGTTTTGTAACCCAATTCCTTTACTTCCATCGTATATCCCCTCATCACTCCCTCCAACAAGCGCAGAATTTTGAAACTTTTTCCTACCACATATCCAATTCGTCCTGCCCAGTTAAGCTTGTTATCAAATGTAATGTCAAGATATTTACATTTCAAGTCTTCAGCAAGCAATTCTTTACCCCACCTTATAATCATAATCAACCTTTTGTTTTTTATTTGTGTATGTAATAAGTTGACTCTTCTTTGCATTTATCTTCATACCATGTTTACCAACTACATATCCTGTTGTAACAGCCCTCAAACCTAAACTTTAACTGTAATTGTGTTTTATGTAGCAATTATAGCATGCTAGAGTGTGATTGAAAATGGTTTTGTTTATTTGTCTTGTATTTTCATCTAAATCAGTGTAAAAGGACTTTGTCTGATGAAAACAAATTATGTAAATTCCATTCAATATGTTCAAGGACAGAACTATGAAAGAGAATTACTTAAATGTTTGTAATTGTAGGTATTAAGGTGAGCTACGATGTTTAAAGGACGATTTACTACAGTTTAAAATGATTTATGAAGATAATTTTGTGTTTAATTATTTTTAATTTTCATTTCTAAGCATTTTGTAATTATTGTAAATGATTATTTATTAACTGTTTACAGTACTCTACTGTTTTGATCCTTTTATATAGCATTATGTCATCTGCAAACAATCAAATTTCAGATAGTAAACAATCAACACAATTATTCATTAGAATAATGAATAGCAATTTTCCGAATACGCTACTCTGCGACATTCCCATTTTTACTTCCACCTCTTTTGATGCTACATTTCCTACCCTAACTTTCTGTTTTCTACCTTTTAAAAATTCTTCTTCCCAGAACATTACTTTCTCATCAACTTCAATAGTTTTTAACTTATTTACTCCCATTTTGTTGTTCATTCTGTCAAAAACCTTTAACAAATCTAGTGCTACGCTATCAACTTGGTCTCCCTTCTCCATTTCATCTGAAATATCTTTCATATATCCCGCCAACTGAGATTCGCATGACTATCCTTGCCTACTGGTAAAGCCATGTTACCTACTTGAAAATCACTTACGTTGCTCACATATATTTCTGATGTAGTTGCATATCAATCTTTCCATTAATTTACCTACCACGGATGTCAGACTGATTGGCCTATAATTTTAGACTCTATTTCTCACCTCTCCTTTATGTACCGGCACTACTATCGCACTTTTCCAATCTTGTAGTAAGCAGCAAGTATCCAGGCTCAATTTAAATAATATTTCAGGATAAGGTACAATGTCACGTCCGGCTACAAAAAGTACAGTTTTAAATTTCACCGTTTACCATTTACTAACAAATAAACAAACAGAAAGAAAAAACAAATGACAACATTCAATGAAAGATTTTTTAAAAAAAAGGTCTATTCATAGATGGTTATTACTGTATTTTAACTAGGAAGGACGCCATATCAGCTAGCAGTTAATGTATCATATTACTAATAGCACTGAGAAAACTCTTTATCAATGCAGGTGTCTCTGTCAGAGTGTATCGGGTTCGACTGAAACCGGAGAGTAATGGGGTTTAAATGTTTCTCAACGATATTTACCATTGACAATCAAACAGCACGACAGCTGTGTCTGTGATTTACTGCTAAAAATTCCACAAGTGAAACAACGGAGGAAGATGGATTCACCGTCAGAAACGACCTATCACGTACACTTTTTCCGCACTAATCAACTCACTCGTGCCGTCCTGCCTCTTGTCTGGGGTCTGTGTTCTGCTGTCAAATTGCTTGCGGTACGCCAGACTACCTCAATACAAGACTAAAATACCTTTCACTGCATTCGTAGCTTTAAATATTTGTAATGTTCCTTCTCGAACGTATCACGGTTATGAAATGATTCAATTGTGTTATGTCATGCAGCAATTCGTTGACTCAATGGTACGAGAAAGGCTCGTAAGGTTAAGTGCATGATGATATACACTAGGTGGTACTGTTCAGTACTGTCGGATAGTAAAAGGCAGACTGCTTGTCTAATTTTTATATGTAATTATCCATAGATTGCAAAAATTCTGTGAACAGAATGTTTTCTCCGCCAATATGCAATCAGTACTAATGAAAAGCTAAGCCTTGGTCATCGTGTAGTCGTTTTTTCCGTAGCGCCGACGTCATGCTGCCAGTTTTCGTTGGTGGGCTACAACGGCCAGAGATATTAATGACAACTCGCGCTTATGCGCTTTATTTACTAACAGTTCAATTTAACTAAGCATCCGCGATGAAATGAATCCCCAAAACACTGAATAAAAGTATGTATTGCGTTTAAATTAACGTATCAATTAGTAGTTGTTTTATATTTGCATACTATTCGTTCCATGTAGATCAGGTATGGGCAACCTTTGCTTAGCTGAGGGCGTAATTTCGGGACTTAATCAGGTCGCGGGCCGTAGGTAAGAAATAATAGGTAGTCGTGAATAAAAAGGCGATAAAAATTCACACATTGTTTTATTTATTAGAATTACAATAGCATTATAAAACATACAAAAATCAAATTAACAAAAACAGATAGAAAAATCAAATCAAAATTAATGAGACGCTTGAGTTTGAAGCTTATTTGAAATTTCTGAATCTCTCGCGGGCCGGATTGAAGCTGGTGGAGGGCCGTATCCGCCCCGGGGGACGGGGGTTGCCCATATATGATGGAGATGATTAAGTTATATGCTTTTTCCCATAGATATATATCGCAATTAAATAAATTGAAATTAAATAAAAAACTTTAATTTTATACCACCAGTTTTAGTGGAAGTTTTGATTAGATTGGAGTTCAGTCTGCGTCAGTACGACAGCTGGCTTTTGCCGTAACTGCAGAGGGCTTGAGTAAGCTAAGTTCTAAAAGTCCCTTGTTACTGAAACCAATACGCGGATGAAGTAGTTCTTTCATAGCTATTGGTAAAATATTCGTCACTTCCCTTGTTAATTTATTCTTATCCCTGAAGCCCTTACCTACGACAAGAAATTTCCCATGGCCTTATGCTTGAAATCAAATGCCATGTGTAGTCATGGCCATCTTTTCAATTGTAAGCACCACCCTTAATTCTTCCAGTAATATCTTTCTAGCCTCATCATGCCTTATACACTCCCATGACTCTTTTTGCCCTCCTCCTGCCTTCCAGTGAATCCCATTTCTGCTCCTTTATCATATTTATTTTATCGTTTTAGTTACTGATTGTGTTCTGCAGTAATTTTCAGAAACAAATCTAGCAGCCCTTCTTTGCACCCGCTCTAATTCCTCCATGTTTTACCCAAATTGTGGGCCCCATAGAACACCACTATAATCAAGCAATAGTCTGACCAAAGTTTTGTAACCCAATTCCCTCACCTCTCTAGTAAATCTCCTCATCACTCTCTGTAATAAATGAAGGATTTTGAGACCTCTCTCAATCACGTCTGTTATGTGTCCAGCCCGGTTGAGTTTTACTATCAAATGTTATGACAAGATATTTACACTTCAAGTCTTCAACGAGCAATTCATTCTCAACGCTATAATCGTAATCAACTTCTTCTTTTTTTATCTGTTTGCCTAATATGCACACATCCGATTTCATCCGAATGTTTTAGAAGCGCATTACATAACACAAATGAAGTAAATCCCCATTAGCACTGTTTCGGCGAGCCTGTCCTGTTGAGTTTATCGGTACCGAGCGTGGTGGGTGAACGGTTAACGTTCTGGCCTCGCAATCGGGAGGACGCGGGTTCGAATCCCCGTCCGGGCATCCAGATTTGGATTTTCCGTGGTTTCCCCAAATCACTCCTGGCGAATGCCGGGATGCTTCCTTCAAAAGGCCATGGCCGAATTCCTTCCCGTTCCTTGTACCTAGTCCCATCCCGCCTATAATTACCGTGACCTAAGCCGTCGACGTGGTGTAAAGCAATAAGTAAAAAAAAAAAAAGAGATTATCTGTAGCTTATAATTATTTTCCGAAGTGTCTCCTATGCTGAGGAGAGCGATTTCTTGACTTCGCTATGACCTTTTACTTCCTGTTATTAGTTTACAAGTAATTTTTCATATTTCAAAATCAGGTGGACGTCAGATATTCCCTTTGGGGTGTCCCCTATTATGAGGGAAGCGACATCCAGATCTCAAGGTATGCTAATTTTAACATGAATTATTTAATAAATAGAATCATTAACCAAGTCTTGTGACATATTATATGACTGGATGGGACATAGTGAAAACAAGGTTCACAATCTGACTTCAGTATTTAATGAAGCACTTAAACATCTATTTTTTTATTATTATTATTATTTTTTTATTTTTTTTACAAAATCTTTTCAAAACACAAAAGGACATAAAGTTCCTCGGTAGAGCACGAGTAATTATCTTAGGGCGTTCATCAGGGCGCAAATGAGGAAGCAAAAGTTTCTGCTTCCTGAATTGTTATTTTACCGTGGTAGACGAATCTAGTTGTCCAATCGGTGGGCTGACCCGCTCTCCATGTGACGGAACAGTAGCCTCCCACGAAGAGTCTGACCGCCCAGGGGCTCCCTTCCCCTCAAGGTATGCAACCACCAAGTGTCCTTTGGTGCTTGTCGCCACGAAGCAGCCTCCTGTCCCCCACCGGTTGTCTTCCAATCTCTGTATTAAGGCGCGTTCCCACGATCCCTTGTAAGGAAGGTGAAACGGGACGGGACCTCATTAGCCGAAGTGTAGGGACGACCACGGGCCGCAGGTTATTCCTAGCTTACCTCGCCGCCACCTCCGCACCACGTTGCCTAGTGTCGTTTGGCACAGCAACAGAAGGGGTGCGCACCGCTGCTGCAAACCGATGGCAACAGGGCACCGCCACACACGCCTGTGATGTTTACCGACTCAGAGTGGGCAGTTGCGTCTCGTTTCCGCTAGCAGAGGCGGACCTGTTCCCATGGCGTGTGGTTGAGTATTCGTCCCGTCCCGTCGCGTCTCGCCTTCGTTACAAGGGATCGTGGGAACGCGCCTTTAGGAGGGAAGCTCTTGCCCGCTGGTTGGCTCCTAGCCATGAAACATACTGCTCTCAGTTAATAACAATATTAAGTACTGTCCCGATTGGCTCTACTCTTCTGGCTCCGCCTGTAACGATATATCGTTATATCTTTGTATTGTATGTATCTAATGTTTTTGTAAAAAAGGTTCCAAGGTGAGTATTTTGTAAATCAGAGACTAAATGGTTTAAATTGGTAACATACAATTTTAATGTTAGCGATTGGTAACACTGCCTCCATGGCAGAGGGTGTGTGTAAGTGAGATGGCCGCAGGATATTATTATGTTGGCGTATAGCGTCGCTAAGAGGAGACTGACAGAAGGTAGTTGTGATTATTGTGATTTGAAATAGTGTGATATATACTGGTTTACCTAAAAGCTAACCCTGTAATAGTTCGAGTAAAAACTGGCTGTAAAATATATCTAGTAAAAAATTTTGAGTGTGGATTTCTTAGTTCATTTTCAAACTGTTTGCATCAGCATTGAAATTTCGTTTTCCGATTAAACCTGTAACGTGAGCTATTGTCTGAGATACCATGGACGATGGTTTGACAAAATCCAAGACGGACTCGTCTTGCGGTAATATGTTGAGATGTTGTTTATTTCTCAGCAAATGCAGCCTATCTTGGATGAAAAGAAATACAAAAACGCATGGGTTTACGTTACACGCATCACGCTTTATTCTTGGGTACAGATTTCCTTTTATTTTATTTTAACTGAAGACACTCGGCTCCGTCCTCAGCTGTGGTCTGTGTCACCCGTCTGTTCGACAATTCATCATCCCTAATGGGGGACCAGCTGACATAGCATGTGCTCTCAAGGGCTGGCGCAGAACTGCGCGCGGTGGAGACCCTATTCTTTAATGATACATTACAAATTTACAATACACAGTGTGGAAATTTCAGAACAACAAAAGTAGCGACAGTCTTTTCGGGGCCACTAACAGTTCCATAAACAACATAAATCATACAAAGCAATTAAAACTTACTGGACAATCTATTGAAATCACATGAAAACAATTTTAAATGAAATTAGAAAAATACTTATGAGAATTTTATATCGTTGGACTACATTAGACACACAGTCAGCCAAAATAATATCGTTTTACTTCGGGAGGACACCCTTTTCGAATCCAAGTCCGGGCATCCAGATTGGGTTTTCCATGGTTTTCCCAAATCACTCCAGGCGAATGCCGAGATGCTTCCTTCATAAATGCCATGGCCGAATTCTTTCCCGTGCCTTGTCCCCAGTCCTATCCCGCCTCTAATGACCTCGACGTCGACGAGACGTAAAGCCATAAGTAAAATAAAAAAAAATAATAAATAAGGGTGCATTCAAAAGAAGGTTCGAACCTTTCTTTTAAATGGGGAAAAATATACTGTTGGAATGAAGAAAATGTCCGTTGCATCCACTCCGATAGTTCGGCAAGTTGCCTGGAAACTGCAGTCAGAACGGCCGGCGCGCAGGCAAGGGGAACAGAGGGAGGGGGGAGGGGGATTCCAATTGGTTGTATTTCTCCGAGTCCAATATGCTGGCGCCAAATTGCTGGTTCTGGCTACGAAGTTCACACACACGGCTGATCCAGATAATGGTTAAGCGTGAATCGTTAACGGTCGTATCGGCTGTAAAATAAGATATTTATTACATTTGTACCTAACGTCTGGAAGGCTTGCAATTTTAGCGTAAACTCTCAACTACACGAAACCGTTCATCGAGCCACATTTTAATTTAATTTAATTGAATACGATTTAGCGCAAGCTCCGGCAGCAATTCCCCTTTCTTGTACCTATTCATCATTTCTCTTGGTAATTTATTCCAATCCCTGACCCCTGTACCTACGAAAGAAAATTTTCCCATACACTTATGCCTGAAATCGAGTGCCAGTTTGTGGTCATGGTCATCTTTTCCCTTCCATCCATATGTTATAATTCTTCCACCAATATCTTTCCACCCCTCATCACCAATACATGCGTTGTACGCCCCCATGACTCTATTCAACCTCTTCCTGTCTTCAGTGAATCCCTTCCAGCTCCATTATTATATTAGTTACTGATTGTGATATGCGGTAATTCTGAGATACAAATCTAGCAGCCTACCTTTGCACCCAGTCCCTGTATGTCGATCCCATACTACACTACCATGTTCAAGCAACGGTCTGACCAAAGTATTGTATGGCGGTTCCCTTACTTCTCTGGTACATCTCATCCCTCCCCCCAAAAAGTGAAGTATGCTGTCCCATGGAGTTTCTCGGGATCTTAAAGCGTATTACTTATTCAGGTCTGCTATACTCTAGAAAATTACTACCATCATTCTAACCCGATTCCCCTCTTTCCCCCACCCCTTGCTAACTTCAATCACGAATTATTTGGCCCTTTTAGAGTCATGGAAAAACTCACTAGATTTTCAGAATATAACTATTATATTTTTTTATTTTTATCATTTTTTTTCGTAATGTTTCGTTCCCCTGGCTAAAGACCAGGATGAAAGCGTTGTAGAGCATACGCTCTTTCAACCATGATATTAACATACATTTTTTAAGTTCTTTATTTGATTCATTTTAAAATGAAGCTTTCAGTCACCTCATCGTCTTCAGTGTGATCCTGTCTTTAATGGGGAGAGCTGAGTGCTGCCATCTTTCTGCGAAAAGTGTAACTTGTGTTCTCTTTGATAACTGTATTTTTATTTATTAAGTGTGTAGTTTATGAGGCGGATATAGGGGACTGTTCCAGCTTTCGGCTGGATCAAAGCGGCCCCAGGCCTTGAAGTGGCCCGCCCGTCCGTTTGAATAAGCCGCTAACAACAGCGGTATTAAATGTGCTAGCTCAAAAACCCCTGCAGATGTCTCATTGAAGTTTTTTAACATTTGATTATAATTTAAAAGACATCTGCGAAGGTCTCACTGATGCATAACATAGAAGTTTCTCTCGGCATTGAGAATTAATATAGTCTGCTCGGGTGAAGATGGCGACACAGATTGCGATTGCAGAAATATCATGTGAAAACACCCAGCTCACTCGATTATTCACCCGAGCGTCTCTTTGATGGTTTTCACTTTTTGATTGTTTAAACCGTTTAATTCATATCTTTGTTATATTTGAATATATACTGTAACTAAGGCAAGTATTTTGTGGCTCGCAGGCTAAATTAGAATCGAAATTGTGGCCCATTTCCAAAATTGGTTGGGTGGCCTTGGGATAGATGACTACGGAAGACCGCATAGAAACCGCAATCAACCAGCTGGTACGCAGGGACCAGGACTCGGGGCTGGTCCCGTTGTACCTACCCGACCCACCGTGATCGCACCATAAAGCGAGCTGCCACACCTGCGGGAACAACCCTAGCTGTATCTTCCCGATCCAATTTTGTATCCATAATAGCGTGTTTCAATGCGCTGTATGGAATGTCTATAACAATATCTAGTAACGAAAACCTATTACGAAAAAAGAAAAAATAACTTCAACCACGACTGTATCCCAAGCAATAAGTCTCGCAGATTCTGACATTGCGATTCGTTGTAGCCCGTGGAATCCAAACCACTGAAGCGTTCTGGCGTAGTTCACATTACACAGGAAGCTGTGCCAACAATTGATCAACGCGCCTAAAGAAGTTTTCATTTTAAAAACTAACAATCTATTTTTTTTGGAGGAAGGAAGGCAAATTCCTTTCCTCAGTTGCCTACAGTTTAACGAGAAAACAGAACCACGGAACGTCCCAGCGTAGCTCATATAATCAAATACAGCTCCTAATATTTCCTGCTTACCACGGGGTATGAACCCGCGACCGAAGAGAGAAACTTTCGGAAGTAAACTCCTTAACGGCTGGGCTAGCAAAGTGCCTAGTTTTGAAGTATACATGTGCTAAGTACTATCATAATCGGATAAAAACTTTAAAAAAATGAACAGCGTTGATATAAATTAAGGTGAGGAGGGGGATAGGGGGAGAGGGCTTAAGTTTTTGTAAATCAAACGTAAACAATATTTTTCTATTTGTCTTAAAGTATCAGAATCGAATAAAAAATGTGTTTCTATGAAGAACATTGGCAAAAAAACAAACCACTATTCATTTTTGTATATTAGATAGGAGTATAATCCATACTTTCACTGCTGTCCAAGAGCAAAAGGGCATGCTTATAACTACAGACATACTGCTATTACAGCATGTTGGTGACGCGTTCTCATAAGTTTTTACCCATCCAAAAAGCGTCCAACGCGCATCACGTCATAGCATGTTGGTGACGGGAAGTCGCGAACTCATAGATTTATTCCCGTCCATACATTGCCTAACGCGGCTATAGAAGTTTTCACTTCAAAAAAAGTAATTCTTCAGCAGTGCTTAGTTGTTAATAAGGTACGTTTCGCTACCTCGCCGTGTAAGGACCTGAAGAAATAATATTTGGAGGGCTTACCCAAACGAGGTGTACAGGACACTACTGGTCGGAAGACAAACAGGAGCGGAAAGGCGACGAGAAAAGCGGTGTAGTGGGCGGTGACCCCGGCACAATGAGACAATGAGACGGCTGCACAATGGCTCCCCCGGGCCGCCACCGCCGGCCTTTTATGTGTGGAAGCTTTCAGGCAGCGGCTGGGCTGGACCAGACACAAGGCACTCCGTGGAGGGAGGCGTGACGTCGTTTCTTGTCCTCAAGTGTCACTCTATTAAAACAAACATTGTGGATGATTCTTCTACTGTGAGTGTCATAGTTAACGTTCAGATCTTTATGGCCAAGAAAATTTTTAAAAATAAAGAAATATGCATGCAAATATGACCTAAAAATTACAAAATATGACCGGGGGATGTGTTGGCCAACATACTTAACCGTTTCGACATTTCTCTGTGTATTGCCGCTGCTCTCCGTTGTGTAGTTTCTGAGTACCAGTAGTTTTCAAAGTAGACAACTTTCATGACGCTTGTAATTCTGGGTCAGTACTCAGCATTGGCCAAGAAGGCGCATATACGTTGTAGTGTATTGCCACACTACATCGAAATATATTTGCGAGGAGCTGGACCCATAGCTCGCACAGAGGGACGGTGCGAACAATAGAGTAACTGTAACTGCCAGGCTGCGTTCAGGATTGTCACCTTGGACGGAGTACCCCTTCAGTAAGGAGCAACATGCCACTCAAAAGACGCGGTGGGGATGGCACAGTGGATTGCGAGCTGTGTGGTGGGTGCGTGGCCAGCCTGCAGGAAGAGAATTACGATGGGCGACTAACGCCGGTGCGGTGTGTGGTTGCTCTTGTGTTCCATGTCGCTATCCGAGCTGACTCAAGTCTCCGACGAATAGCAATAAATGGAATCATCGCGGCGGACGAATTCGGCAGCAGATTCGGCGCCTTCTGCTAAATGGCAACTCCGTCGATATGGTGATCACCGCAAATCACTATCGTATTGATCAACCCAGTGTCACCCTTGATAAAGTCTCAATGCCCCGTTGAGCTTAATGAATGGATATGTAGAAAACCCTGAGAACTGATATAAAATCAACCCATTGGTGGATTTCAAGATGCCTCATATTAATTTCATTCACGTTTCATGAAGAATAATTTCGTAATAAATGTATATTAATGTCAAACATAGGTACAACGGTGTTGTCAATATATAAAGCAACATCCCGATTCCTCCTATTAGAAATTTCAATCTTTAATAATATTTTTATTGATAACTAGCTGAGGACAACCGCTTCGCTTGGTATGTTTTTATTATTTTTATTTTTGGTACATCTGTTTAGTTGCTTTATATTTAAAATATAAAATGGATTTAAAGATATTCTTGTTTTATTTTTACTAATTTTCTACATAAATATCATACTCATAGTCGTGGCAGAAAAGTGAAATCTGCGGAGACACATGCCTTTCATCGAAATACGAAAATATCCTTGGTCGGCCACTTACAACCACCATATCTCCCACACAACCACAGTTTCTGAAATTCGGCCGCTGTTGTGATCGAAAGGTGACTCTGTGCTACTACTACACACAAACGCCAGTTATCTGTGATCTATAGTTTTCGCTGAGAAGTGATACACCATGACACTTTTGTCTTTGGCAGAAGTATGAAATTGCCACAGGTCGACAACTTTCAACTTCCATATCTCCCACACCCCCATAGCTACCGACATCTAACAACCATAGTGCACGACAGGAAAGACGATTCTACTACCACACACAAACACCAAAGGTCTATGTTATGTAGTTGTGGCAGGAAAGAGAAGTATACGGAGATACGAATTTTTGGTCGAAATATGAAAACGCCCTGCACTGACCAACCTTAATCATTATATCTCCCACATCCCCACAGCTATCGGCATTCGGCCAACGTTGTGCACGACAGGAAACTCCATGCTACTTCCAATCACAAACATCAGTGATCTGTGCTAGGTAGTGGTGGCTGAAAAGTGAAATATAGGAAAAAACACGACTATTTTTATATATATATATATAAGATTTAAGCAAATAAAAATTAATCTAACTTTTAACAAGAGGGAGTACACCTCAACGTGAAAAGGCATCACTTGACACTGTAAATACATGGCACTTTTATGAACCCAAATTTGGTGGTTTACGGTGAAATCTCGTGATCGCATGACCTGATCAGGCTGAAGTACGAACCTGATCTATATTTGCAAAATTTGAAGAATTTTGGTTGAATTACACGGATGTGAGAAGTATTAAAGAGACACAGAGGTAATCTCTCTGTATAGATTGTTTTTGGTTGAAAGGACAGAAATACAAGCTTCACCTGTATTAGACCCTAATGGTCCACTACGAAAAATTTGAAGAAACTTCTTTTGAGTTTGAAATAGAGAAATATTAACAGAAGTAGGAAAGACGGATGGAGACAATTTCACTATATACGTAGTAGACTATGTGAGGATAGATTAGACTTTACTCCTAATTTTTCTTTAAATAGTTTATTAAAAATTTGAACTTTTAGCACTTTCAAATATTTGCCAGTTTTCAGATTTTTATTTTTTTAAGGAACTACTACATCAAAGGTAGCAAAGAAGAGCACTATTAACTTCTACACACTCACAAAAATAAAATAAAAAAATTCTTAAAACTTCAAATTTTCCGTAAAAGTAACAGTACGGTGGTTGGTTGTGCTATGTCGCGTTTTGCAGCAGCCGGATTGCTGCCGAGCATCCAAAGGAAACTGATGGACGTCGTCGAGCGGCGATGCTGTTACATTAGCTTAAAAGCCGCTCGTGATGTGGAAAACTCGGCGCCGTAAATTTTGCGACGGAAACGTAATTGCTGGTAGTTAGTCGCAAGACGCGGCTTCCATGTTAGTCACGTCGCGACGCGGGGCATGAATTATTTATAAGCTCCTCGCAAATACGGCAACCACTCCGGCCCATTTTTTCCCCTTTTCATATAATTACAGTATTTGTGAGATGCAATCAGCTAGTCTCGATATTTGATCGACGATACGTCGTTGCATTCCGTTAGTCGGCATATGTAGCCTTTGATGTTTTATAAACCTAAAAACAGCGGTCTGGTAGTACAGTGGTTAATGCGTCTGACTGGAGATCTAAAGGACACGAATCGAATCCTTGCCTTGGCGGCGATTTTCAAATGCCACTCTACCGGTTCGTATTCCATGTTAAACTGTAGGTCCCCTTTACGTGGTAGGGTTACCGATTTAGGTTATGTAAGCTGGGAAGGAACTGGCCGGCATAGAAGCTCAGGTACCAGGAATAGTACGTCATGCCTCCTACGGGAGGATACAATCAACCTTCGGGCTGAGTACCACGCTTAGCTTACAAGGTCGCCAAACGAGTAATTTAACTATCACTGCAGTTATTATGGAGCGTTCTGGTAGCTCAGTGCAATAATACAAAATGCGAACATTGCACACAGGAAGACACCTTAGAACATCGTTTTAGGTGCAAAGAGAGGCAAGCGATATGGAAATGGGTGGATGGTACGTTGGCGTCACTTAATACTTCTACAAATTATAGCTTGAACGTTGCCAACTTAATAAAACCGGATAAGTCGTTTTATCCAATATCCAAGAAAAACTCCATGCTTTGGATTATGGGGCAGTTTGTAGATTTTGTAGTAAGGAAGAAAGGCACCGACTTAAACGATTTTAAAAATCATATCCTAACAGAATTCAGTGCTGCGGAAAAACATAAAAACTACTCGAGGTCATATGGACAATTTCTAAGGACAGCAATGCAGCGAAATCTATAAGTCACTAACGAAGAATACAGTGCTGGTAGTAGACAATCCCTTCCAACGAGCAGAACTTCTTGAACCTCACATGCCGTGACAACGGAGGACCTTGGAAATCAGAGGTTGGCTACTGGAAACTATCGTCTTCATCATCTTGGAAATTTATAATATCAAATGTAATTGCGTTATTTTTAAGTAAATAAATCTAACCAGTAAAAAAAAAAAAAAAAAAGTTCCTAAGCGCTTACTTTCAAAACATTCGCTGCTCCTGCCCCGGGCACGAATCCCGGCAGGCGCAGGAATTTTGAGATTTGTGTTTAATCATATGAGCTATGCCAGGACGCTCCGTGGTTCGGATTCCACGTTAAACTGTAGGTTCCAGAGGAAAGTAACTGGCCGTCCTACCTCTGACACAATGGCTTAGTATGCCTCCTTCGGGAGGATCCAACCAACCTTCGGGTTGTCGACTAAGTTAAGTTTTTTGTTTAGCAGTTATTATAAGATTACTTTAAACGACAAAGCATAAACTGCAATTTACTTCACTTTTATTTCTGAAACACTTACAAAATAGACATCATACATCTATTACTAAGATTACATAGATTACTAAGGCACTTTTGATCACAAAAATTGTGAAACATTCGCCTATGATTGTCTGTTAGCTGCTGTTACAGCGACATTTTGTTAAATCACAGAGTAAACCCTTGTCGCAAATAAAGGCACCGAGATACCAAACAATAGCGCAAACAACTATTACAAATAATTAAAACTTGCTTAAAACTAAATGGAAATATTCTTAAACTAAATTATAATAAATTTAAAATCATTGACATGGCCTTTTTTTAAATTTATTACTTAATCAATATACAAGTTTATCACCAAACAGAGGTTCCGTACATGAAAATAGTAAATGCGCCCTGTCCGGTGATCTTCATTTGTCTCCTCCTCTAGTCCGGGGCAGGGATATGAATGCCTGATCTCTCCCAGATCAGTGCATCGGCGTCTCTTCGGTTGCCAATCAGCTTACAACAGTCCGCAGTTCATCTTGATTCGCCGGGCATAGATCACATTTAAATCATATTTAGCTTGTTTAACCTCGACATTTTCAATCTGCTAACTCACACTTCTTTCTCGTACTCTTGAACTTTTTTTCACTGGAAAGAAATAAAAAGGAGGGAAAAAACACAAGCTTTATAGTCATTAAATTTCTCTAAATTTCCACCCTTTACAAGATACTGCAGTAGTTTGCCATATGAGGTGATATAACGGGGAGAAGTTGTTGTCTTGACAAACTCTCTCTCCACAAAGGAAATGTAATACATGCAATTTTTCTCTTCCTGTTGGCAAATATACAATACAGTGTACCCCATCAACCATGTTGCAGCATTTTGCTTCAGTGCTGATCGACGGACCTTATCCGGCCTGAGGATTTCCTGTACTGTAGTAGCATCCAGTTGTGCCAATTTTGATCTAAGCCATTTCTAAATAAGTTGTGCTTAGCCACACGAAAAGCGGTGTTGAAGGCTGTCTGTATTACCACATCTGTGGCATTTGTCGATCACCGAGAGATTTATTCGGAATAGTTTCTCATTTGTTGGTATCAATTCATTAATTACTTTTTACCAAAAAGAAGGACTGTACAAAAAACGGTTAGCAATACACGAGGCCAATTAGTGTTAGGGTATTTTAACTCAATACTATTTCTTCCGACATTTGACACAAGTGTCTCGTAAATATCCTTTGTGGTCTTTGGGGGAGATAAATCACAACGCGTCTGGAAGTAACCATTTTTTTTTTGTATGAAATAAACCTTGAAACGATGTAAATTTCTCCCCATGTTTTCTAGGTATAGTGGAACTTTCGCACTTTTGAGCCGTGCTCGGCTCGCATTGCTTATTTTCCCCGCCCGCGATCGTCCTCTGATGCTGAGCCCGCGTGCTAGTGTCGCCCGTGAGAGAGCGCTGTGGCCCTTTGGTGCCCTCTAATGGCTGAATGAATTGATATAATCGGGGACACGAGTCCGGGAAAGTCAGTCGGTCGGCAGCAGCGGCTTGGTTCGTTGGGCCTATACTTTCCTCAAAAGAGTGCGACGTTAGAGATCCGCTGGTATAGCGAGCTCTCGTAATTTGCCCAGGCAGCCCGGAAGTACTACTTGAGGTGGATGTGTGATTCCACCGAGACCATTCCTCGCTCTCATTAATCGAAGGAATTCCTCTGCTGCGCCCCATATTCGTGAGCGGTTTTCCGCCGATGCGGGAGTACGCTGGTGGTCGGGGCTGGTGGTGACTTCGAGGCGATAAATTGCCATTTTCTAGCCCTGTTGGGTATTTGAGATAGAACACCTGTTAACTCCAACTGCAAAGTGCGTCGCTTACTGCATTCTTGTTAATTGTGTTACGGGAATGGACAAAATTCCCCGATATTTGGTGTTTATCGTTCCCGCCACCTTATCAGTGTGTGTGGGTGGTAACGATTTATGCGCCGGTGTGCTATAGTGTGTCAGAACCTTGGTAAGAACTTGATTCTTAAGGTTAAATTGAAGGACGCTGAGGTAAATAGATTCTTCTTCGTTTGAAATAATTGGTGTATTTGCCTCCTCTGTACAAATTGTGTTTGATACTAGTTATATATTTGTTACATGATGGTAAATTGGTGAGAGCCTGCCCTGTTATATTACGTTTCCAAACGTGTAAGGACTTTCTGTTTGGATGTTTAATACAAGTGGAGATATTGTGATTAGGGATATTCTCATGGCTTAACCTGGTTGTTATTGCTTTGACTTATGTATTATATTGTATTATATTATTTGTGATTACAGGATTCATTAAGACCATAATCTGCAAGTTCGAAGTTTCCTTATGTATTGTATTGTATTATATTATTTGTGATATTCTCTATAAGTTCAATCGTTGACCATGATTCTTGCAATAAAATGTTTGAACAAGGCTTGCTCTTTATAACCATGCTCCCACATGCTTCCCACTGAGTCCTTAGTGGCTACCACACATATCAACTTTGTGGATTGTAATGCCTTAAAAAAGTGGATGTGAAACTAAATTCTTCAAAGTTTTTCAATTTATCTATTGCATGTATCAGTAGAGACTTGCATGGCCTTTTTGAAGGAAGCATCCCGGCATTCGCCTGGAGTGATTTGGGGAAACCATGGAAAACCCAAATCAGGATGCCCGGACGGGAATTCGAACCCGCGTCCTCCCGAATGCGAGGCCAGAGCGTTAACCGTTCACCCACCACGCTCGGTTACCATTAATTTGAAGTTTAGAAGATACATTAGTTATTATTTTTCCCACCGCTGTAATGAACTTGATGCTTGCACCAAATTTCCTCAATACTCTTAGTACGAACTGATGATCTACACGATCGTAAGCTTTTTCCAAATCAATAAATAAAATAAACAATTTGTAACATTACCGCAGGAATGTGAGGTGTTGCAAATATTTGTATGTATATTCACATAAACCGCACATTGCCGCAGTAGACAAAATATAACTATAGATGGCTCTGTGGAGTCGTGCAGTGGCTGATGGGAGAGAAATGGCGCCAGTCGTGAAGTGACCGTTAAACGGTAATGGGCTATATACGGCAGACGAGTAGTCAAGTGCGATGGTCTGTTTTTTTGTAGTAGCGCAGATTATAATCTCGGTCAGTGTGACGAGTGTGTGTTTTCTCTTCCACGAACACTGCAATCTTCTGGTGAAGAAGTCTGATAAAGAATAATTTGGTTGGTGACTCCTGTGAGAGAATGTTTTCTCTGAAGTGAAAAATAAATCGAGTGTTTAACCTGAACTGTGGTTGTACTTTCGGGGACGCTGGATATAACCTTACACTATATCCCATCCTCCCCGCAAACTGAGTATACCATTTCGCGGCCGTGAGTAACAAATACATTGTGTGTGCAAGAGACTTTAATAATTACACGTGAAAAATATAGATAAAGTACTATTATTAACTTACAAATTCCAATGGACCAAGAACACGCACATACACCGGAGGAAATTAAAAGTGTAACACCCAGACAGGAATGGTGGAACATCAGGAAACTTTGTAGATATATCCAGAGTCGTATCCAGAAGAAATGATAGCAAATTTAAATGGATCAGTCTAAGATTACTACCTTTAGATACAGTTGTCAGTGACTAGTTCACTCACATTGAACACCTATACATTCGTGTACCCTCGCCGGCATTGAATCAATAAGTGTTCGGATGTCTTCTTGGGGTATGTCTCCCTACGATTGCAAGTCTTGTGCAGTTAGTTGTTGCACAGTTTGTGCTGGGGACCTTGTGATCTAATGTGTCTTCTCGTGGCACCCCAGACACGTTCTATTGGGGACAAATCTGGGGATCGCGCGGTCCAAATTGTGTTGTGATGACCACAGTATGAGGACTGAAATTATCCTGTTGGAAGATGCGATTTAGATAGTGGACATGAAGGATACCACAATAGGGTGCAGCTCCCTGTCCATATAGTGGTGGGTTGTCATTGTGCCTTCAACAACAGCGAACGCAGTCCTGCTGTCGAAACTGATTGGCCCCCAAACCAGGACACTAGTGGTTGGACCCTTGCGACGTTTTGAAATCACAGAAGTGTTAGCCGTTTCTCCACTACGCCTGGGTACAAGTGGTTGGCCACATACGGAATCGAGACTCGTCTCTAAATACAAATGTACGCCATTTGCTTTTTGCATTACACCAGGTTACTCGATGCTGGCAATGAAGTCAGGTTAATGTAACACACTTTATTGGGGTCGGAGAGTGTATCCCACCTGCAAGAAAATGGTTTATATCGTCTGGATGGTGACTTGCTCAGTAACCACTGCTTGGATCTGGACTGCAGTCACCCATCTGCCAGCAACAGCCATCCACACAATTTGATGGTCGACACGTGCTGTTGTTCTTCTGTATGGACCTGTGCTTGCTCTAGGAGTACTAGAGCCTTCTTTTATCCCCTGTGTAACAAGTATGAATTGCAATACTGCCAATCCTTCAGGAGATTTCAGGATATGATGCACCCATTTCAAACACGACAATTCTCCGACCTCACTAACAGTTAGATATTTGAGTTTAGAGGGTCGTCGCTCTTCGCCTTGACATACTAACTCGTGGAAAAAAACTGTGTCATGTTACACCATACAGTTCCTTAGTTATACGCTAAAAAAACATAACAATTTTCCATGATAAATTGCCTCGTAATTCCAATACTATTGCAGATAAAACTTTCAATTTTTAATCATTTAATACTCTTCATATGGGGATATTTAAGGCTAAATTTCATTTATTTATCACAATTCTGTCTGGGTGTTGCTCTTTTAATTTCCGCCATTGTATTAATGTCACTCAATTATAATCAATTTATCACACTTGCAAAGAAAATCTTTCACACCAATTGAAAACAGTTCCACATAATATATAAAATAAAATACCACGAATATACAATCTAGTGTCTGAATAATTTCCATTATTTATTACATATTTAATTAGTTAATGGGAGGATAGTGAAAATCAAACCAACTTAAAATAAATAGAACCAAAGAATAAAACGTGTTAAGCTCACTTTTCGTTATTTTACAGTAAATTTATTTGAATTCAAGACTGGTCATATATTTACCATTCATGCGAAATTTTAGAATGAAAATATATTGCAGGCTAAACAGTGTTTGCAATGAACATTTGGCAGCATATAAGCATACAACAACAATAGTAAGAATACATCTTAATCTTTATTTTTTTTAAATGACTTAAAACGTTTTATTCGTTCTTTTATTATGTTTCAGCAGAATTCTGTATTCTTCTTTTTGTTGTCTACAACGATTCGTTGCATCTGACAAATCTTGAAACCACTGAACACTTGTTTATTTGCTGTAGGTTTCGAATCAGTTTCTTATAGGTTTCTGTTCCTGTTAATAGGTGTTGTTATAAGTAAGGCTTTCCTTGTTTTATTATTGCAACGGTAATAACTTTAATCATGAATAGCGTAACATCTGCAAAAAAAAGATTCAGGATTTGGAGGTTACACAATAAAAATTGTCGCGTTCCCGGTTCTCTTAGAACTCCGGGCAACGTCTCTACAGTGGCTATAGCTAACCCTGGTATTGCCGAGTGGCTTGGGACGCAGGGTAGGTACTTGTGTGAACATTTAGTCGAGTAGCTTGCCTACTCAGAGGGAGCTGATCACTGTTATGGTCTATAGCGCGGGAGTGCATACTTCTATTACTGCTATGAATGAAACAGTGGTTGAGGATACAGAAGTATATTTACAACCCTTTCATAGAAAGGAACAATAAGGGAGACACATAGTCTCAGCTATATACAAAGGAACAGTACTATGGCCCAGTAGATAAAGATACAGATGCTTACAGTGTTAGAGTAGAGCAGAGCAGAGGGCGGAGGGAGTGGCGAGGCTTCGGAGTCCGGTGTTCGGGCCGGCGATAACTTCCGTGCGACGTCCGCCGGCCGACCAAGTTCGACCAACCACTGTCTCGAGGCCTCGTTTATATACGCAATTACTGCTGATGTGACCCACTAACGCCACAGTTGCCTCAACATTGCCGATATTGCTAGAGGTCCAGGCATGGCACGCGACAAAATTAATCAACCAAAAACCTTTTGAACGGAAGAAGGAATTAAAAAATACGGCGAAAGGGGAAGAAAATATAGGCAACCAATAACGTAAAAAAACTGCTTGATCTTGGCACTAAGGAAGACCCAGGTTCGATCCCCGTCCGGTATCCAGATCTCGGTCTTCCATAGTTTCCCGAAATCACTCAAGGCGAATGTCGAGGTACTTCATTGAAAAGGCTATGTTGAATTCCTTCCTGTTTCGTTTCAAAATAGGAGCAAAAGTATATTTTTCTTTAAATTAATTATTAATTTGTGTGACTGAACATTGTTTTATGGAAAGAAACTATGTAAATACTATTTAATATGTTCAAGGACAGTACTAAGCAAGAAACACTGATAAAAGTTTGTAATTCTAAGACTTAAGGTGAGCTACGATGTTTACAGGACAGTTTGTTACAGATTGGATTGATTTATGTGGATAATTTTGTGAGTAAATACCTTTAATTTTCATTTCTGTGCATTTAATAATGATTGTGAACGATTTTGTATTAATTCTGATCGTTTTTAATGATATTTTAATTGTTTAGCTATTGTCAGAGTTCGAGAAACGTCTGCTGGAAGTTTTTCAATTATTCTGGATATTTCTGTGAAGCCTATATAAGCGATCGGCAGCCCAGAGTTTTCAGTATTGTATTGCGAGTAGTAGTGTTTGAAAGTTTGTTGAGTTTTGGTGTTCAAAGTTATAATCGCTGGAGCACTACGTTTGCAGCTGTTATCTTTGGAGTTCGATGTCTTTAAGAAAAATAAAACAAACTTGAATGTGCATCTCGGACTAATTATTTAATTTTAAAAAACGAGATACCTATCGGGACAGAACAACAGCAAAGAGTAATTAGCGAGATAACTATCACGTGGTGGGTCACTGCGTTGTCCATGGAGAGAATTACATGTTCACGCACATTCTTGACACCGTGTATGGAGGATTGATGAATTAAGGAACAGTTTCCGCAATGGAATGTCCCTTATGTCTAGCGCCAACTGCCATTCCTTGTTAATTCACGTTGAGCAGTCATAATCACGTAAGAAAACGTTCACGCTACTCACGTAAGTTCAAATGGAAGCTCCGACACTGCACCGCACATTCATACGTCCTCCCACGGTGCTCCCGCCAACTGAATATATGCACCTTTCTGTCCCATGAGCTTTAGCAGTATAATAGCTGGACTAATATTTACATAGCCCATTCTAACTTAATGACACATAAAAACCTCCATAAAGCCACCGCAGTGTCGCGTGTTTAGAGTCCATTCTGTCATACAACTCTTGAGATACCTGACTCAAGAATAGTTAATAATGCGGTCAGCGTGTAGTGTAAAAACGAATTTTACCGAGCGTGCTGGGTTAGCGGTTAACGCTCTGGCCTCGCATTCGGGAGTACGCGGGTTTGAATCCCCGTTCGGGCATCCAGATTTGGGTTTTGCATTGTTTCCCCAAATCACTCCAGGCGAATGCCGGGGGCGCTTCCTTAAAAATACCTTGACCGAGTTCCTTCTCGTTCCTTGTCCCCAATCCTTTCCGACCTCTAATGACATCGACGTCGACGAGGAGTAAAGCCATAAAAAAAAGGAGGGCAAGGAATTAAAAATGTTTCAGCTAACAATTGTTAAAATTTCTTGGTGAATGAGCAATCTTAAAATCGCTCAAACTGATATCAACTTACTGAGTGAAAGGACGTATTTCAAAACATTTATGTGAAAGAACCATCTTCACATTTCCAAATAAATTGTAACCTACCAACAGCGTTATTAATCAGTGAGTGCAATAAAGGTCTAGATAACGCATGAACTTGTAGCGGCAGTGATTTGAGATCTTAGTTTTATATGAATCTGCCCGGCAGGCGAGCTACGAACTTACCTATAGCAAAAACTAACAGTAATTTCCAAAGTTAAAGGACTTACGATATGACGCAAATAGTTGAATAGAGAGCATTATGAAAATAAAACAGTGTTGAATATGTTCATTGTGAGTGTATTAATCGGCAGTGGCGTCAGGCCATTGCATCAGTGAATCTTAATGAGTAAAATAAATCGAGTTTTCAGGAAGCGTTTGTTTACTGGTAGGCCTATATGAAAGTATTATTTTGTTCGGTGGCGAATTTGAATAACTTTTCTCTCAGAGCATTTAATCAATATATTTAATACACAATGATCTTTCTTAGTCTGCTAATGGCAGACTCATGAGGCATTGCTGTTTGGGAGAACAAAATGGTGCAAGAATGTTAAAATCAAAATACAGCTTGAGTCAGCTTCTTATTTCAAACGATACAGAATACTTTTCCGTTAAATGGACGTTTGAGTGAATTAGTCTAGCGTTACAGGGGCGACGGAAAAGTAGGAAAAGTTTTCAGAATCCTTCATTTGTTTGAGAGAGTGATGAGGGGATGTACTAAGGAATTAAGAGAATTGGGTTACTTAACGTTGGTCGGCCCATTCCTTGAATGTGGTAGTGTAGTATTGGAACCACATTTTGGGTATCAAATACAGGAGTTGGAGGGTGTTCAAAGACGGGCTGCCAGATTCGTATCTGGAAATTACCCGAGAACACTATCAGCGAGTGATATGATAAAGAAGCTGGAATGAGTCTCGTTTGAAAACAAGAGGAGCGTGAAGAGAATCATAAGAGTGTACAAGGCGTATATTGGTGACGAGGAGAGGAAAGATATTGGTGGTAAAATTAAGAGAGGTGCTTGGAAGGGAAAATGATCATTATCACAAATTGGCACTCGATTTCGGACATAAAGATGTGGGAAGATTTTTCATTCGTAGGTGAGGGGAACAGTGACTAGAATAAATTACCAAGAGAAATGATGAATAATTTACCAAAACACTAAAATAATTTAAATTTGAAAAAAGTAAAAGGGAAAAGAGGGCTGGAAAAGAAAAGAGGAAAAATGGGTGTGTAAGGGAACTGCCAGAGGAGCGTGCGCTGCAAACAAACTACATTAATCCCTATCACCTGTCACAATCAACTTCTCTTTAAGTGAATTAAGTAAGGTATTTGTAAGTTTTTCTTCTCGTGACAGCGACTATCAACAACGAGGGTACCACCGCAGTGCCTTACAGCAGGAGGGTTTTCCCAAGGGTGGAATGTTTCTGTTGCCACCTGTCTGCTAAAAGTGTAGCTGGTGTTGTGTATGATATGTGTATTTTTGTTTTTAAAATGTGTGGTTGATGAGGCAGACGTTGTAGAACTTCCCAACTTTTGCCTACGTGATTGCGGGAATTCGCGTAAGAACCGCGAACAGAACAGCTGTTTCGTGGGAGCCAGGACTCAGACCTGTCGCGTAGTACCTCATAACAGCCCTCAGAGCCAGCCCTTTCATCAAATTTTAATTCAAGAATTATATGTATAGCAAGCTGGGAGCTTATAAATTATGGTCTCGCATATTTTTCCAATATTTATCGCGAATTTTTATAAATGAATATTGTGTGGAGAGACACTGCGTAAGCGATATGTAATACGAACAAGGACAGTATTATGTAAAAAAAAATAAAAAAAACTAATTAAAGTTTATAATTATAAGTTTTGAGGTGAGCCACGATGTTTGGAGGACAATTCTAAATGTTTTGGACTGGTTGATAATTTTGTGTGTAAATACCTGAATATATTTCTGTTAGTTTCAAGATGATTGTGAATGATTTTGTATTAATCCTGATTTTTTTTAATGTGGTTTTGATTGTTGGCTGCATTGTCGCCGTTCGAGAAACATTGAGCGGCTTTTTCTGTGTTATATGTGCATTTTTTTGATCGTCTACATAAACGAGCGGCAGAGACGAGTAATTAATTGAAAGTTAGTTCTCAGTCGTTGTCAAAATTTTTGTTTGAGAGTTTAATCGCTGGAATATTAGTATGTCCATGGAGACGTCTGATGCCTATGTTATCTTAGAGCTCACGGCAAAAATAAATATTAATTGAAAGCGATTCATGTGTTGTCATTTAGCAGAACGATTGGATTCGCTCAAGAACAGTAGCAATCAGTAACCTTTGGGGGAAGGTAAAATCTGTTGGCGATCGAGACAGCAATCTGTGGAAGTAGAAGTTCTCAAATAAATAAATATTCTTTCCTAAGCAGTGAGCATGTTGCTACAACTATACGATATTTTACTATTATCTTACGCAAGATAATCCATTGAACAGAAAAAAAAAAAAAAATTGTACAAGAATTTTCAATAAATACATCAAAAGTCTTGAAGTTTAAAAGAAATAATCACTGTAATGATGAATCAAATATGAATAGATTTCAAAATAAATAAACAAAGAATTTTGCTGTGTAGATTGTTCTTTTTTACCCGCCTGTGTGGCTGAGAGGCGCCTAACCCTTGATCGGGGAGGTACCTGGTCCCTACGCACCGACCCTCCTGGTTACAGTTTTTAGGCGGTTTCCCGTAATCCTCATGCCCGGGTGGTTCCCAAGTTTCGCTTCATAAACTACTCGTTACTAAAACAAAATAGTACACTTAACGCACACAGATCATATTTACGCGTTTCAAAGAGAGATGGCATCACATCAGCTTCCGCGATGAGAAAGAAGATTAGTTTATCTGTGCACATCCCTACGGAATTTGAAAATTTGTGAAATTGAAAAAAAAAATAGCATTTTTTGGAATGCGTTAGATGTAGGTTGAATATTTTTGCCCCCCCCCCCCAAAAAAAGAAACAATTGAGTTAACTCTTTCTAGATAAGGTAAGGAAAAAAATTGATTGAATAACGTGACAAAAAGAAGAGTGTCTCATTTTGAGATGCGCGTAACTGATTTATTTGCTAATCTTTGTTGAAGTCTGTAATGAACGGTATTTAGGTGGTTGTGTACAGCCTGCTCCTACCGTTAATACTGAATGACGCCTGCGGATAAATTGGTGTTTTTTTAAAAGACATATCAGCAACGCTGTACTTCATGTTTCACAGAATGATCAGTGATCCGAGCCAGTTTTAAGGAGAGGTGGCGTTAACTCTACGCCGAGATGGCCACGAGAGGGAGAAATTTAGTGTGCGCAAAATTACCAAGATCCGCTTATAATGGAGCAGAACAGTGGCACTGAGTCATTCGTCCAATCACACAGGCTGGTATTTATATTCTGGATTGCTGATGTGCTGTTTCCGATACTGCTAGACGTTTGATATTTCTCGTTTCGGTGAGACGAGTCGATGATTTAGGTACTTTGATACACTGACATAGAGACTAGGACGAAGAGCAGCAATGTTTTCCATGTATCGATCTAGTGAGTCGAGCTAATGTGAGAGTGTCAATTATCTGACACGCCCAGATCGACCACAGTCACCGGTTTAGAAGAATTGCGGTATATTTATTTATTTATTTGCTTATGACTTTTGGCAGCGTCGACATCGAGGTCATTAGAGGTGGCAAATGACTGGGGACAAGGGATGGAACGGGAAGGAATTCGGCAATGATCTTTTGAAGAAAGCATCCCTGCATTCACCTGTATTGATTGGGCAAACCTTGGAAAAACCCAAATCTGACTGCCCGGTCGGGTATTCGAACCAGTGTCCTCCCGAATGTGAAGCGAAAGCGTTACTGCTCACCCAGTTTTTAACACCCTCCAATATCCCAGATAAATTCTTTATTTCATGATTTCCAACTAACAAGAATATTCAGTCCACGAAGTATTGTTAAAGGAATTTCTACAATATTTGCAACTAAGCACAAGTTTATCCCTATTCTGTCACTGTAAAGTAGTTGATGCCTTCAATTAGCAAAAAGTAAAGTAAATCCCAATCGAAATGAAGGGAGCTTTCATATGTTTTTAAACTGTTTCTACCTTTTTCAAACACTTCATGCTCGTTTATCCATGCAGATCCAATAGCTCTATAAATAAGTATGTCAATAAGAATTGATAGATTACTGTGTGGTTACCGTCTTGCAGGTAGCTACTGTTAAAAAATATATATTACTGGGCGGCTTTATTTAATAGTTGATATTAGTATCACCTGAGTAAATTAGTTACGTGATTGTAAGCATCCACAAAACTTTGCGGGCGGGACAGCGTTTAAACAAATGTATAGGCATTTCAATCGATTTAGTGGCTTCGTATAACATAAATAACTTTGAAAATTTATGTTATAAGATTTTATTCATGTTCCTGTTGCTCCGTCTAAGCTGCCGAGCACAAGTTAAATTACATTTGGCTCGCCTTAGAGAAACACAAACTGCCTCGAAGAATAGATCCACTCACTGCTTAGCAAAGCCGTAATGGCCGCAATATATGCATAAATGGCTGATATTTATTCGCGAAATCAGGTCGTATCACTTGCACTTAACCGAATGCCGAATTGTCACTTCCCGTGGATCGTCAGTGAATAAATCAAAAACAAATTGCGTCTCGGCTAGAAGCTGCTATTCTGTCTCTATGGAAGCATATTTCGCTCTCTGTGCTGCCGTGTCGCCGTATCAGCTGGTCTGGCTGGTGCTACTTCCGCACACTCCTGAGAGCCGTATCGCATGCCTCAGGCGTGTCTGGGTAGGCGCGAGGAGCAGTCGTTTGATGTGTCAGATCGCAAGTAGCAGTATCCGAGACCAGCACAGCGTCTACCATTAGACGAGCTACCCAGTCGCAAGTATTGGCCTACGGAAGTTTGTCAGTATGCAACAGATGTGCGTTGGGGAGATCAAGTAAGTAACCACAGCTGTGACTCTTCAAACGTTGCGAGGGAAGCTTTGCTAACAAGAGAACAAGCGTTATTGCTTTGGGGAGTGTGAGCCCTGTTGGGCCTTCCCATTGGGCATCGGCGTGGATCATCGCTTGGGGTGTCGGGCGTGCCAGTTCCTAGAATCCCATACAAGCCGTCGGCATACCGCACGCGAGTAACTGGTGTTACCAGCAGCATGAGAAGCGCCGTAGGTGTTTCCTGCAAGTGACCCCGAGGGTGAGTCTCCAAACGTTGCGATGGAAGCCTAGCAAACAAGATTAATAGGAGGAGCCGAGGGCTCACCGTATTTGTCGGTACCCTTTAGGAGCGTCCATAAACTACGTAACTCCATTTTGTCCAGATGTTAATCACCTCCCCCTCACGTACCCCAACGTAGTTTTTGCCTCTAACCTTCCCGTCCTCCCTCCTCCCCCCCCCTTTCGCAGCGTGGCACGTAGCTTTCTTCCTTATCGATTCAAGAAGACATTTTGTGCTGTTTTCTCTTGTCAGATTATCATTAATTAGTAATTACATACAGAGGTAATTAAATGACGGAAATAAATATTCACTTGCTGTTGGGTGTTCTGCACCTTATTTTAACTGTGTCAAATAATATGAATGAAAAGCTACGTGACTTGGTTATGAAACCTCCCCCCATGTAGCCCCCCCCCCCCGGACCGAACCACGTAGCTTTGGACGCTCCCCTATATGCGTTGGCTTCTTAGTGGCAGGCAGTTTTGTAAGGTTGTAGAGCAAGCGGGATGGAGTCTGTAACTCAGATACCTCCGATGACGACCTTATCCCTGCCGGCGTGAAGCTTGGTGAAACGAGTTTAAAGAATCGTATGTGGAACATCTCAGTGACAATATATCTACGTAGCTAAAGGAATCCTAAATTTTACACGTGTGGCGTGCATAAACCACGTAGCTCTATTCTGACCTCCAGTGAACCCTCCCTCCCCCTACGAAGCCTGTCGTGGGTTTTGCCTTTACACCCTCCCTTCCCCCCCCCCCCCCCCACGCATTAACGTAGCTTTTTTCCCCTCTGGTTGATTCCAGAAGACATTTTTTATTGCTTTTTCTTGCCAAACTATCTTTAATTACGTACGGAGATTATTAAATGACGGAAATAAATATTCACATGATGTTGTCTATTCTGTACCTTATTTCAACTGTGACAAATAATATGAATGAAAAGCTATGTGGCTTCGCATGGAACTCCCCTCCCCCCTCCTCCACGTAGCCCAGCGTACCTTTCCAGCCAACTCTTCCCCTCGTAGACCGAGTCACATAGTTTATGGACGCTCCCTAAGGAACGAACTGTAGAGACACATAAATCTGAGTTTTTTTTTAACAACCATTAAATGTCTTAAGCTGCAACAGGTACGCAAGTAAGAAGTGTTTAGCCCAGGAATCGAAATGTCATAAATGAGTATGGAGACAGAAATGAAAGTTGCTTTTATTTCAAAAAGTATCCAGAGAAACATATACAAAATTTTATAAGACTTGTCGTAACATGTTTTACGTTTGTAGGTCCTAGATCAATTACATTGTCTCAGGGCAGTAATTTCCCGGCATTGCGTATTCGGGAGAGATAGACGTGTGTCTACAGCGACCTAAAGGGTCTGATATACGGCTGCAGTACGACGCACATAAAACAGTTTCCATAAAGCAGTCTCCACTCACGCACAAGTTATAAAAAGAAGCAATCATGCCGTCGGCGATACCGGAGCCATGGGGACATGTCGTTAATCCAGAGGACAGAGCTATAAACACATAACAAGCCAATAGCAGTAAAACCAAACAATAACACGCGAAGGATGTTTCCAGCTCCCCAATTCTTACTTCAGGTGTCGGATAAAACGTTATATTTTTGTACTAAAAAATATTATTGCTCCCTTATACTAATATCAAAATAGAAAATGTATACATATCAGCATTTCACTCTATACCAATAGGGTGACAAATGTTTTTGAACATTAAACCTATCAAAGAATTCTTTTTTGGGCCAAACTTTCAAGTAGATAGTGAAAATTAAAATTCTACAAATGTTTTCTTGCATATTCGGTTCTACATAACTAGTTAGTTAGGATGAAAACTCATATTCCGAAGAATTTTGTTTCTGGTTCACAATTTCACTGTCAATATGAACGCGATATTGTCTAATTAATTATCTTTCGGTCTTTTTGATATTTATTCACAAGGTAGAGCCATTCTTCTCAACATAATTCAATCTCTTCTGCGTCAGTACAAGAGTTGAGAGAATATAAACATGAGGGCATAGTAAAGTTGTACAAAACACTAGTTCTAAACATGGGTTAAGAAGAAGTGCTTTGCTGATGAGACAAACACTTTTCTATATAATATAGAGTAATAAAAGTTTTGTTTCAGAAATAAGAGAAACTCAGCTATTCACTTACCCGAAAAAACGTCCAGAATGCAATATAGTCCCATACTTGGCGTGTGATGGAACTTCATTTCATTTAGCATAACTGGAGATATCGGTTGTAACAAAAGAATGCGAATGTCAACAGCGGTAATTTTTAAATGGAGGAAGCTTTATAACCAAGAGAAACACATTTCATTCAAAGGGCTTTTTTTTAACTTATGGCTTTACGCCTCTTCGACGTCGAGGTCATTAGAGACGGGATGGGACAGTGGACAAGGAACGGGAAGAAATTTGGCCATGAACCTTTAGAAGGAAGTATCCCGCCATTCACCTGGAGTGGTTTGGGAAAACCATGAAAATCCCAAATCTGGATGCCCGGACGGGGATTCGAACAGCCGTCCTCCCGAATGCGAGGCCGGAGTGTTAGCCGCTCACCCACCATGCTCGGTCAAAGTGCTACAGTACCCGCTTGAATCTGATTTAAAGACCATATTACTGGTGGTAATTCTCACTGATTAAACCATGCATTTTATTCAACACAAAGACATGGAGCGGTGATGAACCGTTACATATAGCAGCTCAAAAATATTTCAGTATGAGACACTCTAAACTGCCCGTTTCGATCACATCACACGAATGCGCTTGTCGCTGTAGTGTTTGACCAAATGCTACTGACTACTTTCTAGTAGAGAATCCCTTTTCGCTGTCGAGCGAGGCACGTCCACCGACTCAGTTGTCCATAATTAACTCCTACATGTGGCTTCTTGTTACTCTCCACACAGTTGAGTGGCTCTAGCACTAACAATATTTATTCTTACGTGAACTAAACAAAGTATTCCTCTTGTGGAATTTCAGATAGCAAAGTATATAAATACGCAACTTGTGACGTAGACATATATACATCTACATCAAAAGTTGCATTATATTTTAAAGTTATAGATTACACTGCAGACCCATACTGGTGTTTCAGTATACAAAAGCACTGGTTTTATTTCTACGCATAATAAAATTACTTGTAGTGTGTGGCGGTTACGCCTGGGAGGTGAAGAGTGAAAACCTTTACTTCTTTTTATAATTAAAAGAAACCTTAGGCCGCTAATTTATTGGGTACTCAAATGGCGTACAGGCGAGGCTTATTTATCGTTAACATTGACACATTGAAATATGATAAAAAAGAACTATGCAAAGCCTCTTCTTACAATTGCCAACACATATTAACAAATAAACAAAAGCATCAAAACACAACCACCTTTAAATTAATCTTGAAACAAACTCCCAATGTTAATTGGCAAGCAAGAAAGCTACACACTTGATTTGTTGAAATGAAAGCTCCCGTCACAATGATCGGGAACCATAAATCAAACACAGTATTGACAATTAACTGTATTCGATCTCAAATGCTGGGCGCCAGGATAATTTATATTATCCACCAAGTGCGGCTTTAAGAAAGTCTGCCCCAGCTAGCTCAATATTTGGGGGTGCGAGAACTTCTAATCATTCAGTGGTCGTTACAGGGCTGTACTCAATGACGGAATAAAAGTACCACACTGCACTTGTAGGATGATTACCGTGACGGCGATGTATTTCCCGCGACGGCGGAATTACTATAGCCCCTTGGCTATAGCGGACAATGCACCACGTCCGTGCAAGCGTAATGGATGCGTGCACAGTGACCTCACTGTACAAGACACGCTTATCGACCCTCAGGTGCGAAGCCAAGACCAAGCGATCTCCAGCTTCGGAAGATCCGCTCCTTCTAGTATGAAGGCTCGGAGCCAAGTCCTCTCCAGCATCCGCCGGTAAAAGCCTCCTCTCGTCACTCGTGGTGTACATAGAAAAAATACACCATCATTACAAAATGCAAAGGAGAGTCTCTCTCGATTGGTTCTGCCATTTTTAAGCTCCTCCCTTCGGCTGTCACGATAGGCGAACCTTGTCTTCCTCGACTCGTGTGAACTCGGGTTAGCCTCGGACATTATCGTCACCTGTGACCTCCAAAACTCCCCGTTCGAAGACCTGGGCTTGGGTAGTTTGTTCACCTCAGCGTACCGTTTCCCCGGAGCCAAGGGATTATACGCTTGACCAACTGCGTGAGAAGGGTAGCCGGTGTCCATTGTCCCTGACCGCCGCCAGCTTGTCGCGACCTTCTGGCGCGTCTAACTCAGGTGCCACAAACACACTGATAATTCTCTCCGATAATTCCTCTCTTATTCTTTTTATATATAAAAATATGCCAAATAATATATATAAAAATGTACGGAATGACCCATATTTGGTCATTCTGCTACATACGCGTATGCCACCCAGTTAATTTTAAAATTATTGTCTAATACGATAATTTTAATACAATAACCATAATTTCAATGTACTTAATGATCTGATATTATCATCTATAGTTAACAATATTTGAAGCTTTGGTTTTCACTCTATCCCTTCCGCTTGTGATTATAAAATCAAGTTATTATTCTGCAAGGAAATATCACGCGCAGCGAATTGGAATTGTTCCGGCCATTTTCTTACAAAGGATTTACATGTAGCCTGAAGCAGAGCCTTAGCGAGAACCAATCATTCTTAAATCTATACACAAGTAGCTATAGATAAAAAAAGAAAATATGTACACAGACTGAAACATACAGGAAAAAAACATGATAAACATAATATAAAAGCACATGAAGTTACTGTTGTTATCTCTCAAACAAGTCAAAATTGCAATTACTGCAAATGGCGAGTAAACCTCAATTTTAATCTACATGCCCGAACTTGTCAACTTTTCTGCGTGTGTTCATGACGCTTCTACCGCCAATGAATGCCAGATTAATGAACGAAATGAAACCAACTGTAATAAAAATCAACATTCACTTTAACTGAAGTTAGTATCAAAGATAATTACCTTAACTTGCAAAGTTAGCTAAATTATTGAATTCATCCCGGAAACAAAATTTTTCCATATAGCCTTTACAAATGCAATCAACTATAACTTATTCCACTTTGACCTCGCTCAACCGTTAACAAAATAACAGCAAAGTGTCGCGAAAACTCCCCAGTGTTCCTGTAATCATTCAACTTATGATTCCTTATTCCTGTGATGACCAACACAATTTGAAAACTTTCCGGCAAGCATTTCGTGTTCTATGGGCATTATTCACGGCAATTATGCCACCCTTAATAGACACACACACAAAAAAAGAAGCTAAAAACATGTTGGCGAGATAACCCTAGATCTTCGACCAACTACAGACAAAGCGACACTGCGCTCGCTGCAAGCTTCTGCCCAGAAAAATGCCATGTAACAACCTAGCGGTATAAACGTTACATCGAACTGATTCATCACAAAACGTTGAAACCTTTTGGTTTATGTCACAGAATATTCTTAGAAAGCATATCACAACATTTGCATCGCTGTTAGATGAATTCTGATTGCGAAGATAAGAGATTGGGAGCAACAACGGCGTTTCATTTTATCCGCCACTGCGTATCAATTTTTATGGCTCAGGAAATCATTTAAAATTTCAGGACTTTATCCAATCGCGTCCACTTAACATCGTGAAAGTCAATTTGACTATAAAAATTTCACGTGGGCAAAATATAAAGTTCGGAATTGTTGATTCAGCACCTGGTTTCCGACTGCGGAATTCATTCTAGCTGTAACCAGCAAAAACATACGTTCCATAAAATGAGCAACCGGCGAATAAGCCTTTCAGTCTTTGCTCGTTAATGGGTAGGTCCCATTGAAGAGGCTGCTTCTACCTGAGGGGACCCTCTTACCAAACAAAGGCTCTCCTGTAGTAGCGTTTCTTGGAATATCTGTGTCAGGTGTTCCGAACACGACAAACCTTTACAGTATCCGCGTTTAACAACTTCAAACTTGCATCCACAACATCTGCGTGACACATGTTCCTTTTGCTATTAATCTATTTATTTGTTATACAAAATTTATATTTATATTTACATTTCAAATCTATCAACTAAAATTCCCGGTTATAAACTGTACACGCACCTGTACATTTTTTTGAACCGATGGTGATAATTATTGTTCGGCTTGGAGTTCGGGTCGAGCTTCTACTACCGTGATCGCATTCATTTCGGACCCGTCTTTACGAGATTGCCCGTTATTTTCTCTGTGGCCTTCATTTTTCCACGGAACACGTCCATCTTGTTGATAAGGTTTTCCGTCGTTTCCCTTCCAACGCTTGTTTCGATGATCCTTTCCTTGTTTTGAATAGTCACCGTGGGAATTTAGTTGCAACTCCTTTTGCCCCGAATCCTTCTCATCTTGCGTTTTTGCGTTCATTGCCCGCTGACCAATGGCGTCCAAATTCTTCAAAGTATCCAGCAACTCCGGAATTGTGCGAATCAGCACAGGATTTATATGTGCCTGTACGTGCGGACTAAAATGCGTGACGACTGCGTCAATAAATTCGCCGTCTGACATGGACACGTCAAAATATCTCGACTGTATGACTAGTCTCTCGACGTAATTTTCCATCGAGTCGTTGACCTGCGGGTCATACCTGTTCTGATAAAGTTTTAGCCTTGCCTGATTTTGTATTTTTGTGGACCAGAAGGTCCGTAAAAATAACTATTTGAATTCATTGTACGACATACCGGGTTGGTAAGCTAGCAACAGCCATGGGCGGCCCGTTTAAAAAAATGAATGTTCAATGATCAGCAATTTCGCTGTTTCCGGCACTCCCTTTATATCAAAATACCTGTCAAGCTCAGAAATATATGCATTTGGATTGATATTTTTACGTGAGCCAAACCGTGGAATCTTTAACTCGACATTGCTGACAGCGTAATGTCGACACGTTGCATTTATCGATCCACCACTCGCGCAAGAATCATTTAAGTTGCTTATTTTCTTTTCAAATAAGGACAACTTAGATCCTTTATCCTGTACAAACTTTTCTTGTGAAATCTGAAGCTCTTTCTGGCCGTCTTTAATCTGTTCGATTGAACCAGATAGAACTTCGATTTCAGTATTCACTTTCGTGAACTTAGCCTCGGTTTGGTCCTTGACTGAATGTACAAATTCGGAAATTTGTCCGAGGTTCGCACTGCTTTCAGCTCGGGTTCTTTCAACTGACTGGTTAGTAGACTCTAAACGTTTACATAACTGATCATTTGAATTTTTCAGTGAGTTACAAGTTTCAGCTAATTTATCTGTGGTCTGGGACAAAATATTGACGTCAGACCTAATGCTCGCTTTAAAACTCTTCATCTCTTCCGAGATCTGCCCTTGAAAGCTGGACAATCGTTCTTCAACCATCCTGAGAGTGGTCTCATGCTTCTTGTCAAGTGCATCGATTTTCTCTGACAACTGTGACTGCATTTGGTTTTGTGACGCTTGCAACTGTGCCTATCCTCATTGGATTTCTGATATTGCACCATTTGCGCCATCATCATCGCCATCATATTGCCCAATTGTAGTATGTTTTCTTGTGTAACTGGTGTAGTGTTTTCTGGATTGTGGGTGTTTTTAGCAATGGGTGGAGCTGAGACATTTTCTGTGATTCTATCAGAGATATTTGGAAAATTTTCCATTTCTGTCTCCCCCATGCTTGTGGATTGAGAGCTATAACCCGCTTCAGAAGCTAAATCAACATTTGCATTCGTCTCAGTTTCTGCCATAGTTCGTTGATGCATTGTCTCTGAATTAATTCATTCATCATCTCACTACTTACAGAAATTACCGATAAGTTTTCTATTAAAACAATCCCGGATCTAAGCTTCATTAACAGAAACTACAATAGCAAACACGAAACTCCCGCAAACAAACCAAATAAATCACAGAAAGACACAAATTCCACGTTCAACACGAAATCAAATAGAAAATCAACATCAATCCCGCGATTCAATACAAAAATTCAGCAAATTTTGCATCACAAACATGCAATAAAAAAATAAAATTGTAACCACAGATTTTGCAAACAGAACACAACAAATATCAAGCAACGCCGTCATGAACACAACGCATCCAAGTGCACGTGGACAGAACACTCTGCACAAACACATCAATTTCAATTACACATGGAGTGTTTTGAAAAACAAACTCCCATCATCCTTGAAAAATTATGAATGGATTGTTCAAATAATCAAAGCAACATGAAAACATGAGCAAATTGAACATTAATAAAAAACACAAAAATATGCAAGCTACACAAAAATTTGAAAATAGCCAGAACAGTGTGTACTTTTAAAACCCAGTCATTGAGATATTTTAATCGCTTGATTAATTAAATCGAAGCCGAACGTTGGGCTAGCCAATTGTGGCGGTTTATACGCCGTGGAGGTAAGGGTGAAAACCTTTTACTTCTTTTTATAATTAAAAGAAACCTTAGGCCGCTAATTTATTGGGTACTCATAATGGCGTACAGGCGAGGCTTATTTATCGTTAACATTGACACATTGAAATATGATAAAAATAACTATGCAAAGCCTCTTCTTACAATTGCCAACACATATTAACAAATAAACAAAAGCATCAAAACACAACCACCTTTAAATTAATCTTGAAACAAACTCCCAATGTTAATTGGCAAGCAAGAAAGCTACACACTTGATTTGTTGAAATGAAAGCTCCCGTCACAATGATCGGGAACCATAAATCAAACACAGTATTGACAATTAACTGTACCCGAAAAAACTTCCAGAATGCAATATAGTCCCTGATACTTGGCGTGTGATGGAACTTCATTTCATTTAGCATAACTGGAGATATCGGTTGTAACAAAAGAATGCGAATGTCAACAGCGGTAATTTTTAAATGGAGGAAGCTTTATAACCAAGAGAAACACATTTCATTCAAAGGGCTTTTTTTTAACTTATGGCTTTACGCCTCTTCGACGTCGAGGTCATTAGAGACGGGATGGGACAGTGGACAAGGAACGGGAAGAAATTTGGCCATGAACCTTTAGAAGGAAGTATCCCGCCATTCACCTGGAGTGGTTTGGGAAAACCATGAAAATCCCAAATCTGGATGCCCGGACGGGGATTCGAACAGCCGTCCTCCCGAATGCGAGGCCGGAGTGTTAGCCGCTCACCCACCATGCTCGGTCAAAGTGCTACAGTACCCGCTTGAATCTGATTTAAAGACCATATTACTGATGGTAATTCTCACTGATTAAACCATGCATTTTATTCAACACAAAGACACTGGACGGTGATGAACCGTTACATATAGCAGCTCAAAAATATTTCAGTATGAGACACTCTAAACTGTTTCGATCACATCACACGAATGCGCTTGTCGCTGTAGTGTTTGACCAAATGCTACTGACTACTTTCTAGTAGAGAATCCCTTTTCGCTGTCGAGCGAGGCACGTCCACCGACTCAGTTGTCCATAATTAACTCCTACATGTGGCTTCTTGTTACTCTCCACACAGTTGAGTGGCTCTAGCACTAACAATATTTATTCTTACGTGAACTAAACAAAGTATTCCTCTTGTGGAATTTCAGATAGCAAAGTATATAAATACGCAACTTGTGACGTAGACATATATACATCTACATCAAAAGTTGCATTATATTTTAAAGTTATAGATTACACTGCAGACCCATACTGGTGTTTCAGTATACAAAAGCACTGGTTTTATTTCTACGCATAATAAAATTACTTGTAGTGTGTGGCGGTTACGCCTGGGAGGTGAAGAGTGAAAACCTTTTACTTCTTTTTATAATTAAAAGAAACCTTAGGCCGCTAATTTATTGGGTACTCAAATGGCGTACAGGCGAGGCTTATTTATCGTTAACATTGACACATTGAAATATGATAAAAAGAACTATGCAAAGCCTCTTCTTACAATTGCCAACACATATTAACAAATAAACAAAAGCATCAAAACACAACCACCTTTAAATTAATCTTGAAACAAACTCCCAATGTTAATTGGCAAGCAAGAAAGCTACACACTTGATTTGTTGAAATGAAAGCTCCCGTCACAATGATCGGGAACCATAAATCAAACACAGTGTTGACAATTAACTGTATTCGATCTCAAATGCCGGGCGCCAGGATAATTTATATTTTCCACCAAGTGTGGCTTTAAGAAAGTCTGCCCCAGCTAGCTCAATATTTGGGGGTGCGAGAACTCATAATCATTCAGTGGTCGTTACAGGGCTGTACTCAATGACCGAATAAAAGTACCACACTGCACTTGTAGGATGATTACCGTGACGGCGATGTATTTCCCGCGACGGCGGAATTACTATAGCCCCTTGGCTATAGCGGACAATGCACCACGTCCGTGCAAGCGTAATGGATGCGTGCACAGTGACCTCACTGTACAAGACACGCTTATCGACCCTCAGGTGCGAAGCCAAGACCAAGCGATCTCCAGCTTCGGAAGATCCGCTCCTTCTAGTCTGAAGGCTCGGAGCCAAGTCCCCTCCAGCGTCCGCCGGAAAAAGCCTCCTCTCGTCACTCGTGGTGTACATAAAAAAAATACACCATCATTACAAAACGCAAAGGTGAGTCTCTCTCGATTGGTTCTGCCATTTTTAAGCTCCTCCCTTCGGCTGTCACGATAGGCGAACCTTGTCTTCCTCGACTCGTGTGAACTCGGGATAGCCTCGGACATTATCGTCACCTGTGACCTCCAAAACTCCCCGTTCGAAGACCTGGGCTTGGGTAGTTTGTTCACCTCAGCGTACCGTTTCCCCGGAGCCAAGGGATTATACGCTTGACCAACTGCGTGAGAAGGGTAGCCGGTGTCCATTGTCCCTGACCGCCGCCAGCTCGTCGCGACCTTCTGGCGCGTCTAGCTCAGGTGCCACAAACACACTGACAATTCTCTCCGATAATTCCTCTCTATTCTTTTTATATATAAAAATATGCCAAATAATATATATAAAAATGTACGGAATGACCCATATTTGGTCATTCTTCTACAAGTGTCAACTTATTTTTATTTAGTAAGTGTTTTCTTGGCTTCACACTATTTATCCTCCAGAACTTAGCAAGATTCTTTACTTGTAAACAGTCTCTTACGTGGTTTGACGCTGTCCGCCATCTCTTTATTTCCTGAACTAATTTCATCGCCTTAACGTACCCATTAATCCTACATCCTCAGTTACCTGCATCATATTTCCTAATCTTTGTCTTTCTACATAATTCTTTCATTCGACTGTTTCCTCCATTTACAAATCAATTAATCGTGCTTACCTTAGCATGTGATCCTTCTGTCTCCAAGATAATATGCCGCCTTTTTCAAAACACATTCATTTCGTACTTTATCCAGTCAATTAATTTTGAGTCTTCTTATACATAACAAAAGATCGTATTTTTTGTCTTTCTGGTTTTCCTAAATCCAACTACTGTAATCCATAGATACAGTAATGAAAACTCCCCGTGTCAGTATCTGAAACTTAAAGATTTATACTCTTTTCAGGAAGGCTGTTTCCTTCATCTTTCTTCTTCTATTCTGATTTAAACAGCGTTCTTCCTTCGGCAGCAGTTGTAATCTTACCTGTTAAATAACAGAATTCTCTTACTTATTATTTTACATGTGACCCTGTTATTATGTTAAAATTAAAATTGGCAGAGGAAAAAGTAAGCAGGTAGAAGAAAGGGGGAAAATTGAGGAGTAGTGAAATTGCCACCGAAGCGTGTGCTCCTTTGCTATAACGGAAAAATTAGGAGGATTCCATTAAAAGAATAATTTGGTGAGTTACATATTGTGCAAATTTAAAAATAAATTGCAGCTCGTCGCTGATAAGACAGGTAAGGATTTCGGCTATGTGCGTAGAACCATTAATCACAATTCGTTTTGGGAAACCATAGAAAACCTTAATATAGATGGCTTGACAGGAATTTGAAACTGTGTCCTCCCAAACGATGGCACTAGAATTAGTTCTTGCTTAGAACTTTCTTTGTGTTATCCTTGTTTCACATCAATGCAGAAATTTTGGAATCAACATTATCTTTTGTAAAGTCACCGTTGTCCTTACTTTTTGCAGAGTGCAGTTAACTAATCAATTCATCGTGTTAAATCTTTTCACTTTCTCCAAAGTATCAACTTTGGCACCATCCATATTTAAGATTCCTTAATTGTTCAATTGTTTCATAAATTATAATAAATTTTTATTCAACTATATTTCCCCCATGAATGCTAAGCCTTATAAATCATAATCATTCGGCCCTGTTAAACCTAAACGTGTAGAAATAATAAAAATGTTTCTCTGTATTGCTAACCCATATGAGCAATCAACGATGAAGAGATCCCTTCAGATATATTCTTCCTATATAAGCAGCCTGACTATTCGCGCACTGAGCGGCAGCTGAAGTAGTGTGTTGCGCGGGCAGCCCATCACAGCGGCGACAGGCGCAAGCTCAGCTCGCTCTCCGCAAACAACAGCCGCGCTGTTTGCGACCTCAGCAAAGCACCGACGCTCCCCCCAGCCATTGATGTAAACAGCGGACCACCAATATACTGTACAAGCACTGTCACTGTTATAAAGAGCTCCGCACCAGTTCTGGTCGTCATTAATGCCTCTCTCCACACCAAATCGTTTTCGTCAGTGAAACATTAACAGCAAGACTGATAATGAAAAGAAAATCTTTAACATTTTCAGAAACATCCATCGAGAGCATTGAAGCACAGTAATTCCTTTCACTCTTCTGTTACGTCTGGTATATTATTAACTGGTTACACTATTAGCAGATTAAATTCTTAAGAAGGTTAAACAAAGAGCTGGTTTCCATTGTTTTTGTAGTTTTGGATTTAAGTTACGTATTACAAAAGTAATTGAAATATTATAACTATTCTTATAATCTATACATATTATAAAAATGTAACTAGGAGTATGTTTATGCACAGAAGATTTTTAAAAAATTAATTGGAACTTATAACAGTCTCGGACGCTGCCCTTCCATGAAATTTTATTTTAAGAATTATGTATGGAAAGATGGGAGTTGATTAATTGTGAATTTGATTATTTTTCTTGATTAATTGTGAATTGGTGTACATTCGTCGGGTAAATGAACATTTTTTTATGGAAACTGTGCAAATGATAAGTATTACGATTAAGAAGTATTATGTATGAAACACTGATTAAAAGTTTTTAATTGTAAGTGTTGATGTGAACCATGATGTTTAGATGACAATTCTCAACGGTTTGGACTGCGTTGTGTGTAAATGCAGCCAAACAGTATTAATTTTCATTGTGAGGTGTTTTCTACTGACTGTGAGCCATTTGGTACAATATTTAATTATTTTTGCTTGGATTTAATAGTTAACTTCTTTTTAACGATCGAGAAACGTCTGTCGGCACTCTTTGTGATGTTTCGGAAGTTTTTATGGCGCTCGTAGAGACGACGAGCAAAATCACTTGTCAGTCGTTGTAAGAAGATTTGTTTCAGAGTCGTTTAGCAGTTTTACAGTTGTTTGTGAGTTTAATCGCTGAATTATTTGTGTTTAAGTATCCTTGAACGTGTCTATTGCATTATCCGAGTGTAATGTTACTATGGAGCAAACGGAGAAATAAATATGAAGTGAAAAGTGATTCGTATGTGTTGTCATTTAATTGAGCTATTTAATCCATTCGAACCAGTAGTCATTTAACCTTGGGTGGAAGGTAAAACCTCTGGTGACCAATGAAAATAATCTGTGAATTGGAGTAATTAAAGGTAATCATCATTAATTGACAACAGTTAGTTACGGAAGGGCGTGACAAACTCTATAAATAAGCTGCATACAGGTAAGAGTAATCAAAGTTTGGTCGAATCGTGCAGTATCCAGATGCGTGTAGCATTAGGATGTGACATTAGTCCGATGCTGGACTGCATGGGAACGTGAGGGCATGAACACTCGTCGTCAAGACTCCGGTCGACCACGTCTGACCACCACCAGCGAGGATTGCGCAATAAACGTATTGCAACCCCTTCACATCTTCGCCTGTAATCAGAGAACAAGTTATTGATTAACACCTGCGACATTATGTGTCATACTGTATCCTTGGTTGGAGACTAGCAGTAGTCAGACTAGGAAATTGCTGTCTCTTTCGTAGGCTGCCATTAACACTGCAATAAAAACGGCTGCTTTTTGGAGTGGTGCAGCGATGTGGACGCATGGAATCCTTGGGAGTTACTCCGCATAGTATTCGGTGATGAATTTCTCCACTACCCCAGATTACCTTAGTTGGCGAGGATGGTAACAACCTGGGCACAGCGGTGCTACTCCTGAGGTCACGGATGGTTGTGATTGAGTGAACTCTGACGTCATTACGGTACGTCACGGACTTCCAGCGCCCTCATATGTTACTTCTCATGTGACGGCATCGTGGTGCCATTTTTCATCAGGACAATGCTCGTCTACACACCAGACGTGTATCTATGAACTGTCTGCGTGATGTTGAGATACTCCCGTGGCCAGCAAGATCCTCAGATTTGCCTCGAACTGAACGTGTGTGGGACCAGCTCGGACGTCCATTCCGTCCCTGGATGTCAATGATCAGTAATAACAGTTGTGGACCAGCTTGCCTCAGAAGAGGATACGACGGCTTTTTGACAATCCTTCCCAACCGAACCAGTGCATGCATCAGGCCATAGGAGATACAACATCATACTGATAAGTGCGTTTATACGTCCAAGTTCTTTGTAAATCCGACTGGATTTCATAATCATTGCAATAACGTCACATACCCTCTCAACCCATGAAATTTCATTTCGTTTCCTTCCACCCATCTGGATGCTTCTTTTTTTTCAGGCAGTGTATTTAGAAATTCTGCCACACTTTGTTTAAACATGACTAACGAGATACATCACATTGCCACAGTGTGGTGAAAATATAAATACTAATAAATGCCAGCTTAGTCATCGTGTCATTGTGGCTGTGTGCCAGTGACGGTCAGGAATTATTTTTTTCACTATAGTCATATATAACGCTGATATAGCAACCTATGAAGAAACGTTACCTTTCTTTGATTTCTGTTGTGGTTCAACTTAATTTAAATTAAAAACTAACTGTAAAGAAAAGTATGTATTTAGTTTAATTCCATATACTAATTATTAGTTGTTTTTATTTATATTTATTTAATGTAGATGTTTTCTTTATATTCTCTGTCCATAGATGTGCCTATTACAGCAAATAAGAATTGAAGTTACCTATTTATGTTTTTGTAATGTTTCAACAATTTTCGCCTTTAAATTAAAAGTTAAAACCAACCATGAAGAAATGTATGTGGTTCATCTAATTTTATGTGCTAATTATTAAGAGGACTGCGTAATGGAGCAGGGTGGAGCAAATATTGTAAAACATTACAAAAGCAAAGTTATGAGCGTTATTTAATGATAATCGTATTTAGTAAAGCAACTTCGAAGAAATGAATTGCAAGAACACGACCTTTAACCCTTCCTGGTAACGTGTCACCGGATGTAAGAGGGGGGTGGAGTGAGTGGAGAGGCTTTTGTCGCCTTTAAGGCGTCCGTCGCACATCGACCTGGGCTCATCCCGTATGCATGGAAAATCCAGCTTCCTCGCCCTTCAACAAACTCTCGCTCACCAATTCTATATTCATGACTACGATTGTATACATTAAGTTCACCTAAAATAACGCCATAAATGCATTAATAGCGAAACAGTCGACGTTCCACATCTGTAAGCGAAGGTTTCAACAGGAAGAACGATATACAGCACCGTTATACATACCTCTTTACATTGCGCACCGACGAAAATGGAAGGGGTAGTATGCACACTGACTGACTATTAGAAAAGAATTAAAAATCAATAATCGGGTGTTATTTAACACCGGCTGCGGCCACGACTTCTTCCACAACGAAATTTGAGGTCTGTGCTGTTAATTCACAGAAAGAATATCAAAATAATTATAATTGATAAAATTGCAATGGAGCGCACTCTGGTGGCAATCTCCCTACACACCCGTCTATCTCCTTTCCTTTTGCCCTCAACGAATTTGAACTTTAAAAATTCTTTCAGTGTTTTTGGTAAATTATGCATGATTTCTCTTTTAATTTATTCCAATCCCTTACACCGTTTCCTGCGAAAGAAAATTATCCCACACCCTTATGCCTGAAATCAAGTGCCAGCTTGTGGTCGTGGTCATCTTTATCCTTCCATGCATCTCTCTTAATTCTCCCACAAATATATTTCCATGCCTCATCACCAATATATGCCTTGTATCCTCCCATAACTCTCTTCACCCTCCTATCTTCCAATTAATCCCACTCCAGCTCCTTTATCATCCACTCCAGCCAAAAGCAGAGGAGCACCCTGTCTTTAATTCTTTTTTTGGACATCCTCCTTTCCTTCTGAATTCAAAAAGTATTTTAATGTATGCGTACATCATTTGTTTCTACCACACCTTAAAACTGTCACTAATTTGGAAGGTTTATTGTTGTGGGTGACACAGGTAAACTTTTATATTGGTAATAAAGATTGTTCGAAAGCAATTGCTGAAAAGGTGAGCCTCACACACGTAAGAGGGGGATAAATGTCTATTTGAAAGTATTTCAGAACTAAGGGTTTGGGAGAATTTTCTTTCGTAGATAAGAAAGTCAGAGATTGGACTAAATTGCCAAAGGAAGTGATGAATAATTTACCAAAAACGCTGAAACAACTTTAAAATTAGTAAAGGACAGAAGTAGGTTGGTACAAGAAAAGGGAAAATGGATGTGTAGGGAAATAGCCATCGGAGCGTGCGCTCCATCGGAATTAAGTTAATCTCATAGCATTGAAAGCACGTTAGTGTTCTAGCGTGTTTAACATATATAAAGCAGGTTGAAAAAAGTCAAAATATTTATTCAAGTCTGGACCA
>JARYHS010008075.1:165614587-165683491 GCA_031002005.1 Vandiemenella viatica
TTAACTAATCCAGCATGTCTCAAAATATGACCTACCAGCCTGTCTCTTCCTTCTGTAAGCTTCTTCCACAAACTTCTTTTCTCACCCATCATTTCCAAAACTCGTTCATTTCTTACTTTGTCTGTCCACTTAATTTTCAGCATTCTTCTGTAACACCACATTTCAAATGCTTCAATCTTCCTTCTTTCCGGTATTCCTAAAGTCCATGTTTCGCTACCGTAAAGTGCTGTGCTCCACACATGGAGTTTTAAAAAGTTTTTTCTAATTCCTAGATTAATATTTGAAACTAAAAGATTTCTCTTTTTCATGAAGGCTCTTTTTGCTAGTGCTATTCTGCTTTTAACATCATTCTTGCTTCGGCCGTCGGTTGTAATTTTTCTTCCTAAGTAACAGAATTCACTTACTTCTCCAATTGCATCCGATCCTATTTTTATATTCAATCTACTAGTATTGGTATCATTTCTGCTACATTTCATCACTTTAGTCTTGCTTTGATTTATATTCAGTCTAAAATCTTTTACCTTTTTATTTTAGTACCAAATATTATTTACCCGCACCTTGCTCAAAAAAGGATGTGTTATGATTTATTTATCCCTTCGGCATTTTTAGGGTACCGATGAAAAACATGTGTACCAGGTTTCTTCAAATTCGCTACAGCCGTTTTCGGAACACGACTTAATGTCTATTCATCATCTTCCCCCCCCCCCCTCCTCCCCGCCCAGTTAGGTGTTGTTTAAAGTTAATTTCCCCAACAGTCAACCAGTGAAAAAAATGATAATCACTTTCAGTAATAGCCATCCCATTCTTTTCCAGTATATAGCAAACTGTTGACAGAGTGTCATCCAACGTAGAGGGAGTTTCAGTCACCCAATGTAGACGCAAGAAATTTAATCAAAATCGCCTCGGACGTGATGCGGAACAAACATACACAGACACGATGTCTTCTGTACATCATGTTTGCCCTGAGGAGCATCGACCTGTTGCCTGATCGCTCCCTCCACTGCACCCCCCCCTCCCCCTTCCCACCAAACCACAAAGCAGCGCTGCAGGCAGAAGCGAGTGTGCAATATTCAGCGAGCGCGCTCCGGGCCGCAGACATTACTCAGCGGAATGCGAAACGCCGCTGACCTACGACCGGACAGCGCGCCGCGTTTAGAACTGACGTAATGAACCTGCCAAGACATTAACGTTCCGCTTAATACATCAGTCGCGCCGCCTCCAATTTATGACTGTCCGTCGGCGGTAATCGCAATGGCCGCCTGCATTCCTCCCACTAACAGCTCTCGTTTTCGGCCGGTTTTATTTTGACAGTTTATCACCGATTTCGCTACGTTTATGGCCCGTTACTGTAAATTCGTTGATTAAACGCCCCGGTCAGTAGACAGCAAAAAGGTTCCAACTAGTTTCTGTTTTGTTTAAACTTCATTGCTTGCTCTATGCCGCCTAAATAAAAATAAGTGTTTTCGGTAATAAATACACGAATAATCCACTCCAGGGATCGTAGAATCATTGTTTACGAATTTAATCTGCTATTTAAAACGTACCGTTACAAGTTTTTGGTTGTACTGTCTGGTATCACTCACAAACACAAAATTTACAGAACCGAGAATTTCACTCACCGAACGGTAGACATTGCCGCAAGACACCAATTCAATTTAATGTAACAAAACAACATCTAGCGTATGATAAAATCTTTGGTAGGCACTTTCATCGGTATACAGTGGTTGAATTCTACAAAATACATCTCAGGTACAATAATTCTGATACAAAATATTGAGATATTATTATCATTTTACTCATGTTTTATTATTCAATTTTTAGCTACCATTTTCATGTTTAATTAGCAACTAATGCGGAGACGCGTTGAATGGCTCCTGCAATACTATTTTTTTTATTATTTTTTTTAAATAATTTTTTTGCTAGCGAAGCATCGACCACAAAGAACGAAAATTGAGGCATTTCCAATATGGTGTAATAGAAGGATGCTGAAAATTAAGTGGACAGGTAAAGTACAAAATGAAGGAGTTTTGGAAATGATAGGTGAGGAAAGAAGTCTTTGGAAGAGTCTTACATGAAGAAGAGATAGGCTGGTAGGTCGTATTTTGAGACATGCTGGATTGGTTAATTTGTTATTGGAGGGAACTGTAGAGGAAGACAGAGATTGAAATACATGAAGCAAATAATTGAAGACGTTGGTTGTAAGGGATATGTTGAGATGAAGAGGTTATCGCAGGTTACGAAGGGATGGGGGACTGCATCAAACCAGTGGAAAGACTGATAACGGTGAAAAAAAATGGGGCTTTACAGATAGTCTATGTCGGGCTCATTAGAAATGGTTGAGGATAGACGGAGCGAGTGGTACAACGAACTACAAGGAATTCTGCAGTGGTGTTTTGAAGAGACTATCCCGACACTCGCCTGGACTGATTTCTTGAAACCATAGAATAGCCGGATGAGAATTGAACCCGCGTCCTCGATGCAGGGCGATTACTTGCTCACTATTCTGCGGGAACTCCAGCTAGATCTCTATTTATTCAGTATTAACCTTTCGTTCTGGTAAGAGAAAATCGGTTCGCTGGTAAATGTAAAAGACTGTTATGGAGTGGGCATGGGTCGATGCTGGATAGGCAGGTAGAGATAAACAGTAACGTAGCCTATGAGAGAAACAATTTAGGAGTTTGACAGTTAGAAGGATGACGAGAGCTCATATTCTCGGCGGACCTGATCTTTATATTATGTTGAAGAGACTGGTGGTATAATATGTCGAAGGATATAACAAAACACAATATTTCAATAGATGTAATAACCTCGTAATAAACTCACTGTAGAATGTAGATATCTTTTCGGTAATAAAGTTTCCAAAGAAAACTAAAGTGAGTATTAATAATCGGTCTAAGAAATTTCATATAATACAGATGGTGAAAAGAATAATTTGGCCTATTGAGCGACACTTGTCTCGCAATGCTCTACCAGGAGTTAGGAATCTTTACAGGCGGCTAGTTCTAGGACTTCCGTCGCATAAGTGGAAATGTAAAATACAGTTCAGTATTAATAACGTGAAAACAAGTTACATTGCCTCCAGTTCAATATCTCACACATCTCTAAAAATATTCTTTTTAAATACGGTATCCTTGGTGTAACGTACGTTCCATCTTCTGAAAGTACTTCTGCCATATAGAGTTGTCCTGAGGATTGAATAATGAAGCTGTTTCATCTCTGCCTTCTCAGATCATATGGTAACCTGAATTCCGTATGGAAGGTGTTGATTTTGATAGTATATTGCGTATTTTTTAAGCGGAGCATTTGCCTATATGGTTACGGAAATTCTCCACCGTAATCTTGATACCTGGAGAGTTAGTTCGGAGATTTAAGCCTGGGGCAGTTCTGCTTCTCGGAATTCAGTGTCGTGACGCTAACGATTCCACTTTAAGCATTCTCAATAAATAAAAGACGCTGTAGATAAAAAAAATCGATATTAAAATTAGATCAGGTTCCTATAAAAACAACTACGACGACGGTAACCATGAAAACAACCAAAAAGACAACAACGAGGACGACGAAAATGAAGAAGACAACGATAACGACAATGGAGATAACAACAACGACAATGATATCAAAGACAAACGATAACTATGGTGATAGCGAAGACGATAATGACGACAGCAAAAACAACTGCACCGAAGTTCAGCGGTTTAAGTTGTTGTCAACTAACGCATGTGGCGGTTTTGCCGGAGAGGTAAGGGTGAAAACCATTTACTTCTTTTTGTATATTAAAAGAAACCTTAGGCTGCTAATTTATTGGGTACTCATAATGGCGTACAGGCGAGGCTTATTTATCGTTAACATTGACACATTGAAATATGATAAAAAGAACTATGCAAAGCCTCTTCTTACAATTGCCAACACATATCAACAAATAAACAAAGCATTAAAACACAACCACCTTTAAATTAATCTTTAAACAAACTCCCAATGTTAATTGGCAAGCAAGAAAGCTACACACTTGATTTGTTTAAATGAAAGTTCCCTTCACAATGATCGGGAACCATAAATCGAACACAGTATTGGCATTAACAATCTCAAATGCCGGGCGCCAGGATAATTTATATTATCCACCAAGTGTGGCTTTAAGAAAGTCTGCCCCAGCTAGCTCAATATTTGGGGGTGCGAGAACTCCTAATCGTTCAGTGGTCGTTACAGGGCTGTACTCAATGACCGAATAAAAGTACCACATCGCACTTGTAGAATTATTACCGTGACGGCGATGTATTTCCCGCGACGGCGAAATTACTATAGCCCCTTGGCTATAGCGGACAATGCACCACGTCCGTGCAAGCGTAATGGATTCGTGCACAGTGACCTCACTGTACAAGACACGATTATTGACCCTCAGGTGCGAAGCCAAGACCGAGCGATCTCCAGCTTCGGAAGATCCGCTCCTTCTCGTCTGAAGGCTCGGAGCCAAGTCCCCTCCAGCGTCCGCCGGAAAAAGCCTCCTCTCGTCGCTCGTGGTTTACATAGAAAAATATACACCATCATTACAAAATGTAAAGGAAAGTCTCTCTCGATTGGTTCTGCCATTTTTAAGCTCCTCCCTTCGGCTGTCACGATAGGCGAACCTTGTCTTTCTTGATTCGTGTGAACTCGGGATAGCCTCGGACTTTTTCGTCACCTGTGACCTCCAAAACTACCCGTTCGTAGACCTGTGGCTTGGGTAGTTTGTTCACCTCAGTTTACCGTTTCCCCGGAGCCAAGGGATTATACGCTTGACCAACTGCGTGAGAAGGGTAGCTGGTGTCCATTGTCCCTGGCAGCTGCCTGCCTGTCGCGACCTTCTGGCGCGTCTAGCTGGGAGGTCCCACAAACATTGACAATCCTCTCCGATAATTCCTTTCTTATTCTTTGTATATATAAAAATATGCAAAATATTATATATAAAAATGTACGGAATGACCCTTATTTGGTCATTCTGCTACATATGCCACCCAGTTAATTTTAAAATTATTGTCTAATACGATAATTTTAATTCAATAACCATAATTTCAATGTACTTAATGATCTGATATAATCATCTATATTTAACAATATTTGAAGCTTTGGTTTCACTCCATCCCTTCCGCTCGTGATTATAAAATCAAGTTATTATTCTGCAAGGAAATATCACGCGCAGCGAGTTGGAATCGTTCCGGCCATTTTCTTACAAAGGATTTACATGTAGCCTGAAGCAGAGCCTTAGCGAGAACCAATCATTCTTAAATCTATACACAAGTAGCTACAGATAAAATAAGAAAATATGTACACCGGCTGAAACATACAGAGAAAAAACATGATAAACATAATATAAAAATTCATATGAAGTTACTGTTGTTATCTCTCAAACAAGTCAAAATTGCAATTACTGCAAATGGCGAGTAAACCTTATTTTTGAGCTACATGCCGGAACTTGTCAACTTTTCTGCGTGTGTTCATGACGCTTCTACCGCCAATGAATGCCAGATTAATGAACGAAATGAAACCAACTGAAATAGAAATCAACATTCCTTTTAACTGAAGTTAGCATCAAAGATAATTACCTTAACTTGCAAAGTTAGCTGAACTATTGAATTCATCCCGTAAACAAAATTTTTCCATTTAGCCTTTACAAATGCAATCAACTATAACTTATTCCACTTTGACCTCGCTCAACCGTTAACAAAATAACAGCAAAGTGTCGCGAAAACTCCCCAGTGTTCCTGTAATCATTCAACTTATGATTCCTTATTCCTGTGATGACCAACACAATTTGAAAACTTTCCGGCAAGTATTTCGTGTTCTAAGGGCATTATTCGCGGCAATTATGTCACCCTTAATAGACACACAAAAAAATAAGCTAAAAACATGTTGGCGAGATAACCCTAGATCTTCGACCAACTACAGACAAAGCGACACTGCGCTCGCTGCAAGCTTCTGCCCAGAAAAATGCCATGTAACAACCTAGCGGTATATACGTTACATCGAACTGATTCATCACAAAACATTGAAACCTGTTGGCTTATGTCACAGAATATTCTTAGAAAGCATATCACTTCATTTGCATCGCTGTTAGATCAATTCTGATTGCGAAGGTAAGAGGTTGGGAGCAACAACAGCGTTTCATTTTACCCGCGACTGCATATCAATTTTTATGGCTCAGGAAATCATTTAAAATTTCCGGACTTCATCCAATCACGTCCACTTAACATCGTGAAAGACAATTTTACTATAACAATTTCACGTGGGCAAAATATAAAGTTCGGAAATGTTGATTCAGCACCTGGTTTCCGAATGCGGAATTCATTCTAGCTGTAACCAGCAAAAACATATGTTCCATAAAATGAGCAACCGGGGAATAAGCCTTTCAGTCTTTGCTCGTTATTGGGTAGGTCCCATTGAAGAGGCTGCGTCTACCTGAGGGGACCCTCTTGCCAAACAAAGGCTCTCTAGTAGCGGTTCTTGGAATATCTGTGTCAGGTGTTGTTCCGAACACGACAAACCTTTACGGTATCCGCGTTTAACAACTTCAAACTTGCATCCACAACATCTGCGTGACACAGGTTCCTTTTGCTATTAATCTATTTATTTGTTATACAAAATTTATATTTATATTTACATTTCAAAACTATTCAACTAAAATTCCCGGTTACAAACTGTACAAGCACCTGTACATTTTTTTTTTTTTTTTTTTTTTTGAACCGATGGTGATAATTATTGTTCGGCTTGGAGTTCGGCTTGGAGTTCGGCTCGAGCTTCTACTACCGTGATCGCATTCATTTCGGACCCGTCTTTACGAGATTGCCCGTTATTTCCTCTGTGACCTTCATTTTGCCACGGAACACGTCCATCTTGTTGGTAAGGTTTTCCCTCGTTTCCCTTCCAACGCTTGTTTCGATGATCCTTTCCATGTTTTGAATAGTCACCGTGGGAATTTAGTTGCAACTCCTTTTGCCCCGAATCCTTCTCATCTCGCGTTTTAGCGTTCATTGCCCGCTGACCAATGGCGTCCAAATTCTTCAAAGTATCCAACAACTCCGGAATTGTGCTAATCAGCACAGGATTTATATGTGCCTGTACGTGCGGACTGAAATGCGTGACGACTGCGTCAATAAATTCGCCGTCTGACATGGATACGTCAAAATATCTCGACTGTATGACTAGTCTCTCGACGTAATTTTCCATTGAGTCGTTGACCTGCGGGTCATACCTGCTCTGATAAAGTTTTAGCCTTGCCTGATTCTGTATTTTGGTGGACCAGAAGGTCCGTAAAAATAACTCTTTGAATTCATTGTACGACATACCGGGTTGGTAAGCTAGCAACAGCCATGGGCGGTCCGTTTCAAAAAATGAATGTTCAATGATCAGCAATTTCGCTGTTTCCGGCACTCCCTTTATATCAAAATACCTGTCAAGCTCAGAAATATATGCTTTTGGATTGATATTTTTGCGTGAGCCAAACCGTGGAATCTTTAACTCGACTATTGCTGACAGCGTAATGTCGACACGTTGCATTTATCGATCCACCACTCGCGCAAGAATCATTTAAGTTGCTTATTTTCTTTTCAAATAAGGACAACTTAGATCCTGTATCCTGTACAAACTTTTCTTGTGAAATCTGGAGCTCTTTCTGGCCGTCTTTAATCTGTTCGATTGAACCAGACAGAACTTCGATTTCAGTGTTCACTTTCGTGAACTTAGCCTCGGTTTGGTCCTTGACTGAATGTACAAATTCGGAAATTTGTCCGAGGTTCGCACTGCTTTCAGCTCGGGTTCTTTCAACTGACTGGTTAGTAGACTCTAAACGTTTACATAACTCATCATTTGAATTTTTCAACGAGTCACAAGTTTTAGCTAATTTATCTGTGGTCTGGGACAAACTATTGACGTCAGACCTAATGCCCGCTTTAAAACTGTTCACATCTTCCGAAATCTGCCCTTGAAAGCTGGACAATCGTTCTTCAACCATCCTGAGAGTGTTCTCATGCTTCTTGTCAAGTGTATCGATTTTCTCTGACAACTGTGACTGCATTTTTGCTAGAAATGCCATGATATCGCCCAGTTGTGGTGTGTGTACTTGTTCAACTGGAGTTGTGTTTTCTATACTGTGAGTGGTTGCAGCAATGGGTGGAGCTGAGATCTTTTCTGAGATACTATCAGAGACATTTGGAAAATTTTCCATATCTGTCTCCCCAATGCTTGTCGTGGATTGCGAGCTGTAACCCCCTTCAGAAGCTAAATCAACATTTGTATTCGTCTCAGTTTCTGACATAGTTCGTTGATGCATTGTCTCTGAATTTGATTCATTCCTAATTCATTCATCATCTCACTACTTCCCGAAATTACCGATAAGTTTTCTATTAAAACAATTCCGGATCTAAGCTTCATTGACGGAATCTACAATAGCAAACCTGAAACTCCCGCAAACAAACGAAATAAATCACAAGAAATACACAAATTCCCCGCTCAACACGAAATCAAATACAGAATCTAACATCAATCCCGCGATTCAATACAAAAATTCAGCAAATTTTGCATCACAAACATGCAATAAAAAATATAAAATTGCAACCACAGATTTTGCAAAACAGAACACAACAAATATCAAGCAACGCCGTCATGAACACAACACATCCAAGTGCACGTGGACAGAACACTCTGCACAAACACATCAATTCCAATTACACATGGAGTGTTTTGAAAAACAAACTCCCATCATCATTGAAAAATTATGAATGGATTGTTCAAATAATCAAAGCAACATGAAAACATGAGCAAATTGAACGTTAATATAAAACACAAAAATATGCAAGCTACACAAAAATTTGAAAATAGCCAGAACAGTGTGTACTTGTAAAAAAAACCAGTCATTGAGATATTTTAATCGCTTGATTAATTAAATCGAAGCCGAACGTTGGGCTAGCCAATTGTGGCGGTTTTGCCGGGGAGGTAAGGGTGAAAACCTTTTACTTCTTTTGTATATTAAAAGAAACCTTAGGCTGCTAATTTATTGGGTACTCATAATGGCGTACAGGCGAGGCTTATTTATCGTTAACATTGACACATTGAAATATGATAAAAAGAACTATGCAAAGCCTCTTCTTACAATTGCCAACACATATCAACAAATAAACAAAGCATTAAAACACAACCACCTTTAAATTAATCTTTAAACAAACTCCCAATGTTAATTGGCAAGCAAGAAAGCTACACACTTGATTTGTTTAAATGAAAGTTCCCTTCACAATGATCGGGAACCATAAATCGAACACAGTATTGGCATTAACTGTATTCAATCTCAAATGCCGGGCGCCAGGATAATTTATATTATCCACCAAGTGTGGCTTTAAGAAAGTCTGCCCCAGCTAGCTCAATATTTGGGGGTGCGAGAACTCCTAATCAGTTCAGTAGGTCGTTACAGGGCTGTACTCAATGACCGAATAAAAGTACCACACGCACTTGTAGAATTATTACCGTGACGGCGATGTATTTCCCGCGACGGCGGAATTACTATAGCCCCTTGGCTATAGCGGACAATGCACCACGTCCGTGCAAGCGTAATGGATGCGTGCACAGTGACCTCACTGTACAAGACACGCTTATTGACCCTCAGGTGCGAAGCCAAGACCGAGCGATCTCCAGCTTCGGAAGATCCGCTCCTTCTCGTCTGAAGGCTCGGAGCCAAGTCCCATCCAGCGTCCGCCGGAAAAAGCCTCCTCTCGTCGCTCGTGGTTTACATAGAAAAATATACACCATCATTACAAAATGCAAAGGAAAGTCTCTCTCGATTGGTTCTGCCATTTTTAAGCTCCTCCCTTCGGCTGTCACGATAGGCGAACCTTGTCTTTCTTGATTCGTGTGAGCACGGGATAGCCTCGGACTTTTTCGTCACCTGTGACCTCCAAAACTTCCCGTTCGTAGACCTGTGGCTTGGGTAGTTTGTTCACCTCAGTTTACCGTTTCCCCGGAGCCAAGGGATTATACGCTTGACCAACTGCGTGAGAAGGGTAGCCGGTGTCCATTGTCCCTGGCAGCCGCCTGCCTGGCGCGACCTTCTGGCGCGTCTAGCTGGGAGGTCCCACAAACACTGACAATCCTCTCCGATAATTCCTTTCTTATTTTTTGTATATATAAAAATATGCAAAATATTATATATAAAAATGTACGGAATGACCCATATTTGGTCATTCTGCTACACGCACTACCCACACATTATCACATCATAGCCCATAAAGGTGGTGATGAATTTCGCATCAATTATTTTGCATTATAATTTTTCCCTTCGCTTATCTTCAACAATACTTTTTTTCTGTTCCGTAACCCAGGAGAACTATATTTACACTGGCCTTGTGACAAAGGAAAAATTTTGTTATAAACTTAGTCGATGAGTCCACAAACGAATGACTCCAGCCAGTTTATAATAGAAACTAAGTAGAGCCTCAAACATGGCCAAAAATAGCCCTCACTAGATAGTATCAAATAATTCATCATTCGAGGATCTTAAACAGAAATATATATTTCAAATAAGGGTTGTCAGCCCATCCTGACCGTCAGGCAAATGACATTCCAACAATCTAAAATAAAATTCTTAACTCTACGTAAGCAAATTGTGGACGCATTTATATTCCGATCGTACAATACACACATCTTTAGTCACTGAAAAAACTACTACATCAAGGGAAAAATGTAAAAAATAAAATAAAAAAAATCTCTGAAGTCACTTCAAACAACAAATAAAAATTCAAAAAAATAACATTTATTTTGGCAAAACTCAACCGTTTATCACACTATCCCGCCAACGATCCAACTATCAGTTCCAAACTTTTTCTCAAAAATTTAACCGGCTTTATGATGGTTTCTTGCAGAGTACCTGATGCCAAAAGCTTCCTAACAAGCAACTATAATACAGATTCTGATAGAATAGCTGTAATGTTCCAAAACAGTAGTCTCACTAGAAAAAATAAATTAACCGTTCCTGTGCGTGCGTGGAAGGGGCTCTTTACCTCCGAATGGAGAAGATTGAATCTTGAAAAATACGCTCTTCCCTCCGGGTGCGTCTCCTGCAGAAGCCGAGGAGCAAATAACGCCAAGCATATGGATTTCCCAGAGGCCTGCGAACTTCAATCTGCAGCACCTAACAGACTCCACTGCCCTCCAAGGCTCTGCGTTACTCCAACAAGGAGAACTGGTGACATTATATTTCGGCGCATGGTATTTGTTGAATGGCCTGCAGCTGAAAACTTAAGCCTTTCTTGCCGTGCCCAGTGGATGAGCGGTAACGCTCGGGCCTGGCATTTCGGTTAAAATCCCCGTCCGGCCACCCAAATTTCGGTTTTCCATGGGTTACCGAAATCATTATAGGCGAATAGCGTTGCTGGCATGTGCAAGGTGATAAAATTTAAAAATTAGAAAAGAGAGAACACCCTCCAGCATGGCTTCTGAGAACTACAGCGGGACCGATTTCGATTCCTGGACCCCGCGCACCGACCGCTCTGATTGCGATTTGTAGGCGGAACACAGGATCGGTCCCCAACCACTACAATTACGTAAAATACACTCATCATTTAGAACACAAGTTACATGTTCAAGGACATATGGCAACACAGACATGCCGCCCTTTGGGGCGTCCATTAATTGCGTGAGGTGAAATAAGGGGGGGGGGGTGGCCGGGCGAAATGTCACAGAGGGGAGGGGGGGGAGGGGGAGGTCGACGGAAATCTTACGTGAGTTTTGGAAAATCTTGAAAGATGGTAGAGCTACAAAAAAAAAAAATCCACGAACAACACGGATGTTGAGTTTAGGGTGCTATAGCCGCCCTCGGAAGCAGGAGAGCTAAAAAAAAAACTACGACGTCGATCAGCAGGCGTCATCACCCGTCATTTCCAAAACTCGTTCATTTCGTACTTTGTCTGTCCACTTAATTTTCAACATTCTTCTGTAGCAACACATTTCACCGAGTGTGGTGGGTGAACGATTAACGCTCTGGCCTCGCATTCGGGAGGACGCATGTTCGAATCCCCGTCCGGCCACCCTGATTTGGGTTTTCCATGGTTTTCCCAAATCACTCCAGGCGAATGCCGGGATGCTTCCTTCAAAAATGCAATGGCCCAATTCCTTCCCGTTCCTTGTCCCCAGTCCATCCCGCCTCTAGCCGTCGACGAGGCGTAAAGCAATAAGTAAAAAATAAATAAAAAATCAAAAAAAAATCAGATGCTTCCATTTTCTTTCTTTCTGGTATTCCTAAAGCCCATGTTTCGCTACCATAAAGTGCTGTGTTCCACACATATTTTAAAAAGTACTTTCTAATTCCTAGATCAATGTTTGAAATTCTCTTATTGAATACAAATATAATATACGATATGAAAAAATATTACCATAACGAAGAAAGTTGCAAGCGAAGGGCGAGTGTATTTTAAGAGTGCTCAAAAAAAATCTGGTAACAATAAATGAGGTGATCTATTTAAAGCTTATTTTATTATGTCATTTCTGGATGCGAATTCGGTCTTTTTTTTCAGGTATTAATATTCCAGATCTTTCACTTTGTAATGTCCAGCCTCTGTCGCTTATCCATATATTTCTAAGACGTTTCATCCAGCCGTTTTGTGAGACAGGGAAAGGTGGCGAATTCCTGTCTGGCGACATGTTGTCGGCTGGGTTGCTTTGTTTGACGCAGGTAGAGATGCCGGGGGGTGAGAGTGAGTAACTGTAGCGGGCATTTGGAGGTTAGACCCTGTACAGTACGCACATGTGTATCTGCGAATGCAGACTCCAAATACGTGGAGGCTGAGATTTGTCACGACATCATTTGTCTTGGTGTTTTCTTCATGTGCCTCCACGAGTGAACCCGCCTCAGTTGGTGGATGGTGTTAAGTGTTTCTTCATCGCGAGGGAAACATCAAGGTCGCCGACAGCCGCCTGCCGTTTCGATAACTGACAGATTTCATATAAACAATTTTGACCCAGTAGACGCACAAACTGAAGGAGTTCTTGCTCTTCCTAGCCGGGAACATTTTGTTTATCGTCTAAGTGTTTGTTTCCACTCATTTTCTTTTGCTGCCTGAGTTCATTTTTATGTATAAACATGTATTCCTCTCAGTGATATATTTTATAAATTGATTATTTTACTAATTCTGCATTTTTAACAAATGAATCTCCCATCTCATGCACAGAGAATGTGAATGTCTAAGGTCTTAAAGAACCGAGACATCTCAACTTTCAGGTGGTTATCCATCAGTTGAAATAATTCGACAGGGAAGTAAAAACAACATGGGACATTCCCTTTCTTGGAAATTCATGTTTCCTCTGAAAATAGAAATGGAAACATTATACCAACGCAAAAATTGAGTGACCTAAATCTCTGGTAATTAAATTTTGAATGATATGTTAATGATTCCTTGTATGGAACAAAACGTATCTAAAAATAAAAAAATATGAGAATGAAGATTTTAATCACAGCCGTAAAGATAATAGCTGCTAAGCCTTCTTTTTGTTATAGTAACAAACGAAAAGGAAAATTATCCTATAATGGCGTCTAAATGACAAATACTCATAAAAATAATTTTTTACTGTCAACCAGATACAGGAAAATGAACATGTAGCAGCAGTGAACCCATATATGGTCAAAAATAAAGAATGATGTGAATTGTATAACTATTGAATGGATTAGAAGAAAGCAGCATATTTACAAAACAAAGTGTGAAGAAAGTTAACCACACAAATAAGTTAAAATCCGAAAAAAGCGTAACTACGCGGAAACAAAACTGGTGTTTACTGGCAAGTGATGTCACGCACTCTGAATTGTGTTCGGTATTATATCACTAACGGCTGTAAGTTATTAATGTTTTTATTTTATTAAAAATAATTTTTAACCTTTATCGAATAAAGAAGGTTAATTTTCAATGTCCTTACAGCTTGTTCTATCAACGACAGTAAAAAGTTCAACGTCTTCTTTATACTGTCATGTACCATATTCCATTCGAATGCCTTTCACATAAATGAAAACATCATATATATATATATATTTGCTGAAGGAAATTGCTGATCAAACCGGTTTACAGATATCTTTTGAGAAAACGAAATTAATTACTAACATCAAGGATGCGCCACCGAAACTTCAAACCAAATACGGAGACATTAATCAAGTGGAAAAATGTAAGTACCTTGGTGAGATCATTATGAAAAATGGATTGGACAAAGAAGCTATTCAGGAAAGGATTCGCAAACTAGAAATAGTCTACCAAACTGCATGAGAGGTCCACAATAAAAAATGTCTTTCACAACATACAAAATACGTCATTATGCAACAGTTCTGAAACCAGTAGTTTTGTAAGCAGCTGAAACCTTGTTCCTGAATAGCGATAAAGGACTTCTGGGAGAACTGGAGAAAAAAGGTAGAAAACTTATTACAGGAATTCTGGGTTCCAACTTTAAGAATGGCGTCCATCAAAATAAATCCTACAAAGAAGTCTACAGCACAATAGAGAAAATCACTGAAACAATACGCAAAAGACGGGCTCGATTCTATGGCCACCTCAAACGGATGGAGGAGAACAGACTAACAAACAAAAATTTTAATTTATTTGATTCCAGACCCAAAACTGTAATGTCCTGGTTCGTAATTATTAAAAAAGATATTTATTTGATGGGGCTAGAACCAGAAGATGCTTTCAACAGAGATATAATTCGGAAGAAGTTAATGACAAGTGGGACAAGCCGAGACGAACACTCCAATGGAAGACGCGGTACACTCTGGACAGAAGAAGCGCAAACAGGCACATTCAAAACGAATCAAGGAGTTCTGGGCACAAAAGAAGAAAAAACTCGCTGCCAAATGCACAAAGGCTTAACGTGGTCCTAGTTGGCCTCAACGAATAAATATAAATAATATATATATATTGTAAATTGGTATCACAGTTCACTGATTATTATGTGTCTTACAACATGCGCCCAAAAAGAGCGATAGTGTTTGTGATTGCTAAACTTACATATCATCTTTAAAAATATTTATTAGTTTTTCCTGAGCAAAGTTTCAAAAGTTGCTACAAAAATACTTCAGTGTTATGCATTCCATTTCCTTGATTCATCCCTTGTTTTTTCCCCCCTTAAAATATAATTTGTATTAAAGAACTTTTCTTTGGGAGTTTTTTTTTACATCTATACTTAATGTCGTCATCGTATTTTTGAAGCCATTTCCTTGTCATTCCTAAACCTTCTTTTACGGTTAAAATCCGCGTTAAATTATTCCATTAAACTTCCACTTCGTTATCGATTTCCATCTTTTCTTCTAATCTGTTCGAAATAAATACTTTGTAGTGGAATATTGGACAAGACGTAATGTATACTGTAACTCATATTTATTTATTTCTTCGTTGTTTAAACCACTGAAGGGGTAACCAGGTTTATCTGTTTATAATTCGAAGCAACTGTAAGTTCTGACACCTAATATCATTCTTAGCATTCTCTCATCTGCGTTTGTACAATTGGCAATACTGATTTCTGAAGTGTTAGCGACCAGATAAACTTACGAATTTATTTGTGTTTTGTTTCTTTAGTTTGTAAATTTCATCTTGAATACAAAACTCGTGAGACTTGAAATATTAGGCTTATTTATTAACATTTACATTTTGAATGTCTGTTTTATTAATATAAGTAAAATAGCTTGTTTAGAGTAATTTAGAATTTATGTCTTCTAAATTACTGTAAATAGTTAAGTCAGTTGTGATCAATGATGTTACCACCTGTTCCCCGTACATCCAATAATTTATCCCTGTTTGTAATCAATTTTGCAATTGAAATCACCCAGTGAGAGTAATATACCAGATATTTTACTGTATTAACTATACTGTTATTCTGGCTCTGACATCGTGGTCATTAGCACCCTACTTAACTAAATTCGGTAACTCTATATAATCACTCATGTTTTATTTACATTGGAGCAATATCCCAGCTGTTGTTATGAGGATTACATGAAACTGCCATTTTCTCATTGCAAAATTTGCCATAATTGAAGTAATTCACTAATATTATCGTTACACTCGCATGTCATTCATCTGTACACTACTATACCTGCCAATATCCCCATAGTGTATGTAAGAACTGCAATTTTGATTTTCATCTGAGGAAGAACGCAATCTAATAGATTATTCTTGCTATCATCAATAAATTGCGTTTTTTCCCATTTCGCATCCAGGTTGATTTCTACATTTACGCTTGTGAAGATTTGAATATTAACTTCATTTGAAATTACCAAGTTGACGCTGGATAGTCTAGTGACTTATGGCTTTACGGCTTGGAATTCAGTCAGGGTCACTTGAAGGAACCACTCGCATAGAGTAATTTCGGGAAACTATGGAAAACCGAAATTTGGACGGCCTGACGGGGAATCGAACTGAATTATTCCTATTATAAATGAATTCGTAAATTAGGTTCTCCAGAGATGGTAGTTCTTTATTTTGTTGGGTCAAGCGACCAAATAAGTCAGGCTAATGAATTTAAACTCAAGTTTTAACTTTCCATTATTGACACATGAGAAAGAAAATCCGCCTAAATTTCTTTTTGAAGGTTATTAAACTTACTTTTAACTATCCAGAAAAGTGTTTTTCGATAATTTCAACCAGTCTCAATTATTTATTTCCAGAAATAAGGCTTAGTCTGAAGTAAACTCACACAAAACATCTCTTCTTTTGAAACATTGATCTGTTCCTTTTTACTCATCCGTTGTGTTTCTCACTTGCGTCTTAAAGGCTCTGTCGGTGACAAAATACAACGGGCTTACTCCTGGAAGCGACAAGATATCTCCGCTTACCGCCATATGCCTTCCTGGCGCCTCCACAAACACCGAAAAACACGGCCGGAACTGTAAACAGGTGGAGTGCCGGTACTTCCGCCTCGTGCAGATAAGCTGCCTCCGCAACACTGCTGCCAACAGCTGGCGCGATAACGCCGCAAAGCGGCGGTGTCCGTCGTTGGCAGGCCTGATAAGCCGACATCCTGTCCAAGTCTGGCAAGAAACCATTTATAGCCGTACAGGAAAATGTCGCAAACCACCCTTAACCAACATAAAGCACATTAATGGCCCCGTGTAAAGCTTAATTCTTCCTCCGATCTTTTGTACTTATCCTTAAAAATTAGTGTCTCTTTTGTCATCTAAAGTGAATTTCGTCGTCCTGCGTAAAGCGTGACAGAGGCTGATAAAATCCTAGATTTCGAAATCTGTTACAGCAAGAAAACGTGATTTAAACAAAAAATATATATATCAAAAAATAGCTTTCGTCCTATATGATCATTTAAACAGCTTCATAGCGTTTTTTGTTGCTTAATCTACGATTTTATATTGATTCTTCGAGTCTACATCATTTTGGTCTCTGTACGTGTGTATTGTTCGAGTATTTTTGTTCACGGCAGTACGGACAAGACAGGATGGAGACGACAAGTAGTTAAAACCACCAACCCCCACGCCGGATTCGATCCAGTGACCCGAGCAACTCGAAGCCAACACGCTAACCAGCGGCAGCTAAAACGTGAAACAGAAGTCGACAAACTGATTTCTAATTTTGAGTTTTTCTTTCAGGGAAACAAAATATGTCTTAAACGTATGACAAAATAATGAACGCATCCTGTTGTATGGCAGCAACATTTACAATATTAAATAAAAGAAATTCACTGTTGTGCTAATGATTTTTCCATACGGCTGATGTAAGCAAATGAATTTTCAGTTTAAATCGTTTGCAGATTTAGGGTAGTTCGTTACAGAAATATATCCGGCTGAGGTTATCTTAAAATCTAATTGTCGGGTCCTATTAGATTCTGAAATTGATTTCAAATTGAATTCAGAATAGTTGTAGATTGTTGTTTTTTTTTTTTCTTTTTTTTTTTTAAAAAGTAGTCACAGTTCTGGCCTAAAAAAATTTTAATGCATGTTGATTGAAACGACGGCTTCTCGTACTAGAACGCAGCGCAATCCAGACAACGTAGAAACAACTAAAGTCTTCGCGATTCACATTTCCTTCAGTTTTCGTCATCGGAGGACACCCGATCGCTACAACCACCCCTTTCCGCTCTGCACATACAATCTTTGCATGACGCGGACCTGACAGCGTGACGTCGCTCTTAAGTTCTCTGCATATTTTTTGTTTGACGTGCCTCCCGCGTACGATTTAGCTTTACTGACTGTGCGCTCGTAGATGACTTAACTCGGCACTACTATAAAGAATAAAGGTCTCACTACTTTCTCCCACCACCAATTCATCCGCCGATCAGTTCTACTCCAGGCCCAGTCTCATTACTTTTCGGACATACGACTTGGAGAGGAGAGTCCAGAGACCTCCACCTATTGCATCGCTGGCGCTCGCTCATCTGTACTTGTCCGAGCTGGTCTCTAGATGATATGCTTCTTAGGTTGCCATGGTTACCTAGCTTAACAACTTTTTAGCATTATTGCTCCTTCCCCAATCATACTCAAGGAAGGGGTTTCAAATATGCCCCTTCCGATGTTTCTCTCAAATTAGCAATCGCTTCTGGCTTTACGTCTCGTCAACGTTGAGATCATTAGTGACGGGAAAGGACGCGGCTTGGAATGGAAAGAAATATACCATGGCCTTTTGAAGGAACCATCCAGACATTCGTGATTTTTAGGTGCCTTTGCGCCTCGTCGAGGCCATTAGAAGCGAGAAAGGACTGGAGGAAAGGGACGGTAAGGAATTCAGCTATTTCCTTTTAAAGGAACCGTCCCGGCATTCGCCTGGCGTGACTTGAGTAAACCATGAAAAACACCAATTTGGGAGGCCGGACGATGATTTGAACTCACGTCCCCTCGGATGCGATGCCCAAGCGTTACCGCTGAGCCACCTGCCTCAGTCTCCAATCGTCCTTCTGATCATATATTTAGCTCCTAGCGGTATTGTCATTCACAACGGTTCCCAACCTGTCGTAGATGGGGCAGGTGATACGCATGGAGAATATCATTATTTGTTCCATTGATAAGTATTGACATTGTGATCAATAAAAAATTCAATTTTAATAGTTCACTTCTAATTCCACGATGATGCTTCTGTAGAAATTCAAAACATTCTTTTTGATTTATTATGACATAATAGAGCAATACAGTATGTCCCAAATGTTAATAATATAGGCCTACACATAGATTAAAAATTATTTCCATTTTAGTTAGTGTTCCGCAGAATTATTTTTAACATTTTCCGGTCCTCGAGTTAAAAAGAATGGAGAAACGTTATTATAGATCAGTTCCCAAACAATCCCGTCCTACCGTCTTAAGACGGAATTTTGCCAAGGGTGGTAGGGACCTGACTATTACACGAATTATTATTGGCCCGTGACGTATCCAAATTGAGATATCTCACAAAATATACGTATAATTTTTTTTTAATAATTTTTTACATCCTAATGCCACTGAACATTTAAATCCTATTTCCTTTCTTCCCGCAGAAGAGGAGACAGGAGAGGAAAAAGTTCACACCCGTGATCTTCTGCTAAGAAGCCTTCCAGCCAAATGACCTCTCTTGTCTGGTTTCTGAGTCTGTGGTACACTTTATCTCATGCATCAAAACTCTAAACTCGCCTGTGTTGATCTGAGTGTCTCATAACTGTCAGACAGTTTCAACTGACCTCAATAAGAATGGACGCACGCTGATAGTGGCTGCTACGTCATTTAACATCTGCCTCTAACTGTTCGATATCTGCGTGATTTCCCGCAATAAACCCCATACAGACGCATTCTTCTACAATCTGGCGAATACTCGACGTAATTCCCTCGTCAGGGTCCCTTTAGTTTCTCTCGTTTGGTTGACAACATATACGCTGCCTGAATCATACAATTTCCCTGGTCTCAATATCACAATGGAAAACGGGAATGGGACTAACGAATTAAATATCGCAACACCCTCACACTGTGGTAGGTCCTTTTTGTTAAGAAGGGGGTGGGGAAGACCACTACTTTAGGTTTGTCGAGATGGATATTAATTTTGTTTATCTGGTTGGCCAGAATCTCGAAATGCTGTAAATTACAGGTTAATAAAATATGGAATTTATAGGGTCTTATGGCTGTTACATTGCTGGGTATATTTAAATTTAATATTAAACATAATGCAATGCAAACCAAGCAAGCAATACCCAGACCTTACAATTTGCCTGATAAATGCAAACATCAAATGAAATTAAATATCCCAAAATTACAAGTATGAATTTGAAACATCGTGGCGTCGAAGGCCAGCAAATTGACGTTAAACACAATATAAAAATTCCCAGGGTGCCAATTAAATGAAAATAACATTACTTGAATCAAATAGCAAAGAACAAAAAGATTTTAATGTTCAAATTTTGGATGAAAATGAAATGCCAGATAGCTCAAGAACATTTCAAAGTTAAAGCAGAGAACCTACCCCCAGGAGTCGCTTACGGGTCGGTAAAGCCTCGTTAGAAACCACGGAACCTCGACCTGGCATCGGAGTACATTACCATGTCGTCGTAGCTGCGTGATGATTGCGGCATGATATGCCACCGTCGGGTAGCGATCTCACAGATAGCTCATCCGTGCGGGTGCGTGTGTCTATCTCAGCGAGACAGTACACTCTGCGTCGGCCCGCGTCTGAATAGCCAGTCCACCAGACAGCAAGTCGTATCGGACCACATCCGATCGGTAAGACGTCCCGGCAGCAAGTGTCGTTATGGTATCCTTCTTCTCGCCAAGAAAAAGCAAGCTCTAGTGCAGCGCTCGCGTGACATGGAAAAGAGGCTATGCTTTAATATTTTTGCACCCAATAGCGTTACACAATTGGTGAATCAGCGTATGCCAAAATCATCTGAGTGGCCAAGCGCCGGTTATTCGTCGCTTGTTTTCCGTGCAGCTTGGCTGACCTTGAATCCCCTAGCGTCCTATCCGAGGGTACGTTGCCCCTGGCTCCGGCTAACGGGATGTTTCCGCTCTCCACTGGACCCTGCCATTGTGTCCCACGCAACCGAGGGTCGCCAGGCACGGCATTGTCTGTTATTTGAATGTTACAAACTTTCTACTGAACGCTAGCCTTTTTCAGCGTTTGCTCCTTTATATTAACAATTATACATTAATAAAAATACAATACCAAACTATCTATGATTTGAATAAACCTAATACATTTACATTTAATGAATAATTATATTTAATTTGAATATTAATTCGAATAATAAATATGAATATATCAGATCGCAGCCTATATTCATTGGAGGATGATACTGTCATACTACAACACGGAATCGTAAATCATTCATTATCTGTACCAATGGTTATTTTTCAAAATTTTAAATAAAATTCTACATAATAATAATAATATAACATTTTATGGTTATTCACTACTTACTATTTGTATTGATTTGTTAAGGTTGATAGCTGCACATTTCCCTTTTCGCCCAAATCTAGAGATATTTATATAAAAAAAGTTGCAACCTAGAAGTAAACATGGCACCTTATAACTACTCAAATGTCTGCCGTGGCCTTTTTCTTGATGTTACCATTTGCCTTGACAGCGCCGGGTTTAAAAGTGTGTGAACTAGTAACGTTTTCCTCATCCTGTTTTCGATTTAAGTGTTGTGCGTAAATTTTGTGGTTATTTTATTATTGTTTATGTTTATTGCATTGCGGTTTCGTTCGGTAGGTTTATGTGGTGTTAGGTAGCTCTCTACCACTAGCTTTTATTTTTCGAATGTGGTAATTTTTCTGTAAAATGGTGATGTTGTACATGTGATTGTGCGACTAACACCCAGATGATGCCTCGATTAGGGGTGAAACACCTATGGCATTAAACATATAAAAAACGGATGCATTGGTGTTATCTGTTAAAAATTAATTAACCAAGCAACTACTTGGTCTACGATAATAATAATAAACTAAGCAATTTATAACAGCCCTCAGACCCATTCCTTCTATGTATAGCAAGCTGGGAGTTGATTAATTGGGGATTTGTATATATTCGTCATGTAAATAAACATTGTTTTATAGAGAGAAACTGGTTAAATGATATGCAATACGATCAAGAGCAGTATTATATATGAAGCATTAATTAAAAGTTTCTAATTGTAAGTATTGAGGTTAGCCACAAGTTTTGAGGAACAATTCTCAATGATTTGCACTGGTTTGTGTAGATAATTTTGTGTGTAAATACCTGCGAATGCCTTAATTTTCATTTCCGTCTTTTTCGTGATGGTTTTGAATGATTTTGTATTAATTCTGATTGTTTTAATGAGGTTTTGATTGTTGGCTGCACGGTCGCCGTTCTTTCTTTATGTTATTTTGTATGTTACTGTAGCGCTTATTTAAACGCGGGAGATGGCGAGCAGAGTTAGTTGAAAGTTTATTTGTTAATTGTTGTCAGAATTTTTGTTTGTTATTTTAATCGCTTTATCATTTGTGTGTTTGTGCTCTAATGTCCTTGGAGATTGTAACAGCCCTAATACCTGTATTTTGAATAGTATTGGACTGTGTGAAATATTTGTAGTGAGACAAAGTTTGCTTGAAAGTGATTTGATATGTTTATTTTGTAAATTCTTGTAAATAAGTGTATATAGACTTTGTTTTAGGTAAGAAAATTATTTAAAGACCATTTAATATGTTTAAGAACCGAATGATGCAAGAGAATTTATTAAAAGTTTGTAATTCCATGTATAAATGTAAGTTACGATGTCTACAGGACAATTTTCCACCATTTGAAAGGATTTATGTAAATAATTTTGTATTTAAGTATCTCTAATTATCATTTCTAATCATTTTGTAATGTTATTAATTAATTTTGTATCAATTCCGATTGTTTTTAATATGTTTGATTGTTTGAGTGATTGTTAATGATCGAGAAATATCGGGCGGATGCCTTTGAAGAATTCTCGTAAATTCGATAGACTCTATATAAACAGATCGCCTGGACAGAGTATTTATTAAGTATTCATTCAGTGTTACAGAGACATTCATGCAAGTTTTCATTCAGTTGTCGATTCAATTCAAGTATTCAGTAAGTCAGTATTGCATCTTTGGATTGTAACAACTATGCTTGTGAATGTCGCAGACTTGTTTTGATTGAAAATAAACGAGCATCAACATACATTGTTTTTTGGTGGACTTTTTAAATTAATTAATGCAGTAAATTAAACCACCCAAAGAACCTTAACATGGCGACCGTTGACATGACGAGAAGTTCTTAAACATCTGTGGGATGTTTATCTTCTAAAAAGAATCTGCAGAAAATTGCGACGGATTATCGGCGATAAGCGAACATAACCTGCGAGGAAATTTCGACCGGCTACGCCACACGTAGAGCTTCTACAGGCGACACGGATCTGACGGCAAGCGGATCTTCTTCGGCCTAAGGCGGAGAATTTTCATCGGGAATCGGCTGTAATCTTCCGACGACGAGTGGATTTCCTTCGGCCTCAAAATCGTCTTCCTACAGTGAATTGTGAAAAGTGTTTGAAGTCAGTGTGGTGTTTAATGATTAATTAAGTGCTTCGAAGTGAAATTTAATGTGATACAAAATTGAGGAAGAATTGTAAGTACTACATTGAATATTCAAGTGATTTATTTTGCATGCTATTGTGTGGCAGATTGGAAAGATTTTAATTTTTCTTAATTTTGTTTTTTATGTTGATTTTGCTAATTACTAAAAATGGCTGATAATCAGAACCTGCAAGCATTTCTAGAATCTTTTGTAGCCAAATTTGACGCTAAATTTTCTGAATTTAGAAATGAGTTAATAAGTGATAATGACAACAAATTTTCTGAAATTAAGTCTCAGTTTTCCGAAATTGATGGCAAATTTGATAATAAGTTTTCCAAATTGGATAACAAATTTTCTGAATTTAAAACTGAGTTAAATCTTGACAGCAAATTTTCTGAAATTAAGTCTCAGTTTTCCCAATTTGATAGTAAGTTTTCCAAATTGGATAACAAATTTTCTGAAATCAATGATCAGTTTTCTCAACTACAACAAAACAATGACAAAACATTCTCTGATTTGACTAAATGTTTTGATGTTAAAATCGCAGAGCAATTTCAGGGTTTTAGCTCTCAATTCAAGGAGGATATTAACAATTTAGATTCTAAATTGGGGAAGGTAGTAACTGAATGTCAGGAGAAATTTGAAAAAGTTACAGAAATTTTGTGAACAGAATAAGACTGAATGTGTAAATTTGATTCATAAAGAAGTCAGTGAAAATTGTGATAAGATGAAGCAGGAATATGTTGCTTTATTCCAAGCCAGTGATAGTAAAGCTGCTCAAAGGGTCAATGAGTTGAGACAAGAGGTGGGATTAAATATTAATACATTGGTGCAGCAGCAGGAACAGTTAGCGCATGGATTAGAAAGTAATGTAAATCTGTTAGAAAAAAAGGTTACTGGGTTACAGATTCAGTTAAGTCAGGTTCCCTTAACAGGTAATCCAAATTTCAGTGTCGATGTAAAAGAAGAATTTGAATTCTATGATGATAGTGGGAGGCTTCACCCTATTGAATTTATAGATAATTTTGAAAGATCAGACTATTTTAATTTGTTACCCGACAGTAAGAAAATTGCACTTGTGGGTAAACATCTAAAGTCTTACGCTAGGACATGGGGTGATAGACAAGCTAGGGAAGTGACTGACTACAAGCTGTTTAAAGAAAACTTTTTGAAACATTTTTGGTCGACAAGCAGGCAAATTCAAGAAAAGAGGGAGTTGATGACTGGTAGGCCGTATAAACCTGGTAGGGAAACTCAACATGATTTTTTTCATAAATGTTGGATCCGTTGTAAGTACCTAGACCATCCTTATGGAGAGGAAGAATTCATTGATTTGATAGGAGCTAGGTTACCCCAGCAAACAAGGAATTTAATTTCCACTTTGGATGTAGTAAATGTGGATAGAGTTTCTGAATTGTTAAGACGCTTGGATGCCCAGGAGTCATTCAATGAACAACATTACCACCATCAACACCATAGGAGGGGCAGCAGGAGTCCCCCTAGAAGGGGTAATGGGTCAAGGGATGGTAGATCGAGGGGACGGGATCGTAATAATTATGCAAGAAGGAATGATAATGGGGGAGTGAGAGAACAGAACCCTCAATCTGAAAGGGAAAGGCAGCATGGAGGGCAGGCAAACTAAAGACCCCCTCTGTGACGGGCCCCGCAGTGGTGGGTAAGATTGTGGGTCCAGGTACCAACTGCTATAGCGTTAATACCCTTTTTATGAATAATCCCCAAGAAGATTTATTGGAAGAGGTAGAGGTAGCAGCAAGTGAATTTCAGGATAAGGTTATGATAGATGTAATTAATGATGTTGATGATTTAAAGACTGATAATAAGATAAAGTGGGAAAGGGACCACCATAGTACCTTATCACTAGAATCAGTGTGCGAAAGTAATAATTTTCATGTAGAAGATTTTCGAAATGGTCACTGCTTAATTACAAAAAGGGGTGCAGAATTTATAGTGCATACTACAGTGTGGCTATCAGAAACTTGTAAGGTCCAGAATGGCATAGTTGGGACTATGTGTGCTAGGATAGGTGGTAATGAAGTTTGTAGAAGTGCTGAAATTGAGGAGTTTCTCAGATATCTTGAAGATGAAGGTGATACAGTAGTGTGGATAGGAGACCCAGATGAGGAGGAGAATTGTAAGTCAAAGTATTTGTCTTCTGAAGAGAGAGAGGTTGAAAAGCCTTATGTACCAATCCCTAAGTTGGAAAAATGTCCTAATTTTGACCTAGCTGAAACATTATTTAGCTCTGTATTTGGTGTAGATAATGATAATGAAGAAACGGGTGGGAGTAAGGATTTATCTGAACCAGTTTCTTATCTGGAAAATTGTACAGAATGTGACTTAGATGACACTATGTTTTGTACTCTCTTTGATGTGGAAGCTAATAGTGAGGTAGTAGTTGCTGAGAAACATAATTATTTTGTGGAGGAAGTCTGTAAGCCAGATGTTAAAACAGTTTTAGGTACTGATTCATATAATTTAGTAAGTTTAAGTAGTAATCAGATGATGAAGAGTGGGGTTGGGAGTAATGATGGACAAGACTGCAGTAGTGAGAATAATAAATTTGTATTACCAGTTGAGTCAACAGCATTGCTTTTAAGTGACAATCAATTTGCTAAAACAGAACCATTGTATGTCTCAGCTGTTGCGTGGTTGTACCAAAGTCTGTTGTCTGAGATGATTGGAAGTTTGTGTTTCTGTATGTATATAATGAAGCTTTGTGAAAATAGAAATGTAATATTAAATGGGTATACAAAAGTTGAAGAAAACTGGAAGGTTAGGAAAAAGTAACTTACATGGTTCTGGGTTTCCAGGGAAATCCTGGAACCCACTTATGAGAATTAATTGAAATGCATGGTTTGGGGAGGGGTCAACAACATGTAAATATCTAATTTTGTGAATAAGTATGTCAATTGATGCATGTAAATAGTTTGTGTGAGTACTTAAGCTCAGATGAAGATGTAAGCATTTCAATGTATAATTTGTGACAGTTTTGTGTAGAGACTTTTGGTATTTTCATGATGTTGTGACTTTCTACATTTTGGTGACAAATTATCAGCTGTAAAATGTAAATAGACTGTTGTCATAAACAAGCAGACATCAAGTGTGTAATTTGGAGTGAAAAAATTGTAACTTAAGGTGATGGCATTGAACGTTTGTTGTGTAAAAACAGTAAATGATAAAATGATTGGACCTGAGAAAAGACAATTATTGTAAACAAAATCAGTGTCATGGACTATGTGCAGATGTTGTATGTGATGCAGAATTGTATTTGTTCATTGTAAAAGTCATTATGGTTGATTGATTGTAATCTGTTCGTGTCTGCATTATGTGTACATTCAACCTGCTTAGATTCGTGACGGATTCAATCAATTTTATCTGTGTAAAATTAAGTGAATCCTGGGGAGGGGTTGTAACAGCCCTAATACCTGTATTTTGAATAGTATTGGACTGTGTGAAATATTTGTAGTGAGACAAAGTTTGCTTGAAAGTGATTTGATATGTTTATTTTGTAAATTCTTGTAAACAAGTGTATATAGACTTTGTTTTAGGTAAGAAAATTATTTAAAGACCATTTAATATGTTTAAGAACCGAATGATGCAAGAGAATTTATTAAAAGTTTGTAATTCCATGTATAAATGTAAGTTACGATGTCTACAGGACAATTTTCCACCATTTGAAAGGATTTCTGTAAATAATTTTGTATTTAAGTATCTCTAATTACCATTTCTAATCATTTTGTAATGTTATTAATTAATTTTGTATCAATTCCGATTGTTTTTAATATGTTTGATTGTTTGAGTGATTGTTAATGATCGAGAAATATCTGGCGGATGCCTTTGAAGAATTCTCGTAAATTCGATAGACTCTATATAAACGAATCGCCTGGACAGAGTATTTATTAAGTATTCATTCAGTGTTACAGAGACATTCATGCAAGTTTTCATTCAGTTGTCGATTCAATTCAAGTATTCAGTAAGTCAGTATTGCATCTTTGGATTGTAACAACTATGCTTGTGAATGTCGCAGACTTGTTTTGATTGAAAATAAACGAGCATCAACATACATTGTTTTTTGGTGGACTTTTTAAATTAATTAATGCAGTAAATTAAACCACCCAAAGAACCTTAACAAGATGTTATCTTAGAGGTCACGGAAAAATAAATACTGAACTGAAAAAGGAATCAGCGGTGTTTTCATTTGGTAGAACTATTGGTTCAGTCAATAACAGCAATAATCAGTAACCTTTGGGGGAAGGTAAAATCCCCTGGCGACCAAGACAGAAATGTGTAAACTGGAGAACGAAGTGAATGAGGGAAATCATCATTAATTGGCTACAAGATGAATTAGTTAATTAACGAGGAGCGTGTCAAACTGCAAGAAAAATGCCTGCAACAACATTGGTTTCCAATTCTTTATGAAAATGGTATCAAAAGTAAAAGTTATTTAAAAAATAGTCATCTTTAGTAGCCGGTCAAGATTAATTTACTGCAGATTTAATGGCATCGCAGCGCCACAAACACCCTCGTCATTTTCAGAAATTTACTTTACGTCTGTCTGGAGATCGTTCGCTATGTGGGTCACCACTCCACCTCGCGTGTTCCTTGTGAAGGTTCCGCAGGACCCGCCGCTGTCTGACTTGCCTCTTCACGCCCGCTGTCACGTGTCCTATCGCGCCGAGTCATTTGTCTCCTCTTCCGCGCGGCGGATCGACCCACCTGCCTTTCGGGAGGGATTTTCAGCGCCTGATTTGTAGAACATGCGTCCTCAGCTCTCACTGCAACCACGTGCTCTTTCCAGACTAGAATCCGGGGTTAAACTCAACCAGAGCGATAAATTTTGTCCCCCCCCCCCCACTCCCTCACATTACACTCAAATTTAATTGTGCCGTTCGTAGTCTGTTACAGCAAATTGTTTGAGGTAGACTTTATCTATGAAACTCTCTCTTAAGCAGATTATTTCTCAGTTAACACATTAGAAAAATTAATGTAATTCCTCCACCAAGCGTGGTGGGTGAGTGGTTAACACTCTGGCCTCTCATTTTGGAGGTCGCCGGATCAAATCCCCGTCGGGGCATCCAGATTTGGGTTTTCCATTGTTTCCTCAAATCATTCGAGACGAATGCCGGGATACTTCCTCCAAAGGGCCATGGCCGAATTCTATCCCGTTCCTTGTTCCCAGTCCCATCCCGCCTCTGATAAACATATTGATTACGAGAAGAAACTAAATCCAACCATTGGTTCTTCTGTGAATCGTTTTCAACGAAAAATGTATATTAATTTGCTTCTCGCCTTTCCGACTTCATGTCAAAATGAAATATATCATATTTTACCCCCAGGACTAAGGACCATTATCGAAAACCTGTCAAAAATCCAACCAATGTTTTCTGAGTGAATCATGTTAAAATTTCAGACTTATTCTTTATATAGACTAGCTTGTTCCCACGACTTCGTTCGTGTTTGTAAAGAAGTTTGTTTGATAACTACCGACATACAACCAACATAGTGCACAAGTGAAGACTCTAGGCTTAAACCATTTACAAACACCAGTTATCGGGGTATTTATGGCTGTAAAGTGAAATATAGGAACACACATGTACTTTATCCACAATTCTATCTTTGTACGTGACTGTATTAATTATATAACATATAATGAAAATCAGCCTTCAGTCACTTTGATGAATGCAAATTTATTACATTACAATGCATTTCGAATCCTGTGGATTCATCATCAGGTATTAATTTACATTTGTTATTTACATTGGTTTATTTACATTTGTTTGTTCGCTTAGGTGAGATTCGTGCCTAGTGCAGTTCATTTCTGTGCTGAAAAAACCAATTAGAACGAAGTGTAGTGAATTTGTATTGTCATGAGAGGGAAGAAGTATATGTGAAATTATTGTGGTACTTACCGAACCTGAGAAGAAGTTGTAATCAAATTCATGTAGCATTGCACTAGACACAAATTCACTATGGTACACATATTTACAGAAACAGATTAATTACAGGATCAAAACAGTTTAAAGATTATATATATTACAAGTAGTTCAAGATGATATATATTATGAGTCATTCAAATCCTTGAACTACTTGTAATATATATAATCTTTAAACTGTTTTGATCCTGTAATTACTTTGTTTCTGTAAATATGTGTACCATAGTGAATTTGTGTCTAGTGCAGTGCTACATGAATTTGATTACAACTTCTTCTCAGGTTCGGTAAGTACCACAATAATTTCACATTTACTTCTTCCCTCTCATGACAATATGAAAATTGGTGCACGAAAAGCGACACTACTGGCAACTTTCTAATTCGTTCTAATTGGTTTTTCAGCACAGAAATGAACTGCACTAGGCACGAATCTCACTTAAGCGAACAAACAAATGTAAATAAACCAATGTAAATAACAAATGTAAATTAATACCTGATGATGAATCCACAGGATTCGAAATGCATTGTAATGCAATAAATTTGCATTCATCAAAGTGACTGAAGGCTGATTTTCATTATATGTTACACATGTCTTTGGTCGAAATTATAAAATGCACTCGGTCGACTACTTTTAACCTTCATATCTTCTACAGCTACCAACCGCAGCCACCTTAGTGCAAGATGGAAGACTCGAGGCTGCTATCACAAACAAACAACAGAGATCTGTGCTATGCAGCTGTGTTTGCAAAGTGAAATGTAAGGACACACACGTATTTGGTCGACATAACAAAACACCCTTGGTGGACTACTTTGATTCCCTCGCGGAGTTCTATTCACAATAATTTGAATTTCTCTGAGAACACTGTCTCACTATTTCGGAAAGGCTTCTCTTCTCCTCGTGTTCTGTATAAACGCAAGAAAAGTTTTCCCATCCGTTTGTAAAAGGGACCTTGTGTGACTCTGTTAACCAAAATTTAAGCTCGGCAGATATTAGAAAACTTGAACTTGTTTTGAAATCTTCTGGAAAGTTCGTCTGCGATCTGCGACTTAACGACCATGTGTAACAGTAATTTGATCGTTTGTGGTTGCGCGCATGCGACCGACGATTCCACACTCCTGTCTCTTTCGCCGCCTTTTTCATCTGAAAACTCTCATCTACCTTTATTCCAGCATCGCATATTTTGTCATTATTTAACACCTGATCCCAGAACTCAAATTCACTATTTTATCCCATAGCTCTGAAACCATTCCCGATTCAATTTATTCTCCATTTCAGCGTCTAGAGTGTCAAACAATTATTCCCTGAAAATAAGAACTTCAGAAGAAATCAAACAATTTAAAAAGGATTTGGGAAAATATTATTTGTCCCAGCACTAGCTGTTCGACCTTCGTTTCCACGTTAGTCTCACTGTCCATCCATTAGTTCGCGCTTTTATCACCTAATTTTTCAGCCTTTACTATCAATTTTGTGTCGAGTCGCTTACCTGCTGATTCATAGATTACATATTAACTATATTAATATTCGAATCAGTATTTTAGTTGCTAAAGTGTGAAGTTATTATTTTGAATTGTTAATTCTTGTAAGGTGTAAATTATGTAGTATAAAGACGTGGTATGTTGGAAGAGACGGCTTTATAGGCCTAATCTTGCCAGGGTAAATAATTTTTATAAATAAATAAATTAAATAACGTCTTACCGTAACACCTTTGCGTTTAAGTTTTTATATTCTTCTGTTTGCATCTCAAACGATGTTTTTGCTATGGTTTGCAAAAATCTAAAAGACATCATGTTTTTCTCATTTCAGTCACCTAGTATTTCCCTTTAGTATTTATCTAATGCACAGAAGTATTCAAATCACTCTGATGGTCGTTAAATTTTCTTCCGTGTTTACATGGTCGTTAGCCACAAAATTTCGTTTGGTTTGTCTGTTTCATTGACTTCTAGTAAAGAAGGTGTGTGTTGAAATGCGGGTGCTGCAGGTAGGGTTGCCAGATATAACATTATAATTTCCGGGCCATTTTTGGTGTTAAAAAGGTTTTTTAGTGATACAGGATTATAATTTCCGGGACATTTATAGGGTTAAAAGGTATTTTAGTGGTATATTTAAGGAGTGAGTAAATATTCAAGTTAATTTAAAAAATATTTATTTTATGAAAAAACTATGCTACATAAGACACACACACACACACACACACACACACACACACACACACACACACATATATATATAAATAGCACCTCTTTAAGATTATTAATTCAACTGTGGTTGAAAATCACTACTTCATAGTTGGGACAGTATCGCTTAATTCCTGGACACGGTACAAGGCACAAAATTCCGGGACATTCCCGGATTTCCAGGCCATCTGGCAACCCAAGCTGCAGATCTAGTAACAATTCTCATTACATTTCTGTCACCAAGCTGTGCGTAGTGTCTTTCCAATGTTCCTATTTATATACATCTATTCGTAGAATAAAATGAAGTCTCTGTAGTCGCGCGTATGTACTACCATGCTCATATTAATCCGAACGACCTGAATTGCACATCGCTACATTTCCTCCTGGGACTTATTCAACCCATTATACACATCTACGAAGACAGTACTATACACTGGAGGTGGTACAGTCTCACGACTATTAAAATTGAGCCACATCCACCTCCCATAAAACGAAATACATTTCCGCTTTTTTGTTTCATAAACCGAAATAGTGATTACATTTCGGCAATAAAAGAGTTATAGGAACATCGAATACGTTTCATTTACTGTTTTAAAGACATTTTACAGTTATTAAGTGTTCACACATAACACGAAAGTTACCAATCTCAAACAAAATGCTGGTTTTTAGCAAGTACTGGATAACAACAAAATGCAGATTTTATACCCGTCTACAACAACTTAAAATGACTCGAAATTTACGTTAATATTCAACGTTTGCTGTGTATTATAATTTTTGGAAACAGTACAGACTTATCTAAGAGTTCAGTCAAATATATAACACGTAACAAGATTTCGGATTTAATAATTTTGGCAGTGGTCTTGTAAGTATGCTTGCCTGTAAAAGCAATTCTTTTAGTTCTGTCGTTTCTTGAACATACTTAGCGTGGAACAATAGAAAAGAATTATAACATTAATGTTCTGGCTGACGTGAGACACTGTCAACGCAGCATGCGTGAGTAGGATTTTCTATTAAATTTAACTTCACCGTAAAGATTTCTGTCACTCAACATTCCCCATTTTTTCTAGTGCTCATAACAAAGTCGGGCGATTGATCATTGATGTGATACGTAATGATAACTGTTTAAAAATAATCAAGGAACTAAATCAAACTAATGTGTCTATTGTGCGAAAAAGTTTTTTTAGCTAATGTCCTTATTGTGCGACAACGATAATTTCTTTCCTGTGGTATTGGGAAGCAAATGAGAAATGAAATGGAAAGTGGCTGTTCTTACGAAAAAAATTCTCATCAAAGAAGAACATAAAATTCAAAGCTTCCGTATTTAAAAACATGCTGCTCCGACTAGTGATAGCTAATGATATAATTGATGCTTAACCCCAACTGGGCATTATTCGTGGCATGGAGTTATCTTCCCTGTCCTATCGCGTTGACCGCTATCTCCGGGAGTCCGTAAAAAATTCGGTTTGCGGTAAGGGGTAAAATCGTTAACCGTAGCACAAAAAGAATATACGTTATTAAAGAAGTGCAGAAATTTTAAAAGTTAATTCTGACGCATATCACCATTGATGAAAAGTTTCTTTAATTTTATTTCCTAAATTTAAAATTCCAAGAAATAAACAGTAAATTCCAGGAACGAGGAAAGATAATGCCTGGCTCGTTATTAGTTTCTCCTACTCAGCTTCCGTCTCTGGTAAGCCTGACGCTATGGTGCTGTAATTGGCTCAGGTTCGGGGATGCTGATCCCGGAAGCTACGAGGTGCGATGTCTTGCGGTTCCGTGGTTCGAGTCAGCCGAGGGCAAAAGTGGTTAAATGATGCGTTATGTTTTTCTTGGGTTACCCGTACACTGGGACAGTGAAAACATATTTTACACCTATTGGGAAGTTGAAATTACAAATTTCTGCCTGTATCTATTGTGAAATCGAAATTCGTTGTTATTCTTCAATAAAGATACTATTATTTCAAAGGCACGGAAGTGGTTAGTATTCTAAAAACGTAAACGAATTCGGCAACGATATTTGAGAAATGGCAATTCCTCATTCCGTTGAGTAATTTCGAGATTTTTTATTTAAACAGAATTTTTGATAGCCAGATCGTGAGTGTGAATTGAGTACTGTCTAGTGCCACTGATGAAATTTACCCTTCACCCAATTCGTTCAGCTATTAATTAATGTAAAATTCCGGGAAATAAACAATAACTTTCAGGAACGAGGAAAGATAATGCCAAGCTGTTTATGCGTTGTAGCTACCCATCTTCCGTCTCTGGTAAGCCTGACGCGATGGTGCGGTAAGTGGCTCATATTCGCGGATGCAGATCTCGGAAGCTAGTGCGTTGTCTCGTGGTTCCACGGTTCGAGTCGCGCCGCGGGAAAAAGTGGTTAAACGATGCGTTATGTTTTTCTTGTGTTACCCGTACACTGAGACAGTAAAAACGTATTATATACCTATTGAGACGTTAAAATTACAGATTTCTGTCTGTATCTATTGAGCAATCCAAATTCATTGTTATTTTTCTGTAAAGTCATTATTATTGCAAAGGCCTGGAAGAAATTATTATTATTATTATTTTTGGAAACGTAAACGAATTGGTCCACGGTCGTTGAGAAGTGGCAATTCCCCATTCCTTTGAGTATTTTCGGAATTTCTTTTATTTAAACCGAAACTTTTTTGGCTGGATCGTGAATGTGACTTGACTACTGTCTAATGCCGCTGAAGAACTTTGCCTATTTGTTTGATGAACAGTAATACAATCAAGATTTAATTTAAAACTGCTGGTATCTGTATGTATTGACATATTAACTCATTGTATGCTGAATTGACGCTAAATTAAATACAATCATGTTGTGGATACTGAAATTTGTAACAATCTAGTCTTAAAGTATAAATTGTTCGCGATCATTCATTTCGCCAAAGTGTAAAGTAAAAGGTTTGTTTCCTCATAGTTGTGGAAAAACGATAGCCAGTATATAGACGTCATAACATCCACGAGGACTATGAGAAAGAAGAGTGGTTTTATAAATATCCTACGTTTCATTTATTCTAAACAAAAATCTATCAGTTTCTAAATTTTTGAAAATTTTGTCTCAAGATAAATATCATAACAGAAAGAAATAGTGACACTTATTTTTTCGTAATGTTTTGTTAATAGAAAACTTAAAAAAATTACGTGTCAGCTGATAGATGACGATAGCAATATCAAGGGCCACATTGTAATTCATTATAAGGATTTATAGTTTGTCTCAGTTACACTCGGCAAGTGGTGTGTGGTAGGATCATCATGAGGAAATAGGGCTGTTTACACACAGCGTTGAACGCGCAGCCTTTCCGTGAACGGCTCGTATGGAATATCCATTCCCAGGATATTCCTACTTCTTAAAGAATGCATAATCATTAATTTTCTATATATACTCGTACAGTCTTTGCATTAAATGTGGACAGCGCTGTCATGTTCTATCAGTCTTTTTGCACAATCTGGCATCAATCTCATCCCAGGAAAGAGTAAGGCAATGCTGGCTCCGCCTTTTGGCAATATCATTGGGGGATATTTCATTCAGAGCCATCTATATTTCAGATTATTCATTTCCGTAAGTCAATGCATGAAACAAAACTGAATTAAGCTCCTCCCCACTGACGATTCATAATGGCGGGGTAGTTCATCAACCTTCCCCTACATTTCAATAACTCTTTAAATAAATTCAGATCGTAAAACCTATCGCAAAAGTTGTAATTAACGGGAATGCATTAAAGCGAGGCAAAAAATAACCCCTAAGGCTCCGTTCTACTTTTTACTACAACTGAGTAGCGTAAAACTTTAACGATCATTATTTACATACTGGTTTGGCTAATTCCTTCCGATAATATTTCACTCATAATGTGAGCGGAGGGGCGGGGGGGGGGGGTCCTGTGGTTAGCGTTGTGGTTTTCTGAATCTGCGGTTGAAGGTTCAAATCCACGTATTTCATATTCTTTTAAATTTTTTTCCTCTTTTATAAGTTCCGAACCTACACTATGCTTATGCATATTATATATTCTTGATTCCTTCCAAACTGCCTCAGGGAATAAGATACTGAAGGAATCTCTTATAACCGAAACTATCAAATGATTTTTAACCAACTACCAACATGAAAGTAAACACTTTTGCGGTGACAGCGCTGAAATAAAGCTACTCTGGTTCCCAGCCACGCCTAAATCAGATCGTCTGTCCCATTTCCAACTGTACACGTTTATCGAAAATAATCATTTCACAGTAGAACGAATTTCACATTTCAGAAACAATTAATTTATCGTTGGAATTATGTCTCTAATTTTAAGCCATGTCTATCATTAATTCTGTAGGTGGTCTATAATGATCATACACCGTCGTCAAGGAAAACAAAAATATAATGTAAAAACATGAAAGGAAATCGCATAGAACCAAATATTAGTACTGTAACAAATTAAATGACCATTGTCACTCAAAAATTTAAAACCAGGTTATTATCGTAGGACTAGCATAAATTCTTTTATTACTGGTATAAGTAAAGAAAGTTAATTGAGAATCGGGATTGAAGTAGAGAGTTCTAAAATTACTGCTTTACAGCGTAGCGACTTGATACCTGCGGGATTTAAAAACTCATTACTTAATAAATCATACAATTTATGTGTTATTCTTTGTTTGCGATTACTTCAGTATAATAACATAAATAGATACCACCATTTGGCGAAGAAGGATGTCGCCACTCTTGTGAGTGTTCTTTAGTCTCGTGTGTGAAGTGGAACGGTGACTTTTCGTCACCCGTGATAGTAGACTCCAAAATAGACTAAGCCGCAAAAATTCAAACAAACACAGCCTACCGGTAAAGAAAGTTCGACAGTGCCTTAGGACCGGAGGACCGAGCGTAGTGGATGAGCCTTAACGCTCTGGCCTCGCATTCGGGAGGAGGCGGGTTTGAATACCCGTCCGACTATTAGAGGCGGACAAGGACTAGTGGCAAGGATTTCACCAATGGCCTTTAAGGAACCATTCCGGTATTCACATAGAGTGGTTTGGGGAAACCGTTGAAACCCCAAATCTGGATGGCCGGACTAGGATTCCAACCTGTGTCCTCCCGAATGAGAGGCCAGAGCGTCACAGCGTCTACAAGAATGCGTGTGTCGAATGGTGATGACGTAGAAAATTGTATAATTGTTCAGCCCTTAAAACGATGTATACATTGAAGAAAGTAAATTGAAACTTTGCTTGGGAGACCTTAGATTTTGGATTTCCCTCTTACAGTTAACATGGATTACCATTGTATTTTTAATTTCCAGCTGTTACTTGCAGTCTTAAGTTGGATAATTTTAGTGAAAAACAATAAAAAAACTTTAGCCGAATTTGCTGCTCGTGATGAATTATTACGTGTATTATTTGCGTTATAAAGGTGTTCTTCTTAGCCGAAGGAAATAGGAAAGTTCACACTTATTTCCTCCTGCAACGCTGCCACATCTACTTCCTCCAACGTTGTCACGATTTCTGACTTCTGGCAGTGCTCCGGAAATTCCTATACAAGGAATCGTGTCTCGTAGCTAGGCGATATCATAAGAACAGACACATTGCCGAAATGGAAAATTATTTTTCTTCCACGTCTCATATATTTATTTAACTGATTTTTTTCTGTTTTTAACAGTTTGATTCTTTATACAGATTATCAATAACTATTCATTCACAAGATTTTGTATCTATACATATCTTCACTTTGGTTATATAATGGACGAAGCAAGTCTTTCTTAAAGGCGGAGTGGCAGAACGGTAATGAGCTGACTTGTGGAACTGTTGATCCTAGGTTCGATCCCACTTGCGGTTGAATATTTTTCATTGATTATTTCCTTTTCACTTGTTGCAAAATACACATCATATGTATATAAACATAAAAAAACTTGTTATATTTTACGGCAAATTGTTTAAAAATAAATTCTAATATAAAGCGCTAATACACTTGTCATCGGATGTCTCAGAGCACTAATGTAGCAGCATCTTTAGTTGTTTATCGTGAAGACAGATTCATTTAGAACTGCATATGAAAAACAATTTGTTAGCAGTTTATAGGCCACATCGACGATAAAATGTGTGAATTTGGAATTTAAAATACTGTTCAGCCAATATAATCTGATAAGTTTAGTACATTTTAGTGCCCCAAAGGCAGAGAGTACATTTGGAGCTGATCATGAGAATCTGCAAGATTAATCACTTCTGTTTAACTTTTCGCTTGATCCGACAAAAAAGAAACTATTTTTTTTTTTTTAAATCCTAACTCTCAGCATATTGAAATCACAGATCAAAATAAAAAAATAATTGTTTCTTTGACGGATCAAGCGAGAAATTAAACAGCAGTGATTAATCTTGCAGGTTCTCATGATCAACTCCAAATGTACTCCCTGCCTTTGTGACACTAAAATGCACTAAACTTATCAAATTATATTGGCTGAACAGTATCTTAAATTCCAAATACACACATTTTATCGTCGATGTGGCCTATAAACTGCTAACAAAATGTTTTTCATATGGAGTGCTAAATGAATCTGTCTTCACGATAAACAACTAAAGATGCTGCTACATTAGTGCACTGAGACATCCGATGACAAGTGTATTCGCGCTTTATATTAGAATTTATTTTTAAACAATTTGCCGTAAAATATAACAAGTTTTTTATGTTTATATACATATGATGTGTATTTTGCAACAAGTGAAAAGGAAATAATAAATGAAAAATATTCAACCGCAAGTGGGATCGAACCTAGGATCAACAGTTCCACTAAGTCAGCTCATTACCGTTCTGCCACTCCGCCTTTATAAAAGGACTTGCCTTCGTCCATTATATAACCAAAGTGAAGATATGTATAGATACAAAATCTTGTGAATGAATAGTTATTGATAATCTGTATAAAGAATCAAACTGTTAAAAACAGAAAAAAAATCAGTTAAATAAATATATGAGACGTGGAAGAAAAATAATTTTCCATTTCGGCAATGTGTCTGTTCTTATGATATCGCCTAGCTACGAGACACGATTCCTTGTATAGGAATTTCCGGAGCACTGCCAGAAGTCAGAAATCGTGACAACGTTGGAGGAAGTAGATATGTGGCAGCAGTTGCAGGAGGAAATAAGTGTGAACTTTCCTATTTCCTTCGGCTAAGAAGAACACCTTTATAACGCAAATAATACACGTAATAATTCATCACGAGCAGCAAATTCGGCTAAAAGTTTTTTATTGTTTTTCACTAAAATTATCCAACTTAAGACTGCAAGTAACAGCTGGAAATTAAAAATACAATGGTAATCCTATGTTAACTGTAAGAGGGAAATCCAAAATCTAAGGTCTCCCAAGCAAAGTTTCAATTTACTTTCTTCAATGTATACATCGTTTTAAGGGCTGAACAATTATACAATTTACTACGTCACCACCATTCGACACACGCATTCTTGTAGACGCTGTGACTGCTCTGGCCTCTCATTCGGGAGGACACAGGTTGGAATCCTAGTCCGGCCATCCAGATTTGGGGTTTCAACGGTTTCCCCAAACCACTCTATCTGAATACCGGAATGTTTCCTTAAAGGCCATTGGTGAAATCCTTGCCACTAGTCCTTGTCCGCCTCTAATAGTCGGACGGGTATTCAATCCCGCCTCCTCCCGAATGCGAGGCCAGAGCGTTAAGGCTCATCCAGTACGCTCGGTCCTCCGGTCCTAAGGCACTGTCGAACTTTCTTTACCGGTAGGCTGTGTTTGTTTGAATTTTTGCGGCTTAGTCTATTTTGGAGTCTACTATCACGGGTGACGAAAAGTCACAGTTCCACTTCACACACGAGACTAAAGAACACTCACAAGAGTGGCGACATCCTTCTTCGCCAAATGGTGGTATCTATTTATGTTATAATACTGAAGTAATCGCAAACAAAGAATAACACATAAATTGTATGATTTATTAAGTAATGAGTTTTTAAATCCCGCAGGTATCAAGTCGCTACGCTGTAAAGCAGTAATTTTAGAAACTCTCTACTTCAATCCCGATTCTCAATTAACTTTCTTTACTTATACCAGTAATAAAAGAATTTATGCTAGTCCTACGATAATAACCTGGTTTTAAATTTTTGAGTGACAATGGTCATTTAATTTGTTACAGTACTAATATTTGGTTCTATGCAATTTCCTTTCATGTTTTCACATTATATTTTTGTTTTCCTTGACGACGGTGTATGATCATTATAGACTACCTACAGAATTAATGATAGACATGGCTTAAAATTAGAGACATAATTCCAACGATAAATTAATTGTTTCTGAAATGTGAGAATTCGTTCTACTGTGAAATGATTATTTTCGATAAACGTGTACAGTTGGAAATGGGACAGACGATCTGATTTAGGCGTGGCTGGGAACCAGAGCAGCTTTATTTCAGCGCTGTCACCGCAAAAGTGTTTACTTTCATGTTGGTAGTTGGTTAAAAATCATTTGATAGTTTCGGTTATAAGAGATTCCTTCAGTATCCTATTCCCTGAGGCAGTTTGGAAGGAATCAAGAATATGTAATATGCATAAGCATAGTGTAGTTTCGGAACTTATAAAGAGGAAAAATATTTAAAAGAATATGAAATACGTGGATTTGAACCTTCAACCGCAGATTCAGAAAACCACAACGCTAACCACAGGACCCCCCCCCCCCCCTCCGCTCACATTATGAGTGAAATATTATCGGAAGGAATTAGCCAAACCAGTATGTAAATAATGATCGTTAAAGTTTTACGCTACTCAGTTGTAGTAAAAAGTAGAACGGAGCCTTAGGGGTTATTTTTTGCCTCGCTTTAATGCATTCCCGTTAATTACAACTTTTGCGATAGGTTTTACGATCTGAATTTATTTAAAGAGTTATTGAAATGTAGGGGAAGGTTGATGAACTACCCCGCCATTATGAATCGTCAGTGGGGAGGAGCTTAATTCAGTTTTGTTTCATGCATTGACTTACAGAAATGAATAATCTGAAATATAGATGGCTCTGAATGAAATATCCCCCAATGATATTGCCAAAAGGCGGAGCCAGCATTGCCTTACTCTTTCCTGGGATGAGATTGATGCCAGATTGTGCAAAAAGACTGATAGAACATGACAGCGCTGTCCACATTTAATGCAAAGACTGTACGAGTATATATAGAAAATTAATGATTATGCATTCTTTAAGAAGTAGGAATATCCTGGGAATGGATATTCCATACGAGCCGTTCACGGAAAGGCTGCGCGTTCAACGCTGTGTGTAAACAGCCCTATTTCCTCATGATGATCCTACCACACATCACTTGCCGAGTGTAACTGAGACAAACTATAAATCCTTATAATGAATTACAATGTGGCGCTTGATATTGCTATCGTCATCTATCAGCTGACACGTAATTTTTTTAAAGTTTTCTATTAACAAAACATTACGAAAAAATAAGTGTCACTATTTCTTTCTGTTATGATATTTATCTTGAGACAAAAATTTTCAAAAATTTAGAAACTGATAGATTTTTGTTTAGAATAAATGAAACGTAGGATATTTATAAAACCACTCTTCTTTCTCATAGTCCTCGTGGATGTTATGACGTCTATATACTGGCTATCGTTTTTCCACAACTATGAGGAAACAAACCTTTTACTTTACACTTTGGCGAAATGAATGATCGCGAACAATTTATACTTTAAGACTAGATTGTTACAAATTTCAGTATCCACAACATGATTGTATTTACTTTAGCGTCAATTCAGCATACAATGAGTTAATATGTCAATACATACAGATACCAGCAGTTTTAAATTAAATCTTGATTGTATTACTGTTCATCAAACAAATAGGCAAAGTTCTTCAGCGGCATTAGACAGTAGTCAAGTCACATTCACGATCCAGCCAAAAAAGTTTCGGTTTAAATAAAGAAATTCCGAAAATACTCAAAGGAATGGGGAATTGCCACTTCTCAACGACCGTGGACCAATTCGTTTACGTTTCCAAAAATAATAATAATAATAATAATAATTTATTCCAGGCCTTTGCAATAATAATGACTTTACAGAAAAATAACAATGAATTTGGATTGCTCAATAGATACAGGCCAGAAATCTGTAATTTTAACGTCTCAATAGGTGTATAATACGTTTTTACTGTCTCAGTGTACGGGTAACACAAGAAAAACATAACGCATCGTTTAACCACTTTTCTCCCGCGGCGCGACTCGAACCGTGGAACCACGAGACAACGCACTAGCTTCCGAGATCTGCATCCGCGAATATGAGCCACTTACCGCACCATCGCGTCAGGCTTACCAGAGACGGAAGATGGGTAGCTACAACGCATAAACAGCTTGGCATTATCTTTCCTCGTTCCTGAAAGTTATTGTTTATTTCCCGGAATTTTACATTAATTAATAGCTGAACGAATTGGGTGAAGGGTAAATTTCATCAGTGGCACTAGACAGTACTCAATTCACACTCACGATCTGGCTATCAAAAATTCTGTTTAAATAAAAAAATCTCGAAATTACTCAACGGAATGAGGAATTGCCATTTCTCAAATATCGTTGCCGAATTCGTTTACGTTTTTAGAATACTAACCATCTTCCGTGCCTTTGAAATAATAGTATCTTTATTGAAGAATAACAACGAATTTCGATTTCACAATAGATACAGGCAGAAATTTGTAATTTCAACTTCCCAATAGGTGTAAAATATGTTTTCACTGTCCCAGTGTACGGGTAACCCAAGAAAAACATAACGCATCATTTAACCACTTTTGCCCTCGGCTGACTCGAACACGTGGAACCGCAAGACATCGCACCTCGTAGCTTCCGGGATCAGCATCCCCGAACCTGAGCCAATTACAGCACCATAGCGTCAGGCTTACCAGAGACGGAAGCTGTAGGTAGGAGAAACTAATAACGAGCCAGGCATTATCTTTCCTCGTTCCTGGAATTTACTGTTTATTTCTTGGAATTTTAAATTTAGGAAATAAAATTAAAGAAACTTTTCATCAATGGTGATATGCGTCAGAATTAACTTTTAAAATTTCTGCACTTCTTTAATAACGTATATTCTTTTTGTGCTACGGTTAACGATTTTGCCCCTTACCGCAAACCGAATTTTTTACGGACTCCCGGAGATAGCGGTCAACGCGATAGGACAGGGAAGATAACTCCATGCCACGAATAATGCCCAGTTGGGGTTAAGCATCAATTATATCATTAGCTATCACTAGTCGGAGCAGCATGTTTTTAAATACGGAAGCTTTGAATTTTATGTTCTTCTTTGATGAGAATTTTTTTCGTAAGAACAGCCACTTTCCATTTCATTTCTCATTTGCTTCCCAATACCACAGGCTAGAAATTATCGTTGTCGCACAATAAGGACATTAGCTAAAAAAAACTTTTTCGCACAATAGACACATTAGTTTGATTTAGTTCCTTGATTATTTTTAAACAGTTATCATTACGTATTACATCAATGATCAATCGCCCGACTTTGTTATGAGCACTAGAAAAAATGGGGAATGTTGAGTGACAGAAATCTTTACGGTGAAGTTAAATTTAATAGAAAATCCTACTCACGCATGCTGCGTTGACAGTGTCTCACGTCAGCCAGAACATTAATGTTATAATTCTTTTCTATTGTTCCACGCTAGTATGTTCAAGAAACGACAGAACTAAAAGAATTGCTTTTACAGGCAAGCATACTTACAAGACCACTGCCAAAATTATTAAATCCGAAATCTTGTTACGTGTTATATATTTGACTGAACTCTTAGATAAGTCTGTACTGTTTCCAAAAATTATAATACACAGCAAACGTGAATATTAACGTAAATTTCGAGTCATTTTAAGTTGTTGTAGACGGGTATAAATCTGCATTTTGTTGTTATCCAGTACTTGCTAAAAACCAGCATTTTGTTTGAGATTGGTAACTTTCGTGTTATGTGTGAACACTTAATAACTGTAAAATGTCTTTAAAACAGTAAATGAAACGTATTCGATGTTCCTATAACTCTTTTATTGCCGAAATGTAATCACTATTTCGGTTTATGAAACAAAAAAGCGGAAATGTATTTCGTTTTATGGGAGGTGGATGTGGCTCAATTTTAATAGTCGTGAGACTGTACCACCTCCAGTGTATAGTACTGTCTTCGTAGATGTGTATAATAGGTTGAATAAGTCCCAGGAGGAAATGTAGCGATGTGCAATTCAGGTCGTTCGGATTAATATGAGCATGGTAGTACAACTGTCTGTATGATCACGCTAATATCGAGTACCACTAGACGGTCATAATATGGTTTTCGCTGCCATGTAATTCAGTTCTAGAGCATGATTTATAATTATTAAATGTTGATCTATTTCGTATGTGAACTGTACAATATCGATTCTACCGAATTAAGTAGGAGTAAATTTGGGAGCAATCGTCTAAACCGTTAAAGATACAGCAATACAATGAGTCGAAGAATTCTCGTTAGTAAAATGCTTTGAACCTGGAGACTGCGCACCTCAACAGATCGACAGTGCCTGAAGTCCTAGATGCACTGATTGCCACCACAGCACTGCTTCGCTTATCGGAAATTTCAAATAAAAAACTTCATTTGACTTTACTGGCACTTATATTGCTAAAAGGAACTATAAGTTTCAGATAAATCATTGAATTTGATTTCATTTGCACTTACATTGTTAAAAGAAAGTGTAATTGCGATGCCAGCCTAAGCTAATTGTCTGTTTTGAAGCAGAGATAAAAATTATAATGCGAGACAGAGATATAAAAAAATAAGGTGACGTTTGTTTATATTAAATGTTTAGGTTGTATTCTCCTTAACAGTTACTGAAACCAAGTGACAACATAACCTAAAAATGTTTTGGTAGAAGATAACGAACAGGGATGTTTATTAAAATCCACAGAAAGTACACACGAAACATATCAGTCAAATAAATAATAGTTATTCGTTATTGAAATTACGCTTTATTTAGTATCGTTTCCTTACGAAAACTATTTCGGTCAAATAAAATCAAATAGAGTTATTTAAAAACTTCCCAGCCAAATACTCTGAAAATCTAATCAGAGAAAGTTTACTAAATCGCGAAAGAAATCAATAAAAATGATATTAATTAATCGTTATTCGTTCATCCCTAGATTTTCCAGGAAAAAACATCTTACTATCAGTGTAGGTGATGCCCGTCATTTTTGACGGGCGTTTATACTAGTTGTAAAGTACAAAAAGGAGTACAAAAATCTCCCCGGGAGCATGTATCTACATATAACACGCCAAATCGTTTTTACAATTTAAATTAGAATAAAAGAGAAAAATACGATAATTTTTTTCCACTGATTAAATTATCTTTAACAAAATAAACTATTTATTTATTTCTATTATCTAACCTAGATTTAAAAAAAAAAGTTCTTCACAGCATGCGATTTGTACATTAGAAAATATCAAAAACATACTATTCAAAATAAATGTGTGGGAGTATATATATTATATAGAGAAATTGAATTTTGATAAAGAGAATTTTAGTTTCATGTAAGCAAAAATTTTACCATTGTTCGTGATATAAATTTGGGTTCAAACTAGAAGTCAAAACTGACATGAGAGTAGTTTTTTTGTCAGAAAATTATAGTTTTTTACTGATTTGTTTCTTATAAATAGAAATGGAGAAAATTATGGATAGTCATGCATCACAAGTATCGAATTGTACTCGGGTAAATCAGGGACGTGTAGCTAGTTCATAAATGAATTATTCTGATATCTTGATAACCTCTGCTACCTTTTTTACGATTTTTAACATATTTTTCCCTGTAACAATATCAAATGGTTTGTTCAAGTCCACAAATGCCCTGTCAAATTCTGTCTTAAAACAGAATCTCATACACCATTAAAAATAATTTTCTTCTCTTTCCAGTATGCTCTTTTCCAGACTATCACTGAAATCTAATTTCTCTTTGTAGTTTTTTCATTGGTTAGTTCTTTCTTCTAAACTTAAAACCTGATTCCGGTAAGTGTCTTAAATCTTCTCTTAATTTTTCTAGATTGTGACAGATGTCCCTATATGCTAAGCCTAATCTCCATGAAACCGCTTCCACGTGTTAATCTTCTGGCATGGTTCTTAAACAGCAGGTCTGATATGATTAGTTTTTATGTTCACAAAATTCTTAAGAGACTACTCCGCAAACACTTTTGTCTCCTAGACAGAAATTTCACACAAATTTCAATGCCTTTTTTTAATAGTTCTACCTCATCACAATTGTACAGGGGTTTTCGATTTTCGTCACTCGTCACATACTGAATTAACTGTTCGATTTCGAAAAGTATCTTCTCAATTTTCTTAAGTTAATATACTCCAGACAAATTTCCTTCATATTTTTATTTAATTTCAATAATTCCATAAACATCTAACTTAAGTCTTTACATTTTTATCTTTAGGTTCTTTAACTCATTCGCCTGTCTCATTCGACGATTTGATTCGAAGAATATTACTATCAATATTTAGCTGGTGAGACCAATCTATATTTGATTTCGATGTTTAGATGTAATGAAGCCATGCTTCATTATGTATTTTGAGAGGACCACATGAGGTTAAGAAATATTGTTATAGTGGTTTCCATCTGCCGATGATTTCTGACTTAGCAAGCTGTAATGGTCATTACCAGCTGTGATGGCTCACTCTCCGCTCTTCTGCCAGGAGTAGAGAAAGATAATCGGCACCTAACCTCAAAAAATATTCAAAGATATTTGATACAATTCTATTGCTTGCACTCTCCACCAAAGATAAGTGTTCCTAAAACATTATCTAATTTTTACTGCGTTTTCATTATTGATGCAATCGCGAAACAAATTAACATATTTTCCTACCGGACTGGGAATTTTTCAGGGTCAACAGCTTTGAATAACTGAAGAATAACACGTCCTGTTCCTATGGATGTTTCTGTCCCACTGCCGGCGTTCCCATACTTAACGATATTCCCGAAATGATCCAACCAATCACAGATAACTCCATTCATATGAAATATTAATAAATTTTAAACTGAATAACGGAGTAATCTCTCAATGCGCTAATGATACTATACTAACTGAACTATCTTATTCGACAGATCATCGAGATACTGCATGGTTACTGTGGCTTGCAAGGAAACATAGTTCGTTCCCATTTAGGTTTTGTTTGTTATTGTTTTTCTTTTTGTTGTATACTATGTTAATATATTATTTCTTTCAATTTTATTAATATGTCACATGAATTGTTTTGTAGTACCTGGGTGACCGATCTTCAATCGGCATCTTTCGATTTCTGTTCAGTATGCAAGATTTCCTCAAAATCCTTAGAGAATTAATTTTATCTGTTTACAAGAGCTGCTCATATAATAGTTTTAGATTTGACAAATTAAATATATAGACAGTATAAAAACCTAACCTGATGGTTGGTTGGATCCTCCAGAAGAAGGCATGCTAAACCATTGTGTCAGAGGTAGGAAGGACAGTTCCTTTCCTCTGGGACCTACAATTTAACGTAGGTTCCGAACCACAGAACGCGCCAGCGTAGTTCATATATTCAAATACAAATCTTAAACATTCTTGTCCCCACCGGGACTTGAACAATGGATCGTAACCAGAATTTTTTTGAAAGCTAGCGCAGAAACCAGTTTTTTCACCACTAATTACATTTGAGCTGTCAGGCCGCTCCATATTTGTTATACATTCAATATATTTCTTTCCTACTCACATAAAATGTTTTACAATTAAACTGGTATTATTTAATGATAACCAGTTACCGTGCAAAGTACGGCTAGTGGAAAATACTGTTAAATCGGGTTGAAATTACGGCTAGCTGCTAAGGAAAAGTGTACCCCAAAGCCGTAAAATACGTAACAAAGTTGTAATTAGCGCCAAAACACATTACTGCCTATGCATTAATAGAGCCGTCTGTGACGTTTTTACTGTCAGAATTTGTTGTGGCAGCTGTTTTCTTTACTCAGAATCCACTAAGCATCATGTAATGTTAGTAGTCATTCTGGTCCACGTGGCCATTCAACCTAAACACAACAAGATTAGACACATTGCTGACTTAGCGGCAGTAAACGTCTCGAGCCGCCCGTGAAGTTATTATAGTTAGAATTCGGTACTGCAACCACCTTATTCACTCAAAATATATGATAAACTATGGAATACTAGTCTTCATGCCGATCCAATCTGCATTAAAACCTAACCACACCTTCCGCTAATACAGCTCCTCGAAAATCAATACATTCACGGTAAAGATGGCTGCTACATTTTCGCTAATACCGCACATAACCCGACGATTTGCATTGTATTACTCTTCTCTTACCTGTTTTGTCGACTTCGCGTACACTTTTTCTTACTAATGCCTAAGGAGTGCGTTAACCACATTTTCATCCTGAAATAACAATTTTCTCTACTGGCCGTACTTTGCACAGCACCTTGATAACCACTTTATAAAATTCAGTATTATTGATGTTTGTGTTAAATACACATGCGGTCAGAAAGTAAACGATGATTACATTATAACTGCTAATATTATTTTCAAAGAAGTTTTGTAGAGTAAAGAATCACTTTTGACAAAACCAATTTTTAAATGTCTTCTTTTAAATGTTTTACACGGGTCAACTAGTATACATGACTTCCTATGCATTTCGAAGCTAATAGTTGTTTACAGCAACCAAAGATAAAATAGTAGACACAACGTAGCGTTAAAATTTTCTTTTTTAAGTTTTTTGAAAAAAATTACATTTGACAAAGCCAGAATCTATTTTTTAAATGTTTTACAATTAAACTGGTAGTATTTAATGATTACCACTTTTTACAATTCATTAATATTGATGTTTGATACACGGTCAATATTATTTTCAAAGAAGATTTGTAAAGTAAAGTATCTCTTCTGTCAAAACCAAATTTTAAAAATCTCGTTTTTAAATATTTCACAATTATACATGTCAGAAGAAATGTATGCAAGAAATGTTCGTTTATATATAAGAGTTCCTTGAAACCAAAGAGAAAATATTAGTAGCCTTCCTGGTATCGAATCGTCTACTAGATGGCATCAGAGCTTGTTTCGAGATACCAAGAGAAAAAATTGTTTATATTTTCTAACATTTCGTTCTTGCATGGAAGACAATTTTTTTTTTTTTTTTTTTTTTTTGCTGTCATCACTCTTTCGACTGGTTTGATGCAATCCTCCATCCCTTCCTATCTTTTCCTCATCCATCATTTCCAACACTCGTTCATTTCTTACTTTGTCAGTCCACTTAATTTTCAGCATTCTTCTGTAACACCACATTTCAAATGCTTCAATTTTCCGGTATTTCTAAACTCCATGTTTCGCTACCGTAAAGTGCTGTGCTCTACACATAAAGTTTAAAAAGTTTTTTCTGATTCCTATATCAATATTTGAAACTAAAAGATTTCTCTTTCTCATGAAGGCTCTTTTTGCTAGTGCTATTCTGCTTTTAACATCATTCTTGCTTCGGCCATCGGTTGTAATTTTGCTTCCTAAGTAACAGAATTCACTTACTTCTCAAATTGCATTCGATCCTTTTTTTATATTTAATCTACTAGTATTGGTACCATTTCTGCTACATTTCATCACTTTAGTCTTGCTTTGATTTATATTCAGTCCAAAATCTTCCTTCAGTATTTTGTTCATGCCATTCAGTAATTTCCCAATGTCCTCAGCCCTCTCTGCTAACAAGACAATGTCATCAGCAAATCGTAACATACTGATTTTTTCTCCCTAAACACTTACGCCACATGGAAATTTTTCTTTTACTTTTTTTATTGCATCCTCTTCATACAAGTTGAATATTAACGGGGATAGACTAAAACCTTGTCTCACGCCCTTTTTAACTGATGCTTGTCTCTCATGAGTCCCTACTTTTATTACAGCCACTTGATTCTTATATAGTTTATACAGTATTCTCCTATCTCGATACTTTAGACCTGACTTCTTTAAAATTTTGAACATCTTTTCCCTCCTAACATTATCAAAAGCTTTTTCTAAGTCAACAAATGCCATAAAAGTATCTTTGTTTTTCTTGATTCACCCTTCAAGTATTAATCTTAAAGCCAGAATTGCTTCCCTTGTACCTCGATTTTTCCTAAACCCAAACTGATCTTCACCTACTATGTCTTCTACTACCCTTTCCATTCTTCTGTATATTATTCTGGTCAGTAATTTTGAAGCATGTGATGTTAGACTAATGGTGCGATAATTCTCACATTTGTCGGCTTGTGATTTCTTCGGAAGTGTGAAGATGATATTTCTATAAAAAATCAGTTGGAATTTCTCCTGTTTCATAAATTTTTGATATCAGCTTGAATAATATTTCGATTCCTTCTTCTCCTAGGGATTTAAGAAGTCCTGCAGGGATCTCATCAATTCCAACCGCCTTATTTACTTTCAAGTCATTCAGAGCTCCATTAAATTCTGTCCTCAAAACAGGATCTCCTAAGTCATCAATGTTGACATCACCTTCCTTTTCCATTAAGCTATTGTTCAAATCGTCCCAATCATACAACTTCTCAATGTATTCCTTCCATCGGTTAGCTCTATCGTCTGAGCTTAAAAGAGGTTTCCCATCGGCAGCTTTAATGTTCACACCTCTTTTCTTCATTTCTCCAAAATTCTGTTTGATCTTCCAATAAGCAATATCAACTTTACCCGCGACTATTTCCTTTTCTACTTCTTCACACTTTTCTTGTAGCCATTTTTCTTTTGCTTTTTTGCATTTCCTGTTTATTTTATTTCTAAATTGCCTTCTCTTGCTCTCTTCCTGCTTCATTCTGAGCTTTTTTGTACCTTCTCCTCTGATCCATCAGTTCCAAAATTTCTTCTGTGATCCAAGGTTTTCGGGCAGCTTGTTCCCTAAAGCCTACTGCTTCTTTACCAGCTTTTATTAATTCAGTCTTTGATACATTCCATTCATCTTCGGTTGAGCTTCTTTCAGAGTTACTTCTTAGACCTAACTCTACCATTTCTGCAAATTTTTCTCTCGTACTAGATTGTTTGAGTTTATTCACTTCCAGTCTGTTCTGCTTATGCTGCTTCCTTATTCGCTTGAATTTCAGCCTGCACTTCATCACTATCATATTATGGTCAGATTCTATGTCTGCTCCTGGGTACGCCTTACAATCTAGAACTTGATTCCTGTTTGACCATGATATAATCTAGCTGGTATCTGCCTGTATCCCCAGGACGTTTCCAGGTGTATATCCGTCTTGCGTGGTTCTTAAACAGTGTATCTTTCGCAAAATTCTAGCAACCTGCTTCCTCGCTCATTTCTTTCTCCTAGACCAAAACTTCCTACAGTATTCCCCTCATTTCCTTCTCCCACTATTGTATTCCAATCACCCAATAATTATTAGATTTTCCTCCCTCTTCACATATTGGATTAATTCTTCAATATCGGTGTACATTTTTTCTATTTCTTCGTCATCTTCCTGTGACGTTGGCATGCACACTTGTACTAACGTGGTTGGGACGGGCTTAGATTCCAACCTCATCAAAATAATCCTGTCACTAAACTGTTCATAATAACTCACCCGTTTCCCTACTCTCTTATTCATTACAAATCCTACACCAGTGACTCCATTGACAGCTTGCGTGCTAATTATCCTGTGAGTCTTTCCATTTAATCTCGCTAATCCCAACAACATCTAACTTAAGTCGTTCCATCTCCTTTTTTAGATTTTCTAATCTTCCTGCCCTATTCAGACTTCTAACATTCCACGCTCCGACTCGTAGAATGTTTCTGTCCATTGTGATGACTCCTCCCTGCGCAGTCCCCACCGGGAGATCCGATTGGGGGACTAATTTAGCCCCGGAATATTTTACCCAGGAAGAAGCCATCATGATATATGTAATTTGAGAGGATTACATGTCCTCGGGATACCCTCTGGGTCTTTAATGCAGTGGTTTCCCGTTGCCTTCTGCATCCCCATGCCGTTGATCATTTCTGATTCATCCGCCTTTAGGGACAGTTTCCAGCCCCAAGGGCAGGAGGGTACCCTGGACCACTCCCCGCTCTTACGCCCTCCTTTCGGAGGCCGTTGGCAAGCAGTGGGTGACTCCTTATACCGGGAATCATTCAATCGCCAGAGCCTCGTCCGTGCAAACAGGGTGCACCACGTGAAGGAGAGGTTGACATTTGGTTGGAAAAGGCTAGTATAGTCTCTCCCAAACCCTTACACCCCGACAACTGTTTATATAAACTTAAAAAGAAAAATATTATCTAAATATGAAATTTCATCCAAATTGTTAGTGCCGTTTCCGAGATCCAAAATATATATATATTTATGTACAAGAATTGCTGGTTTAAATATATAAGATAATAGAGAAAAAGTATTTGGATTCAGTTGGTACGCTGGATGTTTGCACCACAAAGTAGTGTAAGTATCTTTGGAGTCATGGAGTGTGATCATCTTTGTGGGAGTCCGCATGATGTAACAATGGCGGGCTGAGGCTTGTTTTGATTAGCCTCGCTAGGGTTACAGGGACAGTATAATTTGTTAAGTGGATTAAAAACAACATTGACAGAGCTAGATAAGATAGTAGTGAGCAATAAGTGATTGTCTGACAGTGTAAAAGATATGTAAGATGTACACGGTGAATATATAGGAGTGAAGTATTTGAATTGTTTAGAGTCCGATGAGAGCCTAATCCTGGGTTTTCACTCCTCAGATCCAATCCTTCGAAACTGAGGATGAAGTGTAACCAAATTTAATTGAAATAAGAAGAAGTACGTGTCTCAGGTAAACATACATGTGGTTTGGATGAAGAAGATAAGACGAAGTGTTATTACAGGCTCGTACGCGTCTATAGTTTACAGAGTTCTAAATATCCATTCAATAGTTGCCTTATTAATTTGTTAGTGGGATAGATAATCTACACTCTACAGAAAAGAAATGGTGTTGCTAATTCTTTTCTTTTAGTATCCAGGATATCCCTATTAGCCATTTGAATGTAAGTCACCCTATAGTTCACCAAAAGCACTCCCACTAGCCATACCCAGTAGTAAAATATTCTATAGATCGATTTTGAACTTAGAAATTTCGAGAAAAGTAATTGTCAACTTGAAGAGATTTTCCTGCATTCATTTCCACTGTGAGAATTCATCATAAGAATCAGTTTAAAGTGTATTCATTGTGTCGGGAAAAAATTATTTTAAGAGATAATTCAGTTTGGTCACGTTTTGAGATACCTATACGATTAGAAAAACAAAAATTTAAGATTCGAGATAATTTTGGATTGAGTAAAGCTACAGCCGAACTTTTATCACCAGCTATAGTCAGCACTGATCCAAACCTTTTGATAGTAAAATTAATTAATTTGGAAAAGTTTAATTAGCAGTTTTAATTAAGAGAAGAAAATGACATTTTTAACTAAAAGCAATGCAGTTGAGAAATTTATATGAGTAGATAGCCTAAATTGAGACGATTACGAATATGTAATGGCTTAGGTAAAAAGTTTAAGCATTTGTCAGATAATTAAGTTTTTAAAGATAGATTGTCGCTAATTTTTGTTACAGGGCGTGACGTAGGAGATTTTAACGTTAAGCCTATAGAAACCCTTTTGAACACGAAATTAAATTAAAACAGATAGAATGTGATCATATGAAGCCCTTGAATAAATTGCAAGTTAAACTATTTCGTACTTTGGGAAATATTAATTAAAGAAAAAGTTACTGACGTCATAGGTCTGGAAAAGCTTATAAAAGGCTTTGCAGCCACCATGATTTTTCTCATTCTTTCGCCGGAAAGTGATCGCGTAACTTCGCGCTAGTTAGCGGGGTGAATCGCTCCAAGCGGTAGTGGTTGCGATCGGGTACTCACTAACGTTGGGGGACTTAGTGAGTTTGTCTTCTCGTATGAATGTGCTTAACCTATAATCTTCATAATATGATGCTTTATCCACGTTTCTGGTACGAGAACTTAACCTCAAGAATATTAGAATTGTGTTACTCTTAAACTGTGCCAAGTGAACTCATTTCATTACACGTTTCGTATTTGGGGATATAATACGAATACGTGGTGGCCAACTAATTTAATATTATAGGCACCAGAAGGCTACACCGATCAAGAACTTAATTGTTCACAGTTTAGGCGAAAGTGTTAACCCCCTTCCCCCCTCCCCCATTAACCTTTCAGCCTGACAAACTCTATAATATTTTTACATTACAACTTCGACATTGGCTGGACTCGAAGGAGCTCTTCTCTAATATCTGTGTAACATCCATACTCCTATAACAATATTGTAGATGTCTAAAAGTTTCTGTATGCAGACGTTCTAACTAAAAGCATCTGCTCATTCTGCCTGCGTCACATATTCCATTTTGAACTTGCTACGTTCACTGCCCACTATCCGTTTACTTACGTAAATATGCTTCCTACTGCATCATGGCTCGTGCAACACTGTCGCCTCACTCGCAAGTGTGGCTGGCTACCGTCCGGCAGTTGGATATTGTTCTCGCTTTGCGCCTCGTAGACGTCAAGATCAGTTTTTATTTATTTTTTATGGCCTAGCTACTAATGTAATACATGTAAATATATACAATATTTACAACGACAAGAACGTTGGTGGCATTCGCAAACTGATGTCCAGTTGTTGCAGCCATTCAATGAAGGAGGTTGTAGCACTGAAAATGTCTTCAAATGGATCATCATATTTCCTTAGAGGGCATTCCTTGATGATAATGCTCCACATTCTGGGAAGGAGCTCCGCAGTCTCAGGCAGGAGAATCCTGGAGACCGCACATATACATGGTGGTCTTGCATTTGGCGTGACCTGATATTTAGGATGGAAATTATGTTTCATTCTCTGGTGGCAGAAGTTGACTTCGAACTGTTGATGTGCTATTCTATTGCTCAAATTGAATGCGCATACCTCTGTTTTCATCGGGTTCGGACAAATTCTCCACTTTGTATAATACGCATTCAGGGTTTCTAAGTCGTTTGAGAGAGTTTTTTCACCTTCCTCTAATATGGGAGTTTGGACAGCGATAGCTAAGTCGTCAGCGTAGCAGAATTTATTGCCGGTTGATTCGGGCATGTCCCTGGTGTACAAGTTGAAGAGCAATGGAGCTATTATTGACACTTGAGGCAACCCATTTTTTATTTTAAATGACTTACTTGTCGTTTGCTTTTTTTTTTTTTTTTTAGTTTAAGTAGCAGGTCATCCAGCCAAACCGTATCATATGCCGCTGTTAGATCAATAAAAGCTAATGATGCCTTTAACTTCTTCCTAAATCTAGCCTCTATATATGATATCAGTGCTAATACTTGTTCACAACAGCTCCATTTTAGTTTGAAACCTGCCTGCTATGTTGGTGTTATGTTATTTGTTATTCCTTGAATACAGCTAAAAATGAGGCGTTCTAGAAGCTTATAGCAAACATTGAGTAGAGCAATGGGTCGATAGCTTGAAGTATCATCTGCTGATTATTCATAAAATTGATTCTATCGCAATTGAGGAAATGGCCCACAATATCCAGATGTTATCGTCTGCTGGTTTGCCAGGTTTGAGGATAGCCAAAGTGTGAGCCATCTTGAATTCTGATCAAGATCATTAGAGGCGTGAAAGAACTGGGGGCAAGGAATCGGAAGGCATTCATCCATGAGCCCCTGGAGTGATTTGGGGAATCCATGGAAGACCTAATTCTGGATGGCCGGATGGGGATTCGAACGCACGTTCGCCAGAACGGTTCCGCTCACCCACTACGCTCCGTCAGCTGTTGGAGTTCACACATACAGGTAGGCGTCACTTCCTCCCACCTACCCGGCTCTGACCCCAAACAGCTGAGAGGCCTTGATAAAACCAGCATATATTCTTAAACAATATAGAGAAATAAACCTAAAATTTATGCATTTTCTTACAATATTATGTAGCTTGTGCCAGCTCAATGAACAAATTATGGTTAACTGTTTATATTCGCTCTCGAACTGCGTTATCCACTGACAATAGAATAGCTCCACCAACACGCCACCTGGCAACACATTAAAACTATTGTTTTCTTCTAGGGCAAATTACCATCGTGATCGAGTTAAATACTTATTATTAAATGAAACCACCTGACATGAAATGAAATTAAGTACGTAAAATACAAAGCTGGCAATGTTACATTTAATCTCATCTGAACGAAGAACATTGGAGAGGTATGCCACTCGATTTCAGAGATATGGGATTGGGAAAAGTTTCTTTTGAAGGTAGGCAGTGAGGGACGTGATTAAATTACTTGAGAAATGCTGAATAGTTTATCAAGAACACTGAAAGAATTAAAAATTAAAATTCATAAATGGCAAAAGTAGATGGGTCGCGAAATTACCCTCAAAGACTTTAAAATAAAATAATAACAATACGAAAAAGAAGAAAAGCGATAAATAGTCGTGTAAAGAAACAGCTACCGGAGCTTACGCTACATAGCAATGAAATATATTTTTAATAAATGTTTGTGCTGCAACTAAATCGAAATCACCGAACATACGAAAAACAATTAAATATTTGTACTTTAAGACAAATAATAATATCTCAGATAGTAAATTGAGATGGTGGTGTCTGTACGATCTCTGATTGTGAACGGGAGAGAGGATTGTCTTTGGCGGTTGATTAATGTTATTGGTGTTTTGGAAGATTTTAAACTTTTACTATAAAAGATCCATATTAAAGGAAAGTAGGTGACTATAAATTTGTAGGAAATTATTAATTCTTACACCATTAGAAGTTATGAAACCATTAATTTAATCGATAATTGTGAACTGTAGAGTTATCTATATTTAAGAAGATAACAAATGAACGTGAATCACCAGTAAAGCTACTTCTTAGTTATAACCAGCGATATATATTGTATCTGGGCCAATGTAATGGAATAAGAATTATTTATTCAGATATTAATTCGTTACAAACAGTGAAATTGTATTCGTTAAAAATATATTTTTCCGTTGTGATTATTTTTAAAGGCAGAGAAAAGACCCAGAAGGATCCCTGCAATAAGTACGTAAAGCCGGAAGTATAGTTTGAAAGTATAAAAAAATTGAGGCACACACAACGAAAGGGGAAGCAGATTAAAAATAAAGAACACAATTTAAACGTAGCCCCACACCACATACAATTTTTCAATGCTAACAGATTGCTGCTACTGAGAACGTTGGTCACTTGCGGTGTCCTAGATGTCACTACGACCTGAACGTTGAGCTCCAAACTTGCTAATGCGCAGTGCTGTTAATCTGGTTGCTTGTTTGTTCCACTGACAACATGCGCTTCAGTGGCTAAGAGTTTTCAGCTCCCAAGTTGCACTATCTAGTCAATTCCGCACGGAGTTGGCAGTAGACAAACCGAAACCTAAACCATAGCAGTTGCGGGACGTATTGAGGGATGGATGCGATAATTCAGTTGCGTTTTCGTGCTATTTATCTAATTTACTGCTAGAAAATTGATCTTAGTAAAACTGTACCAAGAAATCAGAAATTGTTCATCTTTTACTGTTTACAAATTGAAGTAATTCGGAAAAAAGAGTTGCTGTTATAAAAGTAAGTTACGAAATCTATACGAAAAATAATAATATAACCAGAAGAACAGCAATACATGTAAGAAATTTTTTATATATATATATATACTGCATATATATTTCTAGCACTGTTGACTGCTATTAGAAACGGAGTCAACTGTTTGTAAAATTTGTGTTTGGATGAACGCAATTTGCACAAAAATCAATTGTCGTATTTTGATGAAATCCAGGCCCTGGGAGTAAAATACATTATCTTTCATTTTGATGTTAGGTCGGAAAGTTGAGAAACTTAATATAAAGAATTTTGATTTAACACGATTCACGTAAAAGCAACTTGTCGGATTTTGATAGGATAACGCGCAGTCCGTGATCCTTGGGCTTTAACTTGGTATATTACATTGTATTATGAAGTTCGAAAAAAGAAAAGTTTAAGATAAAGGTGACCACAAATTGGTACTGTATCATCTCTCTTACCCAGCCTTTTTTTAATTTTTTAGTTTTAATCATATGAATTAAGTATAGAGAGATGAAAGTTATTAAATACGAATTTGTATATTTTTTATGTCAATGAATATTACTTTTATGAAAGACGATTGTGTAAATGATGGGTAATACGACTAGAAGTAATGTGTAAAGTTTTAATAGAAAGCATGTAATTAAAAATGTTTATATAAGCCACGGTATTCTGAGGACGATTTTGATCTAATTAGAGTAGTTTATGCTCTCATTTTTATGTTTAAATGCATTTTAAAGTATTAATTTTCATTTGTGTTTCCTAATGATTGTGAGTGATTTTGTTCAAGTCGTAATTGTTTTGGTTGTGTGAGTGGAGACTTTCACTGGGTCAATATATTCTTCTCGGGTGTCCAGCCGGGATGGTGTTGTTAAAAAATAACAAACACAACGTTTCGACAGCAGTACCTGTTTATATGACACCATCCGGCTGGACTTCCGAGAAGAATATATTGCAGTGTAATTGTTGACGTTCGAGATACGCCTGTCGGAACCCTTTATCGCCTTCTGGGTGTTTCTCTGGCGCTTATTGAAGCTCGCGGCAAGAGCGAGCAGAAACAGTTGTCAGAGTGCTGGTAATTTTTTGTTTTGAGTTGTCAAGCAGGAACGATCGCTGAAATTTAATAGATGGAATTTGTTTGTAATGGGTTTTAGTGTCTCTGCACGAAATTACTGTATTTTTGTTATTGGAGATTTCGACGGAATAAAAGTCAGATGAAAAGTGATTCGACGGTCTTCCTATTTGATTGAATTCCAATATTAATTCCGAAGCTGTGTTAATTATAATCCTTTGGTGGAAGGTAAAATCACTTAACGACTGGACTGCGAAAACCTGTTAATTGAAGAACTAATTAATTGCAATCAGCATTATCTGAAAGTATCATTCAGCGAGATACTTGAAAGTACTCGGGTTTTTTGCTGAACCTGATTCACGCAATAACTGGTCGAATTTTGTTACTCCTCGCAGTCGAAATTTTATCATGAATTTCAGCTTAGGATCTTCATTGTGTTATTCGGAAGAATTGAGTTCCATTTATTTTATAGCTGCCGATATGTTCCCTGTGTCATGATCTGTTAAATCCGTAAATTAAAAGTTGGGGCATCACCATCTACATACAGGCCTGGTGGCTATATAACAAAACCGTTCTGACGCACATAAGTTAGGCAAGACCGTTGAGAGGGCGGCCATTTGTTAGCTGTTGTGCATGCAAAGTGTGAGTCTTTTTTTCGTAGATAACTGTTTTCTACGATAGTTATTAGTGAATTGTTATTCTGCAGAAGTGGTATACACATGATACATTTTTAGATGCAATGGTAATTATCCAAAGGTACCGGAAACTGAGTTTTTTCCATCTCCTAAAGTGTGCATTACGCCAGTGATATATATCTGCAATGCCAGGAAACTTTACCCCCCCCCCCCCAGTTTCTTTCAAAGTAAGTTTCTTTCTGCTTTAAAAATTACATGTTTCTTTCGTCTTGTATTTTTATTGTTAGTTAACTATAAATTAGTGTCCCGTCAGATTTATAAACATGAATACACTTCTATAACACTGTTCATGTGTATTAAATTTTGGAAGTTGTTTGACTAGTTCGTTTCTATATACAATATTCGAATGTAGTTTACATCGCGATACACGCAGTCACTAGCAGCTTCCTTACTAAGAATAACCAAATTCCTCGTATATTATGCTATAAGAAGGTAATTCTGGCCCAGGCAGCATTTCAACCCTACCTCTATCTCCGCTATTATTGCCACTACAAAATCAAACAATACTCACACACCTTAAATCAGTGTTTCCCAACCTTTTTTGGGTAATGTCCCACTTTTAACTTTTTTTTTTTATTTTGCCTCCCATACATAATTTTTAATACAAAAATTATTTGTTATTAAAGAAACTCATATAGGATGGTTTTTGAAAGAAAACACTTTAATATTGTCATAAAACACAGTAACTAAAATTAAAAAACATATAATGAAATACTAAAATTCAAAAGATTTTAAATAAAGGTTTATTATGGCAATTTAGTGTGATCCTTGAGCTTGATGCTTGCTACATAGATATTTTATATTAGTCTCCAATTTAGTAAGCTTTAATCTCAAGTCTCCGCGTTGTGTTACATCCAGTCGATTTCTTTTTTTTATCAGTAAATCATTTACTGCACTAAATCCAGATTCGGCTAAATATGAAGCTGGAAAAATCATGAACAACTGTGTTATTGGCGCGTTTTAAAAGGTCCGGGTTCCCGAGACTGGCGGAACATTACGCGGTGAAATCCAAGAAGGTCAAGTTGACGACTCAAATCATCCAGATGATATATTTTGCTAACATCAAACGAAACTATATCTAATAATTATTTACAGCACTGTTTTAAGAATTTGCTTTTTTTATATATTTTGTACCTATATCTAGCATTACATTTAAATAACCCGAAGAGAAAGCGGTAAAGTCGTATCAAATCAATTTCTAAATTGCCCCCCTAAAAAAACCAAATTGCCCCCCTGTGGGGCGTGGGCCCCACGTTGGGAAACACTGCCTTAAATGCATCATAACTACATTTCAAATAGTAGCAACATTTTTAGCTACTGGATTTCTCGTTTGCTTATCATTAGTTATCACAATTTCACTATACACCTTCAGTGTGAAATGCAGTACTACTGAAGCAAACGCAATACACATTCACTGTATCATGATGAAAACTTGGTCCCAATATTTGCAGCAGCACCGTTATATAAGTAATTAATCAGTTAGAACTTGTGAGTATTGTGTGGTACATTAGCATTGGGCTACTAAAAATTTGCTAGCGAATTAAAATTCATTTCAACTTTTAAATACAGTAATTTATGATAGAGAAATGAAAGCGTAATTGGCATAATTCACAGTAAAGTAGAACTGTAGTTTAATGTTAGGATTGTGATTGCTAGTACACTAATATTTTAGTGCCGTATATTCTCGGAAATGTCTTATTTTGCTAGTACACTAATATTTTAGTGCCGTATATTCTCGGAAATGTCTTATTTTGCTAAAGAATTATTAATAGTTATTTTTTTTAGTTACTTGTAAGTTGTTGAGATTCATTTTGTGCTTACCAGTATTAAATGCTACTCTTGATACACAAGAACCATATCTGTTATGCACAGGAACAGTTCTATTCTCCATCACTGTGATTTAATTTTCTTTTTCTTTAGTGTAAGATGTCATTTTGAAGACCATTACTATTTGGGGAATTATAGGAATATTCAGTCGTCGAGCTACTGGCAATCGGTGATCATTGACAATGCTGAGCGCGGTCGAGCATTGACCAGACAGGAATCTGCACGCTTGCAGTCAGCACCTTAGAGTGCAGTCCCCTTCGTAATTGTAGGTCAGCCGAGTCGGCTTGGGCAGTACAAGCGATGAAGTAGTGTCTTTACTGCCGGGCAGTCGGCGAGAGTAGTCGAGCATACTATAGCCACCTGTTAGGAGCCTGCCACCCTCCCATGCATCTCGTATCCGGGGCGACCATCTGCCTAACAATTAACTATTACAGTTCAGGGCTTAGATAAGTTGGTGATAGTTGGAATCCACTTTGCGGCACGCTATAAACTGTACTACTCCGTGTTAGAAGCCAATAAACTGTTCAGTTGCAAGTGTTGCATTCTTCATGTAGCAAGAACTTTATATCAATTCCTAACCTTCGGTCTGTGGCCGTCAATCCAGTGGTGTCGAACATTAGCCCAAACAGTCCAATGGTAAGATTCTAGTGGTGCTGCCAGAAGAACAGAAGAGACGCCTCGAGCAGAACTGTAATTCCCTAAGGTTAGTTCGTCAGCACACCTATCCACACACACGCCCACTAGCCTTGGCCAATCAGCCCCTGACAAAGTGGCGTCATCGTGGGATTTCGGCGTAGTGCCGATGTTTTGGAACATCAGTGTGGATAGAGTCTGACGAATTAGTAAGAAGTAAGCGATCACCGTCTGAAGAGGAAGACGGGGGGTGGCAGGAAGACAGGTGGCTGGATCAACACATGGCTTGGAAGATGAACGCGGGCGGCGCGGCGTCAGCACGCGGCTGGAGACATCGGACGGCGGGTTCAACGCACGAGCGACGGCGGAGCGCAGCGTGGATCAACACGCGGAGCGGATCGCGGCGGCGCGAGTCAACACGTTGCTGCAGGAGCCATGGGACGGACTTCAGACGTCTACAGCGACGGTGGCGGTGGCGGCGACGACGACGACGAGAACAAGACATTAGGGGTGAGTGGACCTCAATTTTTATTGTAACTACGACAGCGACTAACTCTTCAACAGTTATCAGACATTGAACGCGAGGATCTTGGATTTGGAGACGCGGGTGAGCGGAGTTATAATGGTGAGTTAAGCGGGGTTGTTTATTGCTTGTAAAGGCACGTTTTCTGCCAGATATATCTTTAAGTGGAACAAAAATATTTTCAGAGGCCATAGCAGCGGCGGTGTTTATGAACAGATTGAACGAGTTCTCCAGGTGAGTTTAGAATTAAATCTAGAAGGCAGATATTAATGTTAAGAAACATCCAGATGCTACTGAGCGGGATATGAAATTTAGAAAGAGGGTGCTAGGCAAATACTAGTCAAATTAGTATTGGATGAATTTAAGAATTATGAGAATGACTATTACCGGGGAAAAGTGAAACCGGTTGGGCGTCGTGTCAATGTAAGTGTGGCAGGAAAGCCTATATGTTAAAGTGAAGCGGAATATTTTGCGGTAAAAGGCGGCAAGGGACCGACCGATCCAGACCCGATAAATAAATGTGTGGCGAGTTGCGTCATTTTGGGGGCCAACATTTCTGAAATAACTCACAGGTATAGCCCAAGAAGTTAACCTGGTGAGGATGTAGGCGCTCCATTCCACCCATTTGCAATTAAGTAATGCCGGTAACTTGAAGCCGGGACAAGCAGAATGGGGTGGGTTGTTATGGCTAAAAGCCTGGATTAATGATAAATATTGGGGAAAAGAGAGAGTAATATCTCTTAGTGGGTTCTGGTGCGCAATTCTTCACTGTTGTAATGTTGTTTGCAGTGGAAAAATTACCGGTCTAGGCCGGGGAAAAGTTAAAGTGTTAGGGGTATCTACTGCTGGATTAGTATAAGCTCCAGGATGTTCAGAGCAACCGTTCAGGCGGTTAGTTATTTGATCAGAGCTTACAGTAGGATATAGGATTACATTTTCTATAGAAATATGGTGCAGTAGTAGACGTGCGTAACGTACAGCTGTTAATAGGACCACGCGAGTGGACACTTTCGGCTGACGTTCTAAGACTTCTCACGTGTTCAGGTTGAGGAGCAGACGTGTTCCCACCGCTATACGAATACCCATAAGTCAATCGTACGTGCTAACATTGCATAGTATATTCTTAAATCATATTCAAGTACCTCTAACGGAAATTTTTGTAAAAGTATTCAGTTATGTAAGTGAAGACGCTCAATGACACAGGATGGTTAGAATCAAGTAGAGTGTATACAAAACGGAAGTATTTGTCATAGCGAATGAAAACATAATACATGGAATGGTTGGACTAAAAAAGAGTAAATATATAACGACGTATCTGCCACATCAAATTTAACATTTATCGGAATGCACGGATAAAATCCTAAATTATTACGGTAACTAGAATAGAATCGGATCTCATAATTTTGAAGAATAAGAATAATTTTAAATGATTAGTAATACTGTACAAATATGGTGTTTCAGTTAGGGAAAATATAGCCTCAGTGGCTTGTCTTTCATGTGTCCACAGTAATAATACGTACTCACTTAATGTAAGGAGTCAAACTGTGTGCCACATGTTAGAAATATCTGGAGCACCAAGTATATTAAAAAATGGATGATGAAAAAAAAATCCGGACAGCGTTGGAAATTGGCGAACTCTGATTGTCTGGGCAACATCAAGGTGTACACTCGTCAATCGAGTTAAAAAGGCAAAATACGAGTGCAGTCTTTGGGAAAAGGAGTCATGAACCTTTTCTTGCGACACAATACGTACTCAAAAGCCTACCGTCTACTCCATACGTTTATGGAAACAAACTTACATGTTACAGACATAACCATTATGTGAACCTCATTAGTCATCAATCCAATCAGTTTACACACCTAATCATTCAGCCAAACCCACATCCATGTTGTATGTCTTTTAAAATCTGTACATTCAAAATAGTTTGGTGAATCAGTTTATATTCGATGTGTATTCGCAGATAAGATTGTAGTATTGGGAAGTCATCACTGGAGTTTGGTTAGTTAAGAATTAGAAAATTGAGATTACATATAACGAACAGAAAGAAAATGAAATTTCAATCTGAGAGAGACTGGTGAGTTAGGATCCAGTAATACGATGTGCAATACCAAATTAATAATTATCGGAAGCGGAGAACATAATCTATAACAAGATATCGGTAAATCAAACAATACTTATCTAACATAACAACAATAAAAAAGAGGTCTGGAGCAAAAAACACTCTTTGTTTGGTTTTAAGTCGATAAGTTTTCGTAAATAACAGTTCTTGAAGTATGTCACTGAATAGAAAATCTAATCACTTTCTATATAAAAACTATGTACATGTGCTAACTCCACAAATAATTCTTGGAGCATGTTTTCCTCATTTAAATACCTTTTGTACTTGTGAGGAGTTTCACCAAACTGAGATGCCGTAAGTGAATCATAAATCAAAATATGCAAAATATATCATCTTCTTGTCTCTATAACAGCTGTTATATGCAGTGCAAATGTTTCAGAATTAAGTTTTGACTATTGGTAATTGTTGTATGATATAAGAGCGCGTAAGAGTAACATAACTGTAACGTAAGTAACTCCAACAGCTAATAAAAATAAGTCTATAAATAGGAGATAGTATTAGGAAGTACGGAACTCCACAAAAATTATAACGGAATAATATTTAAAGGAAAATATCAAGGGTTGTGTGAATATTCTTCTCATTTTAAAATTGTCACTAATCGGGGTGATTAAACACACAGAGCATAATCACAGCATAAGTATTGTACTAAGTAAGTCTGATTAGTTGCTAGATAATAAGCAGATTGCACTACTAAGGAGAATTCATCTATTAGTTTCAGAGATAAATTGTAGTATTTACCTTGCATGAACAACCTAAGTTTGAAAATTTGTTGCTAACTATTGGTAATTATTTGTACATTATCAAGTTTTGCAGTGATAAATACTGTCAAACCTAGACTATTGAAAGGTAGTTCACCAATCTAAGGAAAAATCGCGTAAATTCTGTATTATCAATAACAGTTGAGCGATTACTAATGGAGCGACTCGCGTAACTAATATTTTTCAAGCTTTACTCGTGAATCAAGAAATTGCTGTTTCCAGTTAAAGAAATAATTATACGCAACAACCAAGAAGAGAGTAAACTCAGTAAATCAGAACTTGTATGGAATTCAAACGTCAAAAGAAGGGAAATACATAACTCACATTGTAATCTTCGCGGCCCAGCAACGGCTTAAACCGTTAATAAATTCATTCATATCATATGCGAGAAAATATATGTGCTTATGAATTGTATGACATGGATATTAATTCAACCATAAAATTAAATAATTCGCTGTCGTAGATCTCCTATTGAGGCCACCTATCCCCTTTGTCAAAATTATGTATAGTTTAGTTTTACGACAAGGTACTGTCGCAAGTGTAATTTTGCAGATATCTGTTACGGCGAGCGGCCAGACCACGGCCAGTGACGCGCAGCGTAACCTGATATGCCGACTCAACTGGTGAAACTGCAAGACTGGCACAACGCTCCGAACACATAAGTATCGTAAACAGAACAGTTAATAATTTTAGTGTAGAACCAATTTAGTAATAAGAACGGGAATCAATCAGTTTGTCACTAAAATATATCAGCAGTATATGACAAATAGTAATTTACATCTAATGTATTTCTTTTGCACAAAATATATTTCTGTTCATGAGACTTAAAACTACCATACAATCACAGTCACGGCAGACTAAGCAGTTTAAAAATGGAGTTATCTTTACAAAGGAATGTAGGTATATTACTGTAGTAGATTCATTATAAAATTATGATTTTCCAAAATTAAAAAGAAGAAATACCAAATTAGTAAATCGTGACAATTTTGACACTTGTAACGCATTGTCAGCTTAAATTCACTTCTTGATGATTAGCTAATACAGATACTAATAAAACAAATGAGATTCAAGCCTTAATATAAGGTTGGAGGGATAGTGAGCAGTAAAAATAATGAATTGTTAACGGAATGATGTTTTACAATGTCCTAGACTATATTTATTGTACTACTACTAATTATAAGCAGGTGGATGAGAGAACCATGTGTTAATTCAATGTTCACACGACACCTATCTAAGTTTTATCATACTATTCACGTAAGCGTTGTCTGGTAGTCTAAAATCTTTATAATTGTTAACGTAATCATAGACTCATCTAATTCGGGGTAGAGCAATATATCAATTGTGGATTACTTTGAATCATGCTACTCAATAAGAAACACAGGTGTTAAGTGTTAAATTAAATTTAGTAATTTAAAGCAACTGTAAACAATCTGTGGTAATCACTTGTTCTTTTCATCTAATTGTCTAACAATCATGTTTTACAGAAACTTTGCTGGACACTTGTCAAGAGAAATAGTAAGCAATATGTAGGAGAATCCGTAATAATTAACTTATTATTTTGTTGCATCACACCATAGTGACAATTACTTGTCTTATGATTCATGCAAAAGTTAATTCTAGAAACATAATTCTTTCAAAATTAAGGCACCCTGAAGAATGCGATAATGTGTAAAATAGTAAACAAAGATTTTATCGATCATTCCTAAGCTGAATAATTAATTTAATCTATCAGAATCAGTATACCATAGTTCATAATTAGAACAAAATATTTGCAAACTGAGCAAGATGTGATTAAATTTAACCAAGTATCGAATCATTATGACGATCATAGTTTTAAGTATGACCTATTGTAATCAGTTTGTACCGGAAATAATAAGCCAGACTTGAACAAAGCACTGCTAATATCACGATACCAATAGTTACGCAGATAGTAGCAGCTATTCCGAACTCAAATTAAATGGCACATGTCGAGAATGACTATATCCCATCTACTCCATAAATTATATTGTTTTTAATGTCATTTGTATGACTGTTTTATTGTTCCTATGTCATAAAATTTTAATTGACTTTGTTTATCTTCAGGCTTGGCCGACCACCTACAGCAGAATTGAAAAATAAATATTTAAAAATGTTGCAATATTTTTGTGAGCTTCAAAGTGGAAATCCAACTATGTCGCATATTGTACTTTCCGGCATTGTGGAAAATGCCTTGTTCTAATAGGGAGGAGTGTAAGATGTCATTTTGAAGACCATTACTATTTGGGGAATTATAGGAATATTCAGTCGTCGAGCTACTGGCAATCGGTGATCATTGACAATGCTGAGCGCGGTCGAGCATTGACCAGACAGGAATCTGCACGCTTGCAGTCAGCACCTTAGAGTGCAGTCCCCTTCGTAATTGTAGGTCAGCCGAGTCAGCTTGGGCAGTACAAGCGATGAAGTAGTGTCTTTACTGCCGGGCAGTCGGCGAGAGTAGTCGAGCATACTATAGCCACCTGTTAGAAGCCTGCCACCCTCCCATGCATCTCGTATCCGGGGCGACCTTCTGCCTAACAATTAACTATTACAGTTCAGGGCTTAGATAAGTTGGTGATAGTTGGAATCCACCTTGCGGCACGCTATAAACTGTACTACTCCGTGTTAGAAGCCAATAAACTGTTCCATTGCAAGTGTTGCATTCTTCATGTAGCAAGAACTTTATATCAATTCCTAACCTTCGGTCTGTGGCCGTCAATCCACAGTGGTGTCAAGCATTAGCCCAAACAGTCCAATGGTAAGATTCTAGTGGTGCTGCCAGAAGAACAGAAGAGACGCTTCGAGCAGAACTGTAATTCCCTAAGGTTAGTTCGTCAGCACACCTATCCACACACACGCCCACTAGCCTTGGCCAATCAGCCCCTGACATGACGTTTGCAGTAGTTTTCATAACCTTTTACCTTTGAAATTATTTTAATGTCTTCGTAAGAAGACCACTTATATATAATTACCAAGGTATGAGTAAATAACATTAGTTTAAAGAGCTAAAATAAAACTTTTGTAGAAATGTAAACTAAAAACTTAAAAATAAAATTATAGCTTTGAAATAACCACAAAAAACCCTCACTTTTCGTGGCAATGAGAATTAAAAAGTTAAAATAATCTATGAATAATTTGTTCTACAATGGTAGAATGTCCGATAGTTCAGTATAACTTAATTTTGAATAAGTTTAAAATTAGAGTCATTGACAAATTGACTTGAATATAAAAAAATATAAAATTAGCTTCTGTTGCTCTTAACTCATTTCCATGATGACTGTACGAACAGCTAGTAATAAAAGAATATATATAGCACCCTACGCTTTTTTACATTAAAGTTAATTTTTGTTCAATGACTTTATTTTATTTTATTGATAGTGTTTTATAGTATAAGAGTATTCCTTAATAGTAATAAATACTGCAATAATAAAAATTATACATTCTAAATCAAGTCCTTGTACATAATTGTTTTTGATTCATTTACCGTACCGTATGTTAATGTAATTCGACATAAAATATTTTAGGAGAAAATATTAATTACATTTTTTTTGTAATCGTAGGCTTCCGCGGCCAGAGTCAACTGATTCTTGGCTATCCGGGTGGCGCCGCGTCATATTTCTTAATACCGACGTTTCGACCCTCATTCTGGGATCTTCTTCCAGGGCAGAACTGCGTCTTCGGTCAGTGAGCGGTCTCGATTTATAGCGGAGGTCCGCGTCCGTCTAGATGGTTCGATTTGCCCGGCCAATCAAAGGTCCGAGCATCACGTGGTCCGTTGGCCTGGTGGGGCACGGCGCGGTCTGGTGGGGGGTGACACGTGACATGCTCTCTCCGCACCAGAGAGAGCCAGGCGTCGTGTAATTTGAGCCCGTTGTCGTCGTTAATATTATTTGGGCGTTTAGCGATTTCTAACGCCTCCTTTACTCTCCTTGGCCCCCACTTTTCTTCGCGCACTATAAGTGTAGTGTTGTCGAAATCTATTGCATGATTGGTTTCGGATGCATGACGTGCTATGGCGGATTTATCAATGTTATTAGATTTGTAGTTTCGAATATGCTCGCGCAGCCTGTCCTTTATAGTGCGCCCTGTCTCTCCTATGTACAGTCTTTGACATTACTTGTGGCCG